>CP092874.1:59592326-59616793 GCA_030710605.1 Cordylochernes scorpioides | reverse complement strand
AAAGGCAGATGGAAAGAGTCATTCAAATAGTATTCTTGAAGGTTTTCCAAATGGGCTCACAAATTTAAAACGAACTTCTGAATTGCTTTTGCCATTAAGACTCTTTATTAGGCCTATTTTTCAAATGTCTCAAGCAAATTAGAATCTTAATAAATTCTTGTTTTAAAAAAGGAAAACTTCAAGAAAACTTTTAAGAGATCTATTTTATTAATTTTGGATATAAATTTATTTTAAGATATGGAAATAAAATGTTTATATATCGAAATTATTTCATATCAAAAGATATTTAAAAAATAAAAATGGCCTCTTGGCAGAATTTCTATGAGAGATATATAGTAGAAAGAATTTATGAATAAACATATCTCTTAAAATTTAATTTTATGAAATTTATATACGTATATTTTAAGTCTTTTATTGATTTTATTCGAGTGGAGGGGAACCTTTAAACTATTTTAATATATTTTTATATAAGTTATTGATTCTGTTTTAATCTATTCTGAACACAATTGGTTAAAGTCATGATAATAATTATGATAAGTTACCGACTGCCCTTTATGTAAATGCACTACATACAGTAAAATAAGTTGTTAATACTCCCAATGACGCACCATATTTCAGCGTATGTATAAATACATCAAATTGTCCTTTTCTGGCCACCCTGATACCCCAGAAGTCAGAAAATTTGTCAAATTACATTGTCATCGGGTTCTGTAAGGTGTACCAAATTTCAGATTCCTACGTGCTTTAGAAGTATACTAAAAATTGATTACAAGATTTGTGGACAGACAGACACATAGATAGACAGAAAGACGGACAGACAGGGAAGCAAGTTAAATAAAAGCTTTTGAAAAGTAGTAAATCACAGTTTGGTTACTTGCTCCTAGAAAGTATAGATTAAGAATTTATTTATAAATATTATAAAATTCCTTTGGCATTTATTGACCAATCTCATCATTCTTCTTCCAGTAAGGATGTTTTCAAAATCCTAGAAACCCTTGTACTGATGAGAGAAAAACTTGAAAACATGTTTTACAGATTTTTGACCTTTGTTAGAGATTGCCGAAGCTGCTTTGATCATATACTCGCGTTCTAAATCTATGCTTAACCTACACCAAATTGTTTTTTCAATATTCTTTATGTCATTACACACACAAACCTTTATTAGTGATCAAACCCCATACACAATTCTCCCAGTATAGCAATAGTATTAATTGAACATAAATCAAGTACTATATTTTTAAAATTAAAAAGCATTTCCTCACAATGAGTTTCTTTTTATTACAAAACGCTAGCTTTCAAGCGATAATCGTTCTTCAACGGGCTTATAAATGATCGACTAAATCTTACAATAAATATTTACAATTACAAACGCACGCAACGTGGATATTTACAACTGAATGAGGTTGAATTTCAAATTATTTTTGGATCGGGCTCATTGTGAGGAAATATTCTGTAATTTTAAAAGTTTTTCATAATTTCATCATGAACAAGTACTTTATGCAATTTAGTATCAACATAAGCCCAAAAAGAAAACTATTTACACCTTTTATATATATATATATCCTTTATGCCATTGCACAATGGTATTAAGAATATTTACATATATATTGTTTAAGATTGGGAATTGTGGGACAATCTGTGCTTGGTGACTTCCAAGCATGAGAGTAGATGGTCTGGTAAGCCAATCCGACTGTCACCTTCAAGAAGGCTTAAGGTTGAGTGCCCCCTAAATAACCAACCAACGACAGCAGTTCCAAAACCAATCATGGAGAACCTTAAAACTGAATATAAAATTGAATAAATGAATAACTTTAATCCAGTTTTATTAACAAAAATATAATTCATTTATAACTCATTGAATACTAGCCTCCTAATAATTCCATTATGCCAAAAAAAGTAAAACATCAAAGATTTACGAGGTTTTCTATATTAAGATTGAAAATATCTGTTGGTGTCGTGTCTAATGAAGAGCCTCAGATTTCTCCATGCATCTCTATCACAGCAGTCGCAATGTCCACTATATCAGTGGACATAATATCAGTCTTCCAGAGAAAGGTTTGTTTTTAATTTTTTTTCAAATTCGAAAATCTCTATCTTACGTTCCCGAATGCTTAATATTGATGAAGGAGAGTATTTTATCGTATTGTGAACTCATGTTTTTCTCTGTTTATTGTATGATAGAGAATTCTTTCCATTTGTCTATATACTAGTTTTTCCAGTTCTACATTTGGAAAGAAAGGTTGAAATTTTGTTTTAAATTTGGAAAATCACAACACATAGTAGATGTTGCGTCTTAATATAAATCTGTTTATATTCAGATGGCGCAAGCCATCAGCAACTTTTAATTGCACGATCAGAAGAAGCCTTTTGTTTCTTTATTAATCCACTAGATTCCATTCTTGTGGTTCCTTCGGAAGATAAAGACTGTTTATAGCTGTCTATTTATTAGTACTAGATAGTACTGTTTGCTTTTCTCATATCTTTGGACTACGAGACGAATCAATATAACACAAAATTGTTTATTTAAACGCTTTGTCCGCTGTTGTTTCATAAACCAAAATTTCGGCATCTTGTATAATGAAACATCAATTCCCAGAGACACCAAGAAACCTTGAACAACAAGAATATGTGAATATACCTAAAACCATTAGAAGAAGAAATTTGTTACATTGATAGAAGAAATGGGTCAAATTGAATTGAAATGAGAGGAATGGATAATGCACTTCGTTCAGAAATATTCTTGAACAACAAGTATACGTGAATATACATAAAACCATTAGAATAAGAAATTTGTCACATTGATAGAAAAAATGGGTTAAATTTAATTGGAATGAGCGGAATGGATAATGGACTTCGTTCGGAATTAGATAGACATCGACAAAGAGAAAAATATGTAAAATTCATATACCCATGAATTGATAATTAAAACAAATGTTCAATCATATCCATACCTTAATTGTCTTTATGTATTCAATAATTCATAAACTCACAAAATTCTACTAAAATTAATAAAATATGATTTTCCCATATTAGATTTTCAACCATTACAGTATATATGACAATAAAATTGATTAAATTATCAAGAAATGTTCTCTCCAATAAAGGAATTTATAGATATTAAAAATAAAATTGCATGATGATGATTCTGAATATTGAATCTAGTAAAGAATTAGAATTTGATAGGAAAAATGGATTCGACTAAATGGAAATAATATTATCTTCCATTCTGGATATTTCGGTATTACTTGCAAATAGAAAAAAAAACTAGGAAAAAATTGGAAATAAGCCATGAAATTTAAATCCATGTGAGGATCGGGTGAATATTATGATTTTTAAATTTGTTCTAAACTTGGCCGCGGTTGGTTTTATTTCTTCAGGCAAAGATTACCTGAAAATCCAATTTCAGGAATGGAATATTGCTTTGAAGGAATGCTCAAATGTAATCGATAAGTTAAATTACAAGTTATTGATTCCCAATTGGAATATTTTGCAGAGTTTCAATTATATGAATAGTTTGCAAATGATGGCAAAATTGTGATTCTTAGTTTTTTTTTTTTTTTGTTCGATTACACAACGATGATCATTAATTATTTTTTGTATTTTATTTCGTAGAATTTAGCTTATTTAACTATATATGATAATATCAAATTTCTCCATTATATCTGTTATATCTTTGCAATTATGCAAAAATATGTTTTTGCTCTTCCAATGGCAACTATGGAAGAGTTTGGCCGATAACGCTTTCGTGAAATTTTAAGGAGTAAATATATATATTTTTAATATTCTATACTTATTTCTTTTTTGAATAATGGTGTGCCTATAAAATATATTTCCTATTAAATATCGGAAGAACGGACAAAGTACTTCTGAAGTCTTCAAGTAGGGTTATCTAAGATGTGAAGACACCGTTCCAGCAAGCAAAGAGAAAGAAGACCGATTTCCTAATGATACTAGTAAAGCTGATCAGAAAGATTCTACTGTTTGTTTGAAGACTGAAGATGTGGGCTAAAGTTGAGTCAGTGGATTTAGATAGTAATAATTCTCCAAATAATCTCTATAAACACAAATAGACACAACAATCCAATCTAGTAAATGGTGAACTTATGTTGGTGAAGCTGATGAGAAAGATTCTACTGTTTATTTGAAGACTGAAGATTTAGGCTAAAGTTGAGTTAGAGGATTTCGACTGTAATAATTCTCCCAATAATCTCTTTAAACACAAATAGATACGACAATCCAATCTAGTAAATGGTGAACTTTTGTTGGTGAAGCTGACGAGAAAGATTCTACTGTTTGTTTGAAGACTGAAGATTTGGGCAAAAGTTGAGTCAGAGAATATCGACAGTGATAATTCTCCCAATAATCGCTTTAAGCACAAATAGACACAACAATCCAATCTAGTAAATGGTGAACTTATGTTGTTGTGAACTTAGAGTCTTATAAAAATTCACTTAGTATTAATTATATTCATTAAATGAAAATATATGAAATTGCTTGACCTACACCTTTCGCTTAAGCTATTATATGTTCAATTATAATGATAGATAGAAAGACACATTAAAATGTAAAGTTGTGATCGAATGAAAACATCAAGAGAGCACTAAACAGTTAAACCATTTCTTTTGAATGATCCTTTTAACAATATCTTAGACCTATCATATCGGTATATTCTACTTTCTCCCTGTTCTGAATCAATATTTTATCAATTAATTTTTTTTTTGTAAGTGGAGGGTCTTCCATGGAAGTTTATATATCTCTATATATATAAAAGTTAATGCCTGTCTGTTTCGCGATAAACTCAAAAACTACTGACCAATTGGAACCAAATTTTGCATGTCGCTTTTTATAAACCTGAGGAAAATTTTCGGCTACATTTGGATTAGTATTTTTGGCTATTTCTTTTTTTCATTTGAAGAACTTTTTTTTTTACGCGGAGTAAATACGAGGCGAAGTAACAACACGAGGCCAATTAAGCGACCCATGAGCGTTCTGCATTTCTTTTCAAGTTGCTTGCGTACTTTTTTTTAAATATCTTTTTATACGAGTGTCACTTTTTTATACAAAAGTATTGAGAGAGAAATTTATATTACTAAGTTACGGTAAGTGCACACAATGCAATTTAAAAAAAAAACTTTACAAAAATAGCGTTATTGTATGTAAACAATAGCATTCGTATGTTTTAGTAATTTTTGTTCTGGCCTTTTTTTTTATATAATAAATAAAAGTTACAGTCAATATGATAATTCTTAAAATTGAACAAACAATAGTCAATATGCAAAAAATACAAACTAACTTAATAAAATATTCTAATATCAAGCAATATGCAAATTCTCTCCTAATATTTAAATGTACATATTATTAGCATCTTAACGGCGTTTATTCGTTTTTATGTACTCCTGCAGGAAGGCAGAAATACTCGAAAGTTCGATATTGTTTTAATAAAGTGTAAATAATCTCCAGAACTATTTTTTGCGCGGCAGTAAATACGAGGCGAAGTGACAACACCAGGCGAATTAACCGACCAATGAGCGTTCTGCATATTTTCCAAATCGCTTGCCCAACTTTTTTTATATTGATGTTGATGTACCTTCAGTATGAAGGAAATTTCACTCGGGGGAATTCTCGGGCGAAGCCGGGTCATTCTTCTAGTATAGTATAATAGTCAATTATATTCATTATATTTTTTACGAAGTATCACAGATATCAAAACTCTATTAAGAGAAGTTAGATATGAAATGTGGCTATATGGCATGTACATAGGAAATGCATGTGTGCTATCTGAATGCAAATGTTGCTATGAATAATTGATAACTTGACTCATAGACAAAACTTAAGGAAGTTGTACCTTTTAGCATGTATATCGGAATTTGGACAATATTGACAATATATGAAATATATTTGATACAAAGTGAATTTTAATTAAGACACACGTGATCACCTAAGTGTGATCAAATTATCTCTCTCTGTTAAAAAGAAAACAGACGACCAGCGACATTTAAATCTGACCCAGTCCTGGTATATCTTTAATAACCAATTTTAGAAAACTCTTTAGAGGAAGTAATCTGTAGGCACACATTTTACTTATATATCATTTTAATTATTTGTTAAACTTGAAGAATATTGCAAAATCGGCTCTGTCTTTTAAGAAAACAAACAGACGACCGGTGTGTGTGACATAAAGACGTTCTACTACCATATGTTTTGTCAATGAATCTATATAAGGACAAAAATTGTGTACTGTAAGAATGCGGATCTCTGGCAAGAATCTTCCATGAAGGCCATAGAGCACTCGGTAGCTCGGTGCCCCATAAAAAAGCCATCAATAGCGTCTAAATATAGATACTGATAACATCTCTTAACTCGCTATTTATATCGGTCCCTTGGCTTCCTATCTCTCTCTCTTCAACCTATATTTAAGTTGAAAATAATAATATTTTGGTAAAAAACAAATAAATAATAGAGGTTGGTCTCTCGACCACCTTCTCTTCACCTCTGCTCAACCTTCCAATACCAAAGATGCTTGACGGTCACCCTCCTAAGGATCACCAACCTAAGTACAGCATCCCTATAAAATTTCTCAAGAAAGAAATCTGCCTGGCGTTACCTCAGTAATTGGACTTTCACTGACATTTTAAATAAAACCAAGATGATATAGTTGAGAAGGACAGTCCGGGTAGTTGGTGATTTCTGTACCAATTAAGAAATGGTGATATAATTTTTGTAGAGGAATCAAAATGTGTTTGACAGATGACAATAAATCATATCAAAATATACAAATAACTAACTATAATTTGTTTCTATTATATAATATTGCCTTCAGACAAATTTCAAAGAAAATAAATCCAAAAAAACAAAGAAGGAACATAAATCATTTGGTTATCTCGCGTATCTTCAATAAAGGTCACTGTGTATCAAATATATTTCAGTTATTGGCTGAATTCCGATATACATGTTAAAAGATACAAATAACTTCCTTAAGTTTTGTCCATAAGTGTAAAGTTATTCATAGAAAATTCGCATTGAGATACTACAAATGCATTTTTTCTATGTACAAACCTTATAGCCACATTTTACATCTAACTTATAAAGAGACAAAGGTCGCCTCTCCCGTCAAAATAGACGTCAAAACTAGACGCCATCTATTGACAGCAACTAGCGGCCTCGGGTTTTGACGTCTATTTTAACGGGAGAGGCGACCTTCGCCCCTTTATATCAATATCCTCCTGGCAAAATTTCCATCTAACTTATATTAATAGAGTTTTGGTGTATGTGGTACAACCTGCTGGGTTGTTTTCTAAGATCTTGTCTGGAAGCTTGTTCAATCGTCCTCTTATAATAGAAGCTATTCTCCAACGTATATGCTCTATCTTTTCAAATATGCAACCAACCTTTATGTAAGGTATTTGAATAGGTTCTTTACATTTTCTAATAGAAATCTGAAGAACCTGATCACTAAGCAAGTATTCTATATACAGTTACGAGCGTCATGCGTTCTTAATTCTTCAGTTTTCATCTCTGTCACCGTTTGCTTTTTTTTTTGGAATGGCGCTCTCCTATTGGTTGGCTACGATCACGCGATCTTTGCCCCCCCCCCACTCGCTTTTTCGTTTTTGTAACTTTTGTGTTGGAGCGGGTCGATCCTTAAATAAATGCATATATTAGTTAATAACTAAATGGAATCCTCTCTTTCTTTTTCCCAGTAAGAGACGCCTACGGAAGCCAACAGTACATAGACAGCTAAAGCACATAGGCTATAGTTATTAACTAATATATGTATTTATTTAAGGCGCCAATTTATAATTGTAACAAATAGTATTTGAATCAAAACATTCAATCGGGTAAAACACGGGCGTTGCCCGGGTCATTCGGCTAGTTTTAAATAAACTTGAATAAATTCATATCCTTTATGTTTAAAATTAAACAGCACAAAATACCCTAAACCTACAGAAATTATAATATATTCCGTTTATATAAAAGAGGTAATAACGCGTAATATATATAAATATATAGAAAATAATTAAGCTGCGGAAAACTTAACCACTACGCTAACTTTGAAATTTAAATATGAATAAATCTTCTTCTTTATGCTTGAAAATAGCAGTTCAAAATACTCTCAAACTACAAAGATAATAAAATAAACTGTTATAAAATAAATGAAGCTTCCAGGCTTAAGTTTCTTGTGTAACATTTTATCTTCAAGATTTCGGGCTTGTCAGTTCTTCCAACAGGATTATCACGTTAACAAATTAATAACAATTATTTTGTATACACATTATTATATACATGTTATATTGAAATATTTTATTTAGAAATGTTATATTAAAATATATTATTCTATTTAAAATTATATTTCATAGATCCAAATATTCTGTTAAATCGACAGCCAGAGGTCATGCTTCCCCTATAAAAACTCATTGTTGTTGTTTCCCGATGGCTGGCTCAAAACCTTTGTACATTATGTAAATAAGCTTTTCATTTTTTTATTATTACGCCTTAAGCCAGGCAGTACTTTTACCAAATTAGGTATTTTATACATTCCTTAGCTCAATTAAAGAATTCTCTGATCAAGACTTTATATTTTCAATATTATTATTTCAACCCCAACTGCATTAACATAGTATGATCCCAAGATATTCCAAAATCAAGCAGAAAATCTCACTTATCATTATTATTTATAACATACATATTTTAAATACTTATTATATATTGAGAGAAAAATATATTACATTATTTCTGTTTGAAAACCTTTTTTTTTATATACGTGCGTGGTGGCTTAATTTATTTTATAATATTTTAAATCAGGGACGAATGTTTATATATAATAAAATATATACTGTGCTTATAAGGTAATATATTTAAAAATACTTATTTAGATAAAGAATAATAAAGAGAAAGATAAAGTAAATGGGTAGAAAGAATAACTGGGAACTCTATCTTTTCGTTTTGTTTGTTTGAACAAGTTTATGGCGTGTAAAAGCCGATTTATAAGCTTGGTTTCGTTGTCAAATTTTGCTGTTAAACATTTCAAGTACCAATTGATGCAATCAGAACATTCACCTCAAAAATGATAATATAGACTTCATTCTAATCATTATGTTTCTCTTAACCCTTCATTATTTTCTATTTATATTAAAAATCAGAGTAAACACATTTCTCTGTTAAATATATATTTATTTGTTCTAAAAATAGAGCGATCCATACTTAAATCATTAGACAAAAAAGGCTTATATTGGATTGAATATTGGCAAATAAATCTTTTATTCAATCTAATATATGCCTTTTTATTATCTAATATATATATTTATTCACATTGCTATCTTTATAACTATTTTAAAACATTTTATGCAGTCTTATATATAATAAAATAAATCTATAAAGCACAGGAATTCATTTCTTTAAATGAAGCAAACTTTCTACTCTCCTTACTGCGATGTAATGTAAAATTATTGAGAGGGTTTAGCTCATCAGAGGTGAACCCACTCAGGATTTCGTCATTTTTAATCATCCTATGCAACTTGTAAAGTTCTAACACTGTATATTCGATTCTGCTTATATATGTGACTCAGTATTTGAAATTTCCTAATGGTATTTGAACCAACGTTGTACATAATAGCTCCTAGGACAGTAGAATTGTACTAATGGACAAAACTTAAGGAGGTTGTACCTTTCAGCATGTATATCGGGATTCAAACAATAACACTGTGAAATATTTGATACAAATAAGTTATTATTGGAGACAATCGAGTAACAAAGTGTGAACAAAATCGTCTATTTCTCCTTCAAAAAAAAATAAAATAATAATAATTAAAACAGACGACCGGCGACTTCAAAGACTTTCATTTTCTGAAGTTTAGTCAATCAGAGTTATTAAAGACCAGAAGATAGGCATAAATAAATTATTAGGCAATACTGCTCCATCTCTCTCTCTCTATAAATGTCTTATATTCTCTGTTTGAAATATGAATGAATTTTTATATATTCTTAATTATACCAAGATGTAAAATATCAATTAATTAAATATATATATATTTATTATTATAATTATATATATAAGCTCCTTAGATGTTTTCTCTCATTAAATAAAATAATTATGCTAATTTGATTGATATATAAAAAAAACATTATATAAAAATATTATCAATTACACTAAATGATCTTTTGATATTATATATAGTTATCATTATTTATTTGAAAAAAATTCAAGATTTAAGTTACACAATGAATTTTATATAATATTAAAATCAAAATTAAGTAAATCTTTTAATAGAGTAAAAGTATTTTGAAAAGTACATTTATAAATACATATTTCTGCAAGAAATTGTAAAACGAGAAGCAACCCAACGGCGCAATATTGAAAAAGTTATAAACTTTTATTGGAAAAGTTGTTTGGGAACAAGCTGACTCAACATATTCTTTAAAACTGTCAGACGACACTTCTGACAAATAATATCTATGGTGTCTTATTGATTTAAAACATTTATTACGAGTTAGTGAGATATTTGGTGACTGAATAACATTTGTTTTTCTCTCTCTTTTAAAATAAATATCACCTTTATTGAAGAAACAAACTAAATAATTTAAATCAACATGTATTTTATAATACAACTAGCCGAATGACCCGGGCAACGCCCGTGTTTTACCCGATTGAATGTTTTGATTCAAATACTATTTGTTACAATTATAAATTGGCGCCTTATATAAATGCATATGTTAGTTAATAACTATAGCCTATGTGCTTTATCTGTCTATGTACTGTTGGCTTCCGTAGGCGTCTCTTACTGGGAAAAAGAAAGAGAGGATTCCATTTGGTTATTAATTAATACATGCATTTATTTAAGGAGCGACCCCCTCCAACACAATGGTTACAAAACGAAAAGGCGAGTGGGGGGGGGGGGGTGGGGGGCAAAGGTGGCGTGATCGTAGCCGACCAATAGGAGGGCGCCATTCCAAAAAAAAAAAGCAAACGGTGGTAGATATGACTGATGAAGAATGACGCTCGTAACTGTATATAGAATATAATGCGGCTTATGATTGTAGAACGACATTTGAAAATTATGTTTTTATCATTCAAATATTAAGTCCTATTCATAGAAAGAGAGAGAGAGAGAGAGACTATACTAATTTATTATTTAATAATTAGTAGTGTTAAGCGTATGTATTTAAGCTAATATAGATTTCTGAGAGATGTGTGAGGTAATTTACATAAATAGTTATTGTTAGAGAAATAAGTTATTTTTCTCGTAAAATTTAACTTAAATATATTTAGAAATACATGTTAGTAAAACGACATTTGAAAATTATCCCGCATGTGTTTCTTTTAACTGAAAATTCCAAATTTATTTTAAGGAGAAATAACGACCATTTCTAACCTTAGGGATGAAGTATGTAAGGATGAATTGTGAAGAGTAATGATGAACGGAAAAATAAAAGTGCCCAGGGATGGGAATCGAACCCACAGTGTTCCGCTTACCGGGAAGATGCCATGTCCACTAGGCTAAATATGTCCAGGGTAGCCTAATTATCAATTAGTTCCAAAAATGCAATATAACAGCGGTATGGTAGATTAAACTGGCGAAATCGCTGGGAGGGTTCACCACTAATGAGCCAGGCCCTCCTATTAATTTTTCAATTGCAGTAAGGGCAGTAAAAATTGTTTTATTTTTAAAAAGAATCATACGCGTCTATAATATAATGTATAATTGTGAATTTTGAAGTGTGTGTGAGAAGAGTAAAATAAATAAAAATAAAACCCAAAAGATATTAGATTATTAATTTATTATTAAAATTATTAATTATTTACATTGTGATGTAAATCTAGTCACATAGTAGTGTAGTACCTCAATATACCGTACTATGGATATTTGAGCTTTCTCTTTAGTGAAAACTTTCATTACGATCACCTATGTTACTACACGAAACCAAATAACATATTAGAACAACAAATATTTGCCATCTTTATTATTAATGATGCTATAGTGGGTCACTGGAGCATAAACTTCAATGTTTAATATTTCTTAAGAATTTATATTGCAAATATTTACCATCTTCAAACCTCTAAAAATCAAATTAATAAATTATACACATAATGGAATTAGAAACCATAGCAACAAGAAAACTATTCATAAAACTTTCATTAAATTTACCTTAAAATAATTAAACCTCTAATACATTAAATTCGTGTAAAAACTTTAGCAGACGAACTGGCTAATTAAGCGGTAGAGTTGCCAGTCTTGCGTTTCCGCTAAAATATTAGAACTGCGAATTTACACTAATTTTGTGTTAAGTTAATGAGCTTTTTTTTTCTCAAAGTGTAGAAATCTTTCTCAATATAATTAGCCAAAATAAAAAATTGTCAAGTTGTAAATTAGAGCGATTTTTCTTAAAAGGTTGAAAAAATAATTGTATTAATATAATATAGGCAAAGATATTTATTGATATTGAAAAAGGTTTGTGAAATATATGTTTTAATTTAATTATATTAATAAATATACAATTTTATAAAAATAATATTATTTTTATTGAATTAAATACAATAATTCGAGACGCGAACCCCTTTTAAATTTTTTGATAAATTAAAATAGTTGATTATTGTATTATTTTATTCAAAATATAATCAAATAATTTTATTTACGTTTATTAATTATAAGAAATTATATAAGGTAAAATATTTTATTATTTCTCATTTATTCATTTCAAAATTTGAAATTCAGACTTCAAATTGTTGTCTGTTATAAAATAAATTAACTAATTTTAAAGCGTATGATTTAAAAATATATATATATATTTATACTGCCTTTATTGCAATGATAAAACAATGGGAAGGCCTGGCTCATCATTTGTGAACCCTCTCTGCGGTTTATATTTATATATTATACAACAACAACAGCTTTATTAGGACATTTCCGTCCTGTAAGGACTCGCCATACATCACTTTCATGGAGAAAGGAGGAAAAAGACAAAAACAAAGGAGAGAAGGGAAAATGAAAGGAAATCAAAGTATTCAACATAACTATACAAATTAATTATGGAAGGAAATTGTTCTGTAATTTTAGTACTTAGAGATTACCTTGTTTTCTAACGCTTTATGAAAGTTAAACAATTCTATCGCTATATATTTTTTCTCGGACATTATTCTGATTAGCTGAACTGGGTTCACGTAGACTTGGATAATGTTCTTTTAGATATTTACATATTATATTATAATTATATTTATATATAAGCATATGTATTTCTACTGTCCTCAAATATTATTATAGTTGATTTAAAATACCGTTTCCAAGAATCTAGCTTCAGTAGTAGTAAAGGAAAACTGAAAAATGCAATATTACAGTGGAAGATTAAACTGTTGGAACTGCTGGGAGAGTTCACCACTGATGAGCCAGGCCCTCTCATTATCTCATCATTGCAGTAAGGGTAGTAGAAAATTGGTTTATTTTTAAAATAATCATACGCGACTAAAATAGTTAACATTTATATAAAAAACACATGTGCTTTTGATTAGGATATGTCTTAATTATTTTTAATGTTTATATAATGCCAAGTGGAAAATTAGGGAAGACAAATTTAAGGATGACACAGCAATTTATTTAAGGCGAGAACAAACTATGAATGATAAACAAAAGATAAGCCACGAGGGAAGTTTACAGAATAGCTAAATATATATGTGAAAACGATACTCTGTTAATAATATAATAAATACTTTGCTACAATATATACATAAATCCCTGAATATAGTGTTATAAATTGTTGATATTTAAATTTATCAACCAATATAACTGAATAAATCGCCATTTTTGAAAAATAAATGTATTCTGGAATATATATAAGTAATCTTAAGTCTTTGAATTGCAACTTTGTTTTTCTAAAAGAGCTAGAAGCCAGTGTAAACCTTAATGTATCAGTGAAAAAATGTTCAACAAAAGATGCAAAGCTATTTAAATAATTTTTGAAAGTAGTTTTTTATTTGTAACGTTTGTCGAAGCAACAATAGCATGGAAAATAAAGGACGAAACAAAAATAATGGAAAAAACATAGATGGTAACAAATAAAGAAATATAACAGCGAAGAAATACAAAAATAACACATCTCGGAAAATGTAATCAACACTTAATTGTAAATTCACGTGAAATTAGAAATCTGAATTTTTCACATCTTCTTTACGGTATTGTAAATGTGTTTTCTAATATCAGGTCTTATCTATCTCCTTGTATTATTTATTCTATTGTAACATCTGATTGTTATTGATTTGTATAAGAGTATATGTTTCATTTTTCCTCTGTTTATTCTTGTTAATAGCATATAGCTGTTCTTTACAGCCTAAAACTATTGTAAATATGTATAGACAAATGTAGAGGCATACATATATGACAGCGCACGTGTCCCCTTGTTAATGTCACATGACTATATTTTACGGCTAAATATTATTGTAAATATTTAAAGACAAATGTGAAGACATACATTTACGACAGCGCAAGTGTCCCTAGAGGGACATAACGCTTTCAATTGAAATAAATATTCCATTTTTTACTATTATATCCTATTATCTTCTTCCAATTGTCTTTTCGTTTCCCTTCATTGTTGTTTTTTTTTTCTAATTCTATATTGTAATCAAATACCTGCAAGATCTCTTTTTCTTTTTTCCTTATGGAATAATCAGAAAACCTCTTAAATATAATATATATAAACTCGATTTATGTTGACTTTGCTTAGAATTTTTCATGAAACTGATTCCAAGAATTATCTATATAGATAATACCGTAACAGAGTTTTCCATTGTAAAGTCCTGAGCTATCTCCTCCGAAGATTCTGAACTACACATAACAATCTATATACCAAAATTTTCGTTATTTTTTTTCTTCGTATGATAGGCCTGTTTTTATTTTCCTAATGTTAACAGTTATTTTTATTTTTTAATTTAATCTATTTTACAATCGTAGATTTTTTGCATTTATCATCATCAATTCATTTGTTTTGAAATGCGTAAAAATGTGTTTTGAAATAGTATATATTTCTGATTCATTTGATTATGTAAGTACTTTGTTATAGTTTTTCATTTAAATATATAAATTTTTCGAATTGTAGATTGAATTATTACTTTTATTCTATAATAATTATCTTTTATAAGTGTTTGTTTTAGTTTTTCATTTGAATTTAGCACAATTTTTGTATCTGGTTATCTTTTGTGACATCTTTTCATCTCTCTTTGGCATCTTTTTTTTTCTCATTAATAAGACCTAATCCAAATAATTTAATAGTGTGTGACGTTTCAGCAACAGCATCAGACAGAAGAATAAATGAACTAAAGAATAAAATCTCATTTTTTCTTTTGTCTGATGATGGTGGCATTTGGATTAGGTGTTATTTTTTTAAATTAATTTGTTATAGTTTTTAATTTGAATTTAGCTCCATTTTTGTGTCTTATTTCTTCTTTATATTAAAACTTAGAATTAAGCTTTGCTTTTTTATATACATGTTTATTACACATTTAGCAATACTTTTTCTTTATATTTGCTCTTATTTACTCATTTTTTTACTCTTTCACAATCAGATTTTGAAAATGGCTAAATGGCTTCACTTCTCCCTATTTGCTTTTGTAGCTTTTCTTATAAAAAAAATATTAGAACTTAGAATTAAGCTTTGCTTTTTTATATACATGTTTGTTACACATTTAGCAATATATATACCAAAATATTTTTTTGAATACTTACCTCTTTTAGTGAATTTTTGTCAGGGGGGCTGCAAAAGTGCCGTACTTATGCAGTATTTTGATGCTTTTCCTGTGAAAAGGATAATGAAATTTAAAATTAAGCTTTGCTTTTTATATACATGTTATTTACACATTTAGCAATATATACACAGAAATATTTTTGGAATATTTAACTTTTTTGGTGAATTTTTGTCAGGGAAGCTATGGACTGCCGTAATCATGCATTATGTTGATGTTCTTCTCATAAAAAAAATATTTGGGTTTGGAATTGGGCTTTGCTTTTTTGTATACATGTTTTTTACATATTTAGCAATTTACACACAGAATATTTTTGGAATATTTAACTTTCTTGGTGAATTTTGGTCAGGGAAGCTATGGACTGCCGTAATCATGCAATATGTTGATGTTCTTCTCATAAAAAAAATATTTGGGTTTAGAATTGGGCTTTGCTTTTTTATATACATACTAGCCGAGTGACCCGGGCAACGCCCCGGGTTTACCCGAAGGACCCGCAGGTGAGAAACTATAGAAGAAAAATTTTAACAAATCAGAAAATGAAATTGCAAACAACAGAACTACGCTACTTTAAGGACATGAGAGCACATGCACTGTATCACCATACGTGTACCATTTTCAAAGACCCTGCTTAGGATTAAAACTTCTCAGAAGCATAACAATAGTACCAACCTAGAGGTTAACTGGTGTGGATGCATTCCTCTGGGAGTGAGACTATTGAGAAATTCAGTAGGGAGTTATTTTGCTTCTCCGCATTCTAACACTCCAACTGTTAACACTGTGGAAACACTGACTCATGTTTGGTAAGCAATTTCAGGGAAGAAACTATAGACATTGGATTAAATAAATTATTAATTAAATTGCATTAAATAAAAATTATTAGATTTAAATAAATATTATTAGAGTGAAAAAAAAAGAAAGAAATTAACAAATTAGAAAATAAAATTTCGAAAAATACAACTATATTGCAGATAAGATAAGAGGACCTTATTAAAAAATACATAAACAAACTGTAATTCGACACTCGATAATTCGACACTTTCGATAATTCGACACTTTCGATAATTCGACACTTTCGATAATTCGACCATTTTAAAAATCAAATTTACAAGGTTGATTGTTGTTTAAATACAACTTTGCTTTTGCATGCATAAACACAGGCTCTTGTAGCAAGAACCCAAATATTATTTATAGTCATAACAAAAGCCAACTTTAGTGAAAACTGATGCCTCTTCAGAATGAATGGAAGACTGAAATCTGAAGGAGCAGAAGATATGGGTCATTTATACTTTCACCAATGCCTTTAGGATCTTTGCGATGGAACGCGTATGGTGTTTCAGCGCATGTGCTCTCATGTCCTTGAAGCACATATACTGACAGTGCCCAAAGTTGAACACACTGTATAGTGTCTGAAATATCTTTGGCCCCTTCGGATACCAACCTTCGCTTCATTCTAGAGAGGCGTTAGTTTTCATGTCATATTTGTAATATAGTTTTGTTGTTTGCAATTTTCTTTTTTTTTTTCCTTTCAAATATGTATCCACTCTGAAATATAGTTTGTAAATTTTTATTCCAATTTATTTTCTTATATATATATGTATTTTTTTTTTTCATTTCCAAAATATTTATTTATACTTTCACCAATGCCTTTAGGATCTTTGCGATGGAACACGTATGGTGTTTCAGCGCATGTGCTCTTATGTCCTTGAAGCACATATACTGACAGTGCCCAAAGTTGAACACACTGTATAGTGTCTGAAATATCTTTGGCCCCTTCGGATACCAACCTTCGCTTCATTCTAGAGAGGCGTTAGTTTTCACTAAGGTTGGCTTTTGCTATGACTATAAATAAGGCTCAAGGCCAAACCTTGGCTACAAGAGCCTGTGTTTACGCACGGACAACTTTATATGTGGCTTTTTCAAGTGTGCGAACATTGGATAGCATACATGTAAAGATGACCCATATCTTCTGCTCCTTCAGATTTCAGTCTTCCATTCATTCTGAAGAGGCATCAGTTTTCACTAAAGTTGGCTTTTGCTATGACTATAAATAATATTTGGGTTCTTGCTACAAGAGCCTGTGTTTATGCATGCAAAAGCAAAGTTGTATTTAAACAACAATCAACCTTGTAAATTTGATTTTTAAAATGGTCGAATTATCGAAAGTGTCTAATTATCGAGTGTCGAAATACAGTTTGTTTATGTATTTTTTAATAAGGTCCTCTTATCTTATCTGCAATATAGTTTTATTTTTCGAAATTTTATTTTCTAATTTGTTAATTTCTTTCTTTTTTTTTCACTCTAATAATATTTATTTAAATCTAATAATTTTTATTTAATGCAATTTAATTAATATTTTATTTAATCCAATGTCTATAGTTTCTTCCCTGAAATTGCTTACCAAACATGAGTCAGTGTTTCCACAGTGTTAACAGTTGGAGTGTTAGAATGCGGAGAAGCAAAATAACTCCCTACTGTATTTCTCAATAGTCTCACTCCCAGAGGAATGCATCCACACCAGTTAACCTCTAGGTTGGTACTATTGTTATGCTTCTGAGAAGTTTTAATCCTAAGCAGGGTCTTTGAAAATGGTACACGTATGGTGATACAGTGCATGTGCTCTCATGTCCTTAAAGTAGTGTAGTTCTGTTGTTTGCAATTTCATTTTCTGATTTGTTAAAATTTTTCTTCTATAGTTTCTCACCTGCGGGTCCTTCGGGTAAACCCGGGGCGTTGCCCGGGTCACTCGGCTAGTTAATTAAACATTATTATTATTGATTTACAAGAGAGAGAACAAAATATAAAAGGGAAACTAATATTAAACAAAGGAACTTCTTTTTTCGGTTAGCACCTATTTACCTGTAAGCTTACACACACTGTGTGGTAACAATTAATTAATATATATACAACAACTAGCCGAATGACCCGGGCAACGCCCGTGTTTTACCCGATTGAATGTTTTTATTCAAATACTATTTGTTACAATTATAAATTGGCGCCTTATATAAATGCATATATTAGTTAATAACTATAGCCTATGTGCTTTATCTGTCTATGTACTGTTGGCTTCCGTAGACGTCTCATACTGGGAAAAAGAAAGAGAGGATTCCATTTAGTTATTAACTAATATATGCATTTATTTAAGGAGCGACCCGCTCCAACACAATACTTACAAAAACGAAAGAGCGAGTGGGGGAGGCATGATTTGGGGGGGGGGGGGGGGGGCAAAGGTGGCGTGATCGTAGCCAACCAATAGGAGGGCGCCATTCCAAAAAAAAGCAAACGGTGACAGAGTTGATTAGGAGATGAGGAATGACGCTCGTAACTGTATATAGAATATTTGATTTAATTTTTCTTATGAAATCTATTGTGATTTTAAAAATTTTAATATTATAAATATGTCGTATTTATGTTTATTTTCAAGGGGATTACAGCCCGTATTATCGTTAATATATAATTATTTAATTAAGGTATTTAACAAAATAGCTTGACGTTCTCCGAGATGGTACATCGATCTCAAGACAGAGATGGCTGGTGTCACATCGTGTTTGGGATGTAATACGTACAGTGGGTCACAACGTTCGATCACGAATAAAATGATTTGATGATGATTTAACAAAATAAAACATTTTTCTATGAAAGTACAAATATTTAGGGTCATTCTTGCGAACAGAGTGTGAAATAGAAGGAATGCTAAAATGGTCGTGTTCTAAGTCATCGTTATTGTGGAGAGCTGTCAGATGACGTGGTCCATTGTCTGAAGATTTATTTATAGAGGGGGCGAGAAATCGGCTGCTTGCTAAATCCATTCCGCCATTTTGAACGACCTTGACTTCAGCTATCTTTGCCCCAACAAAAACAATGGCTGCCTTCCTCTATTATTACATACGTCATGTTTCTTGGATATTATATAACCTATATTAAAGATTCTTCAATACCCTTACCTTTTGACACAATCAATAATGAATCAAGGGTTTAGTTTCTCATTTCTTTTTTTATTGTGTCAAAAGAATTATATTTCCAGATAATTTTTAACGCTTTGCCAAATTTTTTAATTCTTGTTCTCTCCTGACAAGGACAAAATATTATTGTTGAAACGTCAAGATAATCGAAAGATTTAATGGCCGAAATATATTTAATTTGAATAAATATATAGCTAGATGTTATGGGAAAGGAAGATTTGACGCACGTTTATAAAATGTCGCTATAACAATATATATTTTTGAGATTTAGTAGAAATCTTTCTACAAAATACCTATATTTTCTCTATCTCTCATATTATAAATTTGAAATGAAGGCTATATAGGTACCTATATAATAGGTAGGAGTCATCTCGTATGTCTCATTTCTAAATTATTGCTGCGAAAACAGTGGTCAACGGTCAAATACAATTTATATCCATCATCTCTGTGATGCAGTTTATAAAATAAATAATATATTAACAGAATAAACAAAAATAAAACAATTAACAACATGATAAAAAGTTTTTACCGGGTAGTTTACCATTTACGCTTCAGGAGCCCGGATTACCTCTATTTTCTCTCTATATATTTATGCATATTTCTCTTTGTGTGTGTGAATTATTTAAACTACTTTTATATACATTCATTAACAAAATTAAAAGAATTGGAAAATATTTGTTATCGATATTTGTCTACTTTTTCTTAAGAAGACAGAAGCAATTTTGTTCACACTTGGTTATCTCGTGTGTCATATCTCTAACTTATTACCTTATTAACTTTACCAGGAGTGTATACTTCTGGAAGCCAGATGAACCTGGTGGGAAATGGGCCCTTGACTGTTAAAATCTGTGATTGCAGGTCAGTTGAGCATTGGAATTAAATGGTAAATTTCAGATTCCAAAGGTGGCAGAATCTAACTTATTGCCGCGAAAACGGTGGTCAACGGTCAAATACAATTTATACCCCACTCTGTGATGCCGTTTATAAAATAAATAATATATTAACAGAATAAACAAAAATAAAACAATTAACAACAAATTAAATAGTTCTTACCCATCACGTGTATCATCCGGTCGGCGACTTGTTGACACATAGCAATATCAAAAGATAAAAGAATATAAAAGTTCAAAAAGATCTCGACAACGCCTGTGTACGTCGATAAAGGTCATGTACAGATATAAACAATTTATCAGGATAAGCCGGATGTTTATCGAAACAGCATCTTCTCTGGGTATAGCTGACATGGCTAATGGTACACTGTAAGAGTCTAGGAATATGGGATGTATTTGTACTTCTAGTTATAAACGGTTGCTAGTGTCTTCTGTACTTCATGTCATAGAATGCCATTCAATACTATGTACCGAAGTTCGTCTGCTATTGAAGAGTCTTTAAAGCTTACTGATAGAGACTGTATATACAGTTTTTTATCCAGATCACCCTAATATTGTATTGGGATTTTATATGGTATGCATTTATTAATGAACACCGGTTATGGAATTATAGAAATATGTTTCTAAGAATGCATAAATATACACTCAAAGTTTACACATCTTTCTAATAACATATATCTATTAAATCTCACCTCTCACACTCTATATTAGCTCACATATATACCTTCCTGACACCAATTATCATAAAGTAACAGATTAATATAATCATAGAGTAAAAAAGAATATTTGAAAACAATATCCAACAGTGAAAAGTATTTAATTTCGCCGGTTATCATTATAATTTCGCTTATTGCAGTTTGAATTCTACAGAAACAGTGTGTTTGATAATGTGAATCAGCGTTGAAATCTCCATCAATCGAGGAAAACAGAGTTAATATATTTTAAATAGTTTTGTATTAGGGTATTGTCTTAATAATAAAAATTGAAAGCTTCTATACGACTCTAAATGAATTACACGAATATTTATAAAAACTATCAAGCAAACAAACATATTATTTTGTAAATTTGTATTTTAATCTTTTATCTTAAAGGTAGAGAGAGGTTGTAGAACGATATTTAAAAATTATCCCGCATGTGTTTCTTTTGAAACATGGCATCTGCCCTGTAAGCGGAACACTGTGGGTTTGATTTTCATCCCTAAATACTTTATTCTGTTCATCATTACTCTTCACAATTCATCCTTTCATACTTCATTCCTAAGGTTAAAAATAATCGTTATTTCTCCTTGAAATAAATTTAGATTTTTCGTTCAAAAGAAACACATGCGGGATAATTTTCAAATGTCGTTCTACAATCATAAACCGCATTATATTGTATAGAGAGAGGCTGCCTGGCCGGCATTCATATTTATTTAAAGTAGACACTTTGGTCAGATAAAGTTTTATTTTCTCAACGTATCAACAAAATTCTTTTTTTCTTCGTCAAGATAAATAAAAATAAAGCATTTGTGGCAAGATGTTGAAAATTATTCTGAGGTTGTATATGATGATTGAATCTTTCAATTCATATGATGCATTATTACGAGATCTGTTATAAAAAATTTGAACTATTTTTAACTCGTATGTTTCTTTTTGAAATAAAACAATTTTCTATAATGTTTTATAATACAATATAATGCGGCTTATAATTGTAGAACGACATAAGAAAATTATCCCACATGTGTTTCTTTTGAACGAAAAATCGAAATTTATTTCAAGGAGAAATAACGATTATTTCTAACCTTAGGGATAAAGTATGAAAGGATGAATTGTGAAGAGTAATGATAAACGGAAAATATAATTGTCCAGGAATGGGAATCGAACCCACAGTGTTCCGCTTACCGGGCAGATGCTATGTCCACTAGGCTACCCTGGACATTTCTACTGCCCTTGATGCGATGATAGAATAATAGGAGAGTCTGACTCATCAGTGGTGAACTCTCCCAGTGGTAGATTGAATTGGCGACAGCGCTAGCAGGGTTTACTATTGATGAGCCAGGCTCTCTTATTATTTTATTATTGCAGTAAAGGCAGTAGTAAACATTTTTTATTGAAAAAAAAACAATACACTTCTCAAAAAATAGTTCAAGAATCTTTTAATTGTAGAACCAAAATAGCAATTATACCGCAAATGTTTCTTTTGAACGAAATGTGTCAAGGGTAGCCTAGAGGACATGGCATCTGCCCGGTAATCGAAATACTGTGGGTTCGATTCCCTTCCCTGGACACTTTTATTTTTCCGTTCATCATTTCTCTTCACAATTCATCCTATCATACTTCATCCCTAAGGTTAGAAATAATCGCTATTTCTCCTTAAAATACATTTCAATATTTCGTTCAAAAGAAACATTTGCGGTATAATTGCAATTTTCGTTCTACAATCATAAGCCGCATTATATTGTATTATAAAATATTTTAATTCTTTAATTGATATCGTGATTTATTTCGAATGAATTTAGGGTAATCATTTATGAAATCAAATAGCTATAGCAAGCAATACAACTGGAAATACGATGAGATATGGAAAATATTTCTTTCTGAAGTTTTAAAAAGACTGGCGCCTGTGAAGTGACGCAATATCAGGCGGCCCTCTTTGATCCAGCTTATATAAATACACCAGAGATTGGTACGTTGGCTGAATTCAGAACGTACTAGCTGCAATGGTTCAAATAACTTCTCTATACTCTTCCAATGTGTAAGAAAATATTTTAAAATATCGATTTATACAATCTCTTCTTCTTTCTTATCTACACACTGGGGTGAAGTAGAATGTATCATCTACCTTTGTAATTAAGACTGGGGACACTACTCAGTGGCAGGCCGACTTAGCTCCAAAAGAAATGGCCGCCTCTGACATGAGGAACAGACGCCATGTACAGCCGCTCCTAATATGGAGTACAAACGCTGCTCATCCTGTATCCCTGGATCAGGAGCCCTCACAGGGTACTATCAGCTGAGCTCAGGTTTTTAGCGAGCTTGTTACTGCTCCCCCTCCTCCTTTTTCATCCGGGCTTGGGACCGGCAAAATCGAGATGATTTATACAATAATGCTCTCTATGTATTAATTTATGCCTAACTGTCCTTGTCCTTATTGTTTTTGGAAGAGCATTGCTCGATGCAAATATTTAAATGCAATTCTACTGTCTTAAAAACTTATAATAAATAGGATAAAACTTCCGTACCTCACTACTTTAATCAACTAAGGAAGATTTCTGAATAATTTGAACGAGGAAAAAATAAATCTTTATGGAACAAAATAGCAATAATTGAACTTTGTAATATACTAGGGTAGAAATAAGTATTTTAAAACTGTCAAAATTAGTATTCACGTTTCAAAACCTTATGATAGTTTGCTTAAATACCATTTCTAAGATTCCACCCTTCAATGTTGCATATAAAAGCAGAATGATCCAATATAGTATTAGAGCTCTAAAGAAGCGGTCTGGTAGATTAAATTGGCGAAACCACTGGGAGGGTTCACCACTGATGAGTTAAGCTCTTCCAATATTTTTTAATCGCAGTAAGGATAGTAGAAGTTGGATTTATTTGTGAAAAGAAACATTCGCGTTTTGGTTTTTATTTGAATTAATACTCTCTCCTAGGAATGTAACCTAGACAAAGAGATTTCACTGGTACTCATTAGAAACGTTAGCAATATTACAGAGATATCAGGTTTTGTTCAAACAATTTGCAAAATGAATCCCGGAATAAACGATATGGAAAATAATAATAAAAAAATACTATTTAGCATGAAATCTAATTCACCGCAACATAATATAGTATTAAGAGTTTCTCCAAGAGTATACCAGATACTTTAAAAAATAGGTAATAATATTTATAGTTATTTTTTAAGATG
>CP092874.1:59552234-59592226 GCA_030710605.1 Cordylochernes scorpioides | reverse complement strand
TTCCGTAGAAGATAAAATTTGGTTAATAAATGCCAAAAATGTTTTCAATTCAACCAAAGTCATAAATTTGCCGAGTGTCCAAGTATCAAGATATGCGAAAAATGTGGAACGCAAGGAGATCACGAGTGCCCCGGAGTAGAAAAATGCCACAACTGCTCAAAACATCCAAAATACAAAAACTCGGCACTTTACCATAAAGCCAGTTCTAGGAATTTTCCTCTATACAAAATTCAATTTGAAATAATTGTAAAAAGAACGGCGTTTTTTCCTACAAATGAATAGATACTCCATCACAACAGAAAAAGGAGGAAACGGGATAAGAAGGGAGAAAAAAAAACAATGAAGGTAACTAAACAAGGACTAAAATGTATTCAACAAAATGTAAGGAAATTTGTCTAAGAATCAGATGAACTTCGAGCCTCTGTTCTGTACAACCCTCCTGACCTATTATTTATTCAAGAGCCTTATATGTTAGGGAATGATGTGATATTCACAAATTGTTTACTCTAAAACCGATAAAACAGTCTACACAGCAACGATTATTCTTAACAGTAGCATTAAATGTGCGACAATTGATAGATTCACTAATTCATTTTGTACAACTATTTCTATACATTCAGAGAAGTCAAATATTATTATTTCAAACTTTCCCATTCCCCCTAACAACTTCGGGAAATACTCACCAAATATTTATTAAAGAACTTTTCGAAACCTTCGGGCTACAGCCAATTATCCTCTGTGGTGATTTTAACTCTCGACATCCTGTATGGTACAACCGAATAATCAACTCGATAAAATAACCTTTAAATTTGCAAGTAAAAAATATATTAACGCTAAGAAAGGGCTAAGATAAAAAGTTGGAACATATTCATTAAAGTAATGAATCAAATAATCCCTTTAGAAACCATTGACTCCTTAATACACTGGACCCCATGACTGCAAGTGCTTGTTGTGCAACATATATATACTGCGATATATATATGTGAAAATTTACATTTTATTTTATATTTTTAAATCACACACAGTTTGGAGCGGGACGTTTCACAAGAATTACATCCAGGGCGCCAATTTATAATTGTAACGAATAGTATTTATATAAAAACATTTTCAAAATATGTACACCCCCGGGTAAAACCCGGGCGTTGCCTGGGTCATTCGGCTAGAAATATATAAAACTCATTGTTATCAATTCTCCAATATTTCTTCGTACAAACTATATCTCAAAGTTACCTAGGTATTTCCTTTTTAAATCAAATTTCTGCTTCTAGAAATATTCGATTGCTAAAATTACTTTCATATCTAAAATATGCGTCGTGTATGTGTGAATGTATAATATATTTCTTTGAAAAATATAAATTTGGCCAGTTAGAGTTTTTTTTATTTTTTCAACGTTTCAACAAAAATCTTTTGTCTTCGTCAGAAGAAATAAAGGAAAATAAAGCATTTGGCAAGGCGTTAAAAATTGTTCTGAGGTTACAAGGACGTTCTCACGCGATTTTTTCGAATTTAGTACAACATCTAAAGCACGAGTCAAAAACAAATATTAAACTCGTCAATATGTATAATATATTTAGAATATTACAATCTTGTTATATTACACAAATAAGGGGGGAGGGTTGTAGGTTATAATGATAATTTATATGTTATATAAAGGTATTATTTAATATGTTATTTTATATAAAATATATTTCATAGATTCAAATATTTTGTTAAGTTGACCGCCAGAGGTCATACTTCGTTTATATAACCCATTGTTGTTGTTTCCCGATGGCCGGCTCAAATCTTTTGTACATTATGTAAAAAGGTTTTTCATTTTTTAGATTCTTACGTCTCAAGTCAGGCATACCTTTCTCAAATTATGTTTTCTATATTCCATAAGTTCGATTAAAGCAATTTCTAATCTTTACTATTTTTGATAATTAATTTTATTTAATTATTGCCACGACTGCCGAACAATATCATAATTTACTCATGAATACCAAAATCAAGCAACAGCTAATAATTCTATAAAATATAATCAAAATCAGCAGAAAATATTATTTATAATATTTATATATTTCTAACGATTTTGAAAATCAAAACCAAAAGCAAGTATTATTTCGACATAGTGACTTTAATAAATCAACCACTAAATCAATAATTTTTCTTGATATAAATTATTTTAATACGCAGAATCATGATACCAATGAAAAGGCTTGAGATATGCTGTTTAATATTTAAAAACTACATGAATTTTTAATCCATTTCAGTATTCTGATAAAATGAAAAACTTCAATATAAAAAAAAACCTTGGCAATATAAAAACGTCTCATTTTTACAAATTTCAAAAAATGTTTTATTCATTCCAGCAGAAGATTCACTAAATATTCACAACTCCCAAGAAGAATAGAGAAAGGCGGGAAAAAGTTGTTCAACCGCGGCCTCTGATTGGCTAGGATTTCACTACAAAATATTGGCGCAGACGACGGCGTTTGTTCAAATTTAAAATATATTTCTCAGCAATATTTAACTTTCAAATTCTCTTTAAATTATTATTTTTTTTTTTTGTATCTAAAATTATTTCCCATATTTCAAAAACGATTAAATAAATTCTTTTTATGATATAGCGCGCCATCTGTAATGAAAATTAGGAACAATTTTAGACGCGTAATATTATTTTTGAAATTAAACAATTTCTACTGCCCTAACTGCAATGCAAAAAATTAATGGAAGAGCTTGGATCATCAGTGGTGAACCCTCCCAGGTAAATTAAATTGCCGAAACCGCTGGGAGGATTCACCACTGATGAGCCAGGCCCTCCCATTATTTTTTTCATTGCAGTAAGGGCAGTAGAAATTGTTTAATTTCAAAAATAATATTACGCGTCTAAAATTGTTTCTAATTTTCATAAATTATTTTTATTAATACATTTTACATTTTCATTATATTTATTTTAAAATTCGGTATTACTATTGCAAAATAAAAATGTATCTCTCTCTCTCTCTCAGATGAGATATTAATACAAATGAATAATGTGATTTTAAAAGCAGTTGAATTAAAACAAATTTTCTAATATATTCATTAATGCATATTTACAGTAAATAATATGGTCTATTATATATAATAATTATTTCAGGGTATTAGAATAGAGCTTTCAATTATATAACAATCAACTCTTTCAATTCAGGTTTGGCTTTAAATACCCATTCTTTGATTTTTCAGGAAGCCCCTGGGACCAAATTTTGGTCGTAGAGGTACAGTCTGCACCTGAGAGACGAAGGGCCAACAGCCTGAAAAGCGTTCGTCGTTGACTTTTCTTTATTTATCAAGAAAATGGGTTTGCTAAATATCAGGGAACAGGTTAAATCAACGTTTAGTTGATTTCTGTTCCACTAGATGGAGCTCTGTCATCTAAAGGTTCATGTTACGTGGTCAGGATATGCCTTTTTTATTTTTAATATCAACACCTGACCTTTTTATTTATTTTTTACTATTGTTGTTGTTTTCGTGTCCAATGAAGAGCCTCAGATGTCTCCATGCATCTCTATCACAGCAGCAGCAATGTCCACTATCTTGGGTGTGTAAAGCTGCTGCTCTGGGTCCATGTCAATTTTCTGTTGTTGTTGTTTTGTCCAATGAATAGCCTCAGATGTCTCCATGATTCTCTATCACAGCAGCAGCAATGTTCACTATATTGGGTATGTAAAGCTGCTGCTCTGGGTCTATATCATTTTTTGCAAGGCAGCGGCCATTGCTGGGCATGGGAATATATGAGTTGGTGTTAGTTCAACGCCAGGACTGTTGTTGCAGGTCCTATAGGTTCTTGTGCTATCTGAATGTATTATTCTATTGTTTTCTCATATATATACATATTTATTTGACAAATGCGTCGAAGTATTTTAAACATATATATGTTAGCGAATGCCAAAGTACCATAGAAATTCCATGTGAACCAAGAATGAAGTTGTGTATATAAGAGAATATAGTTAAGTCAGGTTCCCAATAAAGTCTGGTCTGGTAGTTAGCTGGACTTGGTATTCAATCTAGCGGCCCTCTGGGAGATATTCTCACCAGGTGCAGGCTGGGGTTTATTGCTTCTTTTATCCTGATTGTTGGACAGCTCTGACAACTCCAATTCCGTTGAGACTGCATTGAATTATTTTAAGGCTGTGTGATTTGTGGTTTAGTAGAGACTGTAGTATATTTTCGAGTTGGATCCTCTACCTAAATTCAAAACGCGGTTCAGATCCTGAGCGACAACCGATGCAGTATGAGATTATGTTGTGCACGACTCCTTATAGGTTATATGCCAGTTACGTTAGAGCGCTGGTTTTATCCAACATTTCCCCGAGGTCACCTACAGAGAGGTGTAACTTGGACTTTGACCTGATATTAAATGGCCGCCTCTAACATTGTGCAGCCGCTCCTAACATGGAGAACAGACTCTGCTGGTTATCCTGTAACCCAATAATAGAAGTACTTACAGGGTGCTATCAGTCGGGGCAAGCTGAACCCTGGTTTTTACAAGTTTATTACTGCTCCCCTTCCTCCTTTTACATCCGGGCTTGGAACCGGCAATAGCGGAGTTATAATTTACTGATGGCTTGTGACATCGGTGAATAATCAAGAAAGGCTAACCATAATACTTGGACAATTCTAGAATAATTAAAATTCATCGATTAGTTGATATTTATTCCGATATATGGCGCAAGCCATCAGCAACTTTTAGTTGCACGATGCAGGAAATGTCTTTTTTTCTCAATTTATCCACCTAATTCAAATACAAATTCACTTTTGTACTATTTTCCACATGTAAAATAATGATCGGCAATCTCAAGCTATATTTACATCATTTTTATATTATATAATTGATGGGGAATGGAATACACCATATTGACCGGAAAGACATCTGGGCGACGCATACCTGGACTCCCGCTGACACGCTTCGTGGACCAATTAAAAGAACTCACTGGTTTAACGGTCGCTGAGATGGTACATCGAGCTCAAGACAGAGATGGCTGGTGTCGTGTTTGGGATGTGATACGTACAGTGGGTCACAACGTTCGATCGCGAATAAAATTATATTAATATATCATTGATAGTTTTGAAAATAGAGCAATCCATAAATATATCTTTAAAAGGCATATATTGGATCAAAATAAATTTTATTTATCAATATTTCAGTTGGCTGAACGCCAACCTTTATCAAGGTGTTATAACATATTTATGTTAACAACAAACTCAGCATCACATAACGTCAATAGAATTGAGATATTTTGTTGACACATAAATATGTTTATAATACCTTGAAAAAGGTTGGCGTTCAGCCAACTGAAATATTGGTAAATAAAATCTATTTTGATCCAATATATGCCTTTTTAATTAAAGATCATAGATAGTGTGCATACAAAAATATAAAACATAATTTTCAAGGATTTTTATTCTTCCATCTTCTGCAATGAATTCATTTTATTTTATGAATCCTGAATATACATGTTACAGACCATGATAATTGGTTATGGTATTTTCGCCTTTTGTAGAAGATTTACTCGAATTCCAGATACCTTTTGGGGGTTAAACTGAGGGAACCGCTGGAAAGATGCTAAATTGATCCAATATATAATATCGAAGTAAAGCCACTATAGAAAATTGTCTATTTGAAATGTAAAAAATGTTTTAATTAGTGATTATCTTAAAGTAGGGCGTTAACAAATTGTGCATAATGGATTTTTGAGAATGGTTGCGTGCGTGTTGGTGTGGCTTGTAGAAAGGTCGCTTATAAAATTATAATTATTTTATTTAAAAAAAATGTATTTGAAACCTCGAAATATATAGAGAGGAAAGAAATAACGGCCGCTGTAAGAAAGCCTTGTTGTTTGAACGACGCGCGTGCTAAGAGTTCCAGATGCCGCCCGTGCATGCGTAGTGAGGTGTTCTCCCAGCTCGCGATTACCGAGACGTAGTGAGGCCGCCACACTGCTGCCCGTATGTGTAGTGAATCTTTGTCCGCGCTCGCTGAAGCATAGAGTGGTCGCCACAGATTCAAGAACATTACTTGGTAATACTTAGAAGAATTACATAACAGATAATGACATTTTAGTTATAAATATTACTTATATGCTTATAGACTCCTTAATTCAACTAGAAGTGACTTAGGCACCTTTTGTGGAATCCTCTCGCACTTTGCCCAATCAACAGGGCGCAAGGAAATAAAAAATAGCGATTCAATAATGACAATATATTAACTCGGAATTTAATCTCCCATTACCCATACTTATCTAAAGGATTCCTCAGACAGAAGAGAGTGTTGGAAAAAAAATCATTCTTGCCAAATAGGTGTCAAGCAATTTTTAGGATCGTATATGGTTTCTCGAATTTACACAATTTCGAAAAAAAATATGATGGGGTATTTGGAGCTGCGTGAAGGATATATTCACACTTCATATGATAAAGTTATAAGGCGGTAAGAGATGTTGAGATGAAGAGGTGTGGAATTGAAATATGAAAAAACATCCAAGATGTTCGATATTTAAAACGAGAACCTCAAAATCGTGAATAGAAAGAGAGACGGAAAATCTGACCATATGGACGCTTTCGACACCAACTTACATCTCCGAGTGATATGCCGCTTTCGTATGGTCTAACTTTTCCATACAACTGCTTAAGTGCTCTCTGTTAGCTGGACTTCTTTTTGAGGGGTAGAAGATATTAGAGACCCAATTTTCCGCAGGGATTAGATTCAAAAGAAGCAGTAGATATTCGCTAAATAAAATTTACAGCCTAATTCTTTTTGTCGCTACAGAATTTAGAAAATTTGACACTCAACCATATTGTTGCATCAAGTTGCAGCTTAACAGGATCATCGTCCTTGGTTTCCTTCTTTTTGGTGTTATACACGTATTCCGAAGCGGGTTTCCATACTTAAAGCAAAAATTTAAAAGTAAATTACCTTTTAAAGTTATTGTGCTTATTTATTCGTTGTCTTCCTCGTAGTTTGTGATCCTGAGTCTTCCTCTATGTCCCCTCTCGCATCAATAACCAAGGAATAAATGTACAATAACAATTTTACAAAAGGAATGGAAATATAAAAAGGAATGATACCCTTGTATATAATCTGTTTTTTAAATAAATAATAAATATTATAGATTATTTTAAATTAATTTAGGGTTCATTAAAATTGATGCAACAATATATACCATTGAATAAAAAATTAGAGAACTAATACATATACATAATATAATGTAACTAATATATAGCAACTTTAAAATGAAAAGAGTTAAAAGCACGAAAGTTTTTCTATACATAATATAATCTTCCACTGCCCTTACTGCGATGAAAAAATATATTGGGAGGGCTTGGCTTGAAAATCATTTCTGAGATTCCATCCTTCAGTGCTGCGTATATAAGCAGAATCGTCCAATACAGTATTAGAGCTCTGAGAAGCGGTCTAGTGGATTAAATTGGCGACACCGCTGGGAGGGTTCACCACTGATGAGCCAAGCCCTCCCAATATATTTTTTCATCGCAGTAAGGGCAGTGGAAGATTATATTATGTATAAAGAAACTTTCGTGCTTTTAATTCTTTTTATTTTATTTGTATAGATGGCGCGTTATTGCTTTGTGTTAATATAGGAACTTTGTTAAAATGCCTTTTTCTCAAGTTGGCTTTACAATTGAGTTCTAAATGATTTAACTCAAACTTTTTTGGTACTTTATTTCCGATGTTTGCGCTCACTATAAATAAAGGTTTCCTTGAAAAAAGGTGACAACGGGTTTCCAAAATTATGAAATTAAAGTATATTAAACGTGAAGTGAATTTTTATAAATTATTTATATAGGAACATTACGACTTTTAAATACAAATTCCTAGAGATTTTTTATAGTTATAAAAATTTTGATGAGGCACAATTTGGATAACAAAGGGACATTGTTTCTGTATTCGTGCAAATTGAAAGCTTTCGTATCTTTATAATCATTCCACAGGCATCTATAAAGATCCGAAGACTTGCATTTTGCATTAATAAACACATTGCTACTGTTTATATTCTTATTCATTCTCCAATGGCCACCGATTCTTGCAAAAGTCCAACCCCACCAGCGAGTACAAGTAACTGAACGGGGCTCTGGAACATTTGTAAGTGCAAAGTCGAACTGCTTTTCACATGTGTAGATATGTGGTGCAATTACAATAAAAGCAGCCGCCTACTTCTATCCACCATGATTAGCATGAACTGTACCACGTGTACTAGGGATAAGAAGAAAAAAAAAATCTATACTTTATAGAAAATTTGTCTTCTAAAGGAACATTGAAGTAAATATTTGTTGTCTTCACAATCTGCCTCAATACAGTTGCAGACGATACAAATCAGACGAATACTTACTATCATCTAAGCTATTACATTACGTCATAAAATTCATATCAATTGATTAAAATCTCCTGGATATACAGGGTGATCCAAAAGTCCCGCACAACTTTAAAAATTAATAACTCCCCGAATATTTGCGTTAGAGCAATGCGGTAAACACCATTGTGTTCAGGATGCAATGGGATTTTTTATGGCAAATAATGAAAAATTCGAAATTGATTTTAGTTACAATTTTATTCGCCAGATGGCGCTCTACCAGAATCAGAGATTCAGCGGCCAAATTGTTTGATAAATTGAAAAATATAACTGATCGACACGTATTTTCCCTTTTTGAATACCAGGAAAGAACCCTAATAATATCAAATAACAAATTAATAAAACACCATTTCGCCAAAAGTATGAAGAATTGTTTAACGATTTTCAAATACAATCAGAGATATGTAAAATAGGTAAATGCAAATTAAAACATGTAGCAAAAATATTTATATTTTATATGGGGTTTTGTGAAATAGATTGAATGTTTGAAAACACTGCTGATATCAATACACGAATTTTTGAAATGTTAATATAGTACCAAAAATTATGATGGCACTATTAATAGGATTTCTTGCTATAAGAAATGTCGTTTCTTGACTGATTGGCGACCCTTGACTATTTAACTGGATATTTGTCATGATCCAACAAATGAAATATAGAGGGGAGTGACAAAATATATTTGTCGTACTTTATTCCAAATATCCTATGGGCTTGTCAAATGTTATCATTGTTTATTATACTGTACACAATTTCAAAAAATGTGTCCCCTCAAATAAAAATAATTTTTAAATCGACCTTTTGCGTTGAAAAACGTGGTAGTAAAATCATTTTGTATTTTTTTTCACGAAATTTCTAAAATTATTGGTGTACAGAAAATATTCCTTATGCTATTTCTTCTAATGAGCGAAAAGCGAAAACTAAATATAAGGGGAAAAATTGTGTGTACCAGTGTTATTCGAGAAGTTATAACACTCTGGTTTGCACGACATAATATGTGAGCAAATGACAAACAAAATATTACTGTTCACAAAAAAAGAGTCAAGATGTGAGGCAAGCATTTATTATCCCCATATCCCAACACAAAGAGCTGCAAAATATTGGTAGATAATTATAATACATGAGGTGACTGCCTTCTCTCTTGTATTAGGTCACAATCCTTGCTCAATGTGGCACCCTTTATTCTCAATCACCGCCTGCAGACGATAAATGACAGAATGGACAGCATTAAATAACATATCTGTTGAAATTGATAAAACGTGCCATCTGATAGAAGCCTTCAACATGGCCAATGTGGTAGGCCAGCATCGATAAACACACGATTTAATGTACCCCCATAGACAAAAATCGCAAGGCGTCAAGTCTGGTGATCTTGGAGGCCACTGGTGTATAAAGTGGCGACTTATCACACGATTTTCACCGAACGTATCCTTCAGCAATTGTTTGGCACCTCGGGAGATATGAGGAGGTCCTCCATCTTTCATGAATGTTATTTCGCTTAGTGCTTTTGCCCTGCAATATGGGAATACCCTTTTCTCTCAAAAGTTGAACATAACGTTCACTAGTGTTACAAAAAAAGGTTTTAAAAGTTCTTCCATTGATTTTTCAAAGAAAAATGGCCCAATAATAAAAGAAGTGAACCCACACAAAACTGTAACTCTAGGCTGGTTAAAGTGGCATTTCTGTAAAAATCCTAGGGTTTTCTGTTGCCCAAATGCGGCTGTTTTGAATGTTAATTTCTCCGTTTAGAGAAAAGTGAGCATCATCTGTCCACAGAACATTCGACAGCCAGTTTTCATCAATATCAATTTGCCGGAAAATCCACGCAGCGAATTCTTGACGCATCTCAAAATGGCCAACTTTCAGCTTGTGAAATCTTTGAATTTTCTATGGGTACACACAATAGAGACATTAAGTGAAGCGTCTTCGGATATCACAATCATATTCGGCGAATTTAACGCTAAAAGTTCAATTTGGGGATCACCTGTCCAGGATAACAAAAGTCAGCAGGTTGAAGCCATGCTAACCGACCTCGACCTTACACCGTTAAATAACGGAGAGAACACCTATCTATCCAAGTCCACAGGCACAGAATCCGCAATAGACATCACAGCGATAAATTACAACATCGACCCACAACACAATGAAAAATCCTGAGAGGTGCAATAAGTGACCACAGACCAATTTTAACAACCCTAAACTTCAAAATTGAGAATGTCCATTAGAATAAAAGAACATGGAACTTTTGGAAAGCCGACTTGAAAAAAATTCACAGAAAAGCTTGAAGAACTGTGCAACGAAAAATTGAATTACAGAACGCTTGACAAAAACTTGGAAAAATTCTCTTCGAACATTTCAAAAGCTGCAAAAGCATCGATACCTAGAGGTAGACGTAAAGACCTGTGGATACCTTACTGGAAGGACCACAACATAGGGCAATGATTTCAGAGAGAGAGAGAGAGACAATATCAATGAACTTCTTAAAAAAATAAAACAGAAGAAAACAGAAAGGAACTCATTGAAATTAGTCACAAAATAGAACAAGAAATTTGGATATGTAAACAAGAAAAATGGTAGAATTCTGCGAAAAAAATGGATCCAAGTAAGGACAGCCAACACTGGAATATGATTAGAGTGTTAGAGAACAATCAAAACCAACACCAATCCTCCAATACTCTAACCGATATGAATAGAACAGCGAGAACGAGAACAAACAGATGGCTGACATAATTGCTGAATATATCTTTCAAGAACTTCCATACTCAACTATAAGAATGAAGACAGGACTCTAAAAATAATATAAACCAGTTAGTTAAACAAGCAAGAAACTTCCATCAACAAGATATTTTCTCAAGAGACTTCACACTGAATGAGCTAAACTCATCAATAAAAAAATCCAAGAGGTCACCAAGAGATGATCTAATCTTTGGTCAAATGATTAAACACTTTGAAGACAAAGTTAATAATCAACTCCTACGAATACTGAACATTTCACCCCAAACTGGTAAACTACCAAAGAATTGGAAGATATCAATTATAGTGCCAATACTGAAGCCAAACAAAGATGCCAGGGAATACAAGAACTATCGGCCAATTGCTCTCACCAGCATACTTTGTAAAATACCAGAACGAATTATCCATTCTAGGCTCATAGTCTGGTTCACTAACAATAATAAAATAAACCTCTACCAAACTGCCTATAGATCCCAGCACTGTACGACTGATCAACTGTTCTACTTCTGTCAATCAATAAAATATTCTTTCCAGGAAAACCGCCAAAGAAGACCACGGCTATATTCCTTGATATGACCTCAGCTTTTGATCGAGTGTGGAGGGAGAAATTACGTGAAAAGCTGCACAACATCGGAGTAAGAGGAAAAATCTTAATCTGGATTGCAGACTTCTTAAGGGGAAAAAGGTTAAAGGTTCGGGGCAATTGAGAATTTTCCAAGGAAGGAAGAGCATGGGCTGGTGTACCTCAGGGATCTGTGCTCAGTCCTCTACTCTTCTCGCTATATATTAACTGTTGTTTATGTAAATAGATTAATATTATTTGTATTATTTAAAGCCTCATTATGTATATCTATCTGCTATATATTAACGACATTCATCCTTACCTCACTGAAGACACAAAGGTTGCCTGTTATGCAGATGATATAGCCATATGGCACACAAGTAGCAGCATAGAAAAATCGTAAAAAATACTGAACACATCAATGAGAGGACTGGAGAAGTGGGCAATGGAACTCCAAATGACCATAAACCCAATAAAACTAAACCTATGCGTCTTCTCCACTCACAGGGAAAAAGGCATAAATATAACCACAAAATAAGCATAAACAAACAAATAATTGATAAAATTTGAAATCCATAATACCTAGGTGTGATACTGCAGTCCTGGATCTTTCAAGTTGGTCTCGAGGACCACGCCATCACCATCTCCTAAGCGGCGAAGTACGCGATCTACGTATTCATCGCTGGCAGAGGCGCCATATTCATTGTACATAGTGTATATAATGCATATTATCTTTTTTTAATAGTGCAGACTGTGCATGTATTGACAAGATGCCAACAAAATTATTTTAATTATTATTGATGAGGAATTTGAATTTTCAGAACACATAATTAGCACCTCAAATAGAGCTATCAGAAAACTAAACATTCTGAGAAGGCTATGTGGAACAAATTGGGGAGCAAAATCCAGAATTCTCAGAACAAGATATACCACCTTAATAAGGCCGATAATGGAATATGCAACACCGGTCTGGGCTCCCTCAAGCTCATAACTAAAAGTAAGACTAGACAGTGTTCAAGCAAAAGCGGCCAAAATAATCACTGGTTCTGTTTCATCCACCAACAATGAGAAAATTCAGAGAGAATGTGTTCTAGACCTACTCGCTCGAAAGCAGAAGACAAAATAAAAACAACTTGGAGGGGAACTTCGGAAACGAGGAACCAGAGGCCGAGATCTCTCTGACCACTTGTGGTTTGGTAGATCCGCCCTTTTCTGAGAATGAGGTGAAACTGACGGCTTTCAAGTTCTGGATAAAGAAATCTCCTGGTCCCGAAGGGATCGATAACACGGTCGTGAAAGCCCTGGTAAGGATGCACTCATCGCTTCTTTCCAGGTTATTCAATAGGTGCCTGGACACTGGTACATTTCCTGAGGCATGGAAGGTTGCCCGAATAGTGCTTCTCGAAAGGTCTGGAAGAAAGGGTAATTCTCCTAATGTTTATAGTCCGCTTTCTTTACTAGTGTGTCTAGGTATGGTCCTGGATAGCCTACTAGCTTAGCGACTGAAGCATTGGCTAGAGAGTAATGAGCTCCTTTCCTCTTTCCAACATGGTTTTAGGGAAGGAAAGTCCACAACCACAGCTCTGAACGAGGTGTTAGAGAGGGTTGAGATGGGCTTAAATAAGGGTGCTTGGGTTCTTTTCGTGGCCCTGGACATTGATGGCGCGTTCAACTCCATGAGCTGGAACAAGCTGATGAGAAATTTGATGGACATGGGTTGTCCTGATAATTTGTGCAGCTTGGTTCGTGACTTCCTGAGGGATAGACGGATTAGCCTCAGTTTTGGTGGGCGGAAGTTGGAAAGAAACTGTGCTAGGGGTTGCCCCCAGGGCTCTTGCCGCGGACCTATTCTGTGGAATATCCTGGTAAACACCGTTTTCCAGGAGGGGCTCCCTGAGAGAGCCAGGCTGGTTCTCTATGCTGACGAGCAGTTCCTCATCATTGAGTCTGCTTCGAGAGCGAAGGCTGAGAAGTGTGTTGGAACTTCTCTCCAAATTCTCTCGATCTGGGCCTTAAGTTCAATGTCTCCAAAACTAAAGCCCTCAGCTTTAAGCCTAGGGACATAAGAACTAAAATGAAAGGGATCAAATGGGAACACAAGCCGGCTATCCGGATGGAAGGACGGAGGGTAGCGTGGTCAATAGGATGACCATTCTGGGGGTGGTCATTGATGACAAGATGGGTTGGCAATACCAGGCGGAGGAGATGGTGGCGAGAGGCAGGGAGGCGTTGTGCAGGACTGTTCTGGGCGGCTCTCAACAGGGGGGGGGGGGGAGAAGGAGGATACTATTTTTAGGAACCTCTGCCTCTCCTGTGTCGAGCCAATCTTGCTATATGCCTCCGGGGCTTGGTGGCGCCGAAACAGGGACCAGAAGGTGGCAAAAACTCTAGAGAGAGTGCAGAGGACAGCGGCACTCAGAATTACAGGGGGATACCGCACTACCAGCAGTGAGGCCATTTTGGTCCTCGCTGGGCTTATTCCCTTGGGATTGAAACTAGAGGAGGAGACCATCAGACAGAAGATCTGGGAGAACAGGGAAGATGCCCTGGGACTTGAAGCGGGGGCCCTGGAATCGAAGAGGGATCCAAGGAAGCCTCCGCAGTGGTTGCCAAAGTGGAATTGGAGTCCTGGAGGGCCGACAGGGATTGGCACGGAGGTTTTCACTGATTGTAGTAAGTCTGGAACCAATACTGGAGCTGGGGTAGTGATATTCACTAATGGAGAGCTGATCTTCCAAGAAAGTTTAACACTCAGAGTGGACGAATTGGTCTTTTCAGCCGAGCTGGTTGCGATCAGGGTAGCCCTCAGAGTGTGTGCCGAGAAGAACTTCAGCCCGGACAGCCTCTATTCAGATTGTTTGTCGGCCCTCGTCGCCATCAATCTGGAGAAAGGGCAACTCGCGCATCAAATAATCCAGGAGCTGGAGATGATGACGCGGGCTCCGGAGCTCCCTTGGTTTAGGAGACACAGCCTCATCGAAGGTAATGAGTTCGCAGACAGGATCGCTAAGGCAGGATGCTTTAGAGGTAGATCACTGAGGACCCCAGTGACCAAGAAATAAGTTTATAGGAGGATCAGCGGGCACGTCCAGGACTTATGGTTGGACAGATGGAGGAACAGTGTGAAGGGGAAAAAGGTATTCAATGGGGTAACAACACCCAAGTACCTCTGTAAGGTAATGTCCCACAAACTCATTAGGGTAGTTCGGGACATGGGCTCTTCCCCAAGTCTCCACAGATTTAAAATTAAGAGAAACCCTGATTGCGTCTATGGAGAAAGGGATATGAATGCACGCCACTACGTCTTGGATTGTCCAAGGGTAGTGGGTGTGCAGGAAGAGAGAAGGAGGGCGAGGGGCGCGATCAAGAGTAAGCTGCTGAGAAATCACAGCAAGCTTCTTGAGAAAGCCCACGACGTGGCAGCTGAGCTTTTCCTCAGCTGTGAGTGAACAGAGTCGACCGGGGGCTGCCTCCCCGCGGTCCCTGCTGGACACAGTAGATAGTTTCCTATTTTGCTATGATTGAAGGCCACCGGTATAGAAATCCTTCCAGACACGTTGTCTGGGAGGTGGTGTTTCCAGGTACAATGTCCAAGCACTAGCTTGGATACCGTTACTTGGCTTATGAGTAGAACAGAATAGCAGCGAAGGGCATGCTTAGCATGCCGGCTTGTGGACCTAAAGGTCTGGGTGGCCATCTGCTTCTAGGGTATACCAACTGTGCTTAGGTGGGATCCTCCAGTTCTTGTTTATTTTGGCTACTGTTTCTATTATTTTAAAAGTAAGTTTATTTTTCTGTAGCAAGGGTTCTTTTGTGCCTTTTTTTTCGCTAGCGCATCAGCAACTCCATTGCCTTCAATGCTAACATGTAAGGGTATCCATTGAAGGTGAATTTTTGAGGTATTGAGATTTTTTGGAGATAACCAATTATGTTCCTGCTTAATTTGCCTCTAAGATCCCCTGTGTGACTCAAGTGTTGGATGGCACTTCTACTATCAGTAAGAATCCATATATCGTGATGTTTCATGTTTCTGATGGATTTTAAGACTTCATAGATGGTTATAAGTTCTGATATGAAGACTGAGCAAAATTCTGGGTTTCTTCTGTTTATTTTCTCATTGCCATTTGTGGTTTTAATGAGAGAGCCACTGCCAGTGTGTCCCAACTCGTCTCTGCTACCATCGGTATAGATAGTTATTGCATTTTTTTAGGAATTTTATTAATTATTTCTAATGATAATTGTTTTAAGTATTCTGGATTTTGGTATTGTCTGTTGGTGGGTTCATTCAAAGTGGCATTAAAAATAACATTTTGTTAATGGTTCGCATGGAGATATTTTTTCAGCTAAATAATATTTTTCCACTTTATATTTTAAAAATCCATTTCTTTTGGCCAGGTGGAGAGGGCCTTCTTTTTTGAGTCTTATATTGGGTTCTCAATTAAGTATGTCATTGAAAGTTCTGTGTTTGTTCTTATAACTCTTGATTTTGTTTATATATTTTGGCAGATTGTAGCTTCTTCTATCCTTTAAGGGCATAATGTCTGCCTCGTAAAGTACAATATCGTTAGGGCAGGTATTTCGAAGACCTGTAATAATTCTAGCTGCACTTAGTTGTATCCTTTCCAGTGATTTTAGATTTGTTTCAGATGCTGTACCATAGATTTGATATCCATATTCCAGGATAGGTCTAATTAGAGATGTGTAAGTTAATTTTAGTGTGGTTGCATCGGCTCCCCACTCTCTTCCTGAAATATATTTCAGGATTTTTAGTCGGTCTCTTCCTTTTTAATAACTTCTTCAATATGTTTACTGGAGTTAATTTCTGCATCCAGGGTGTAGCCAAGATATTTAGGATGTTTATTATATTGTAATTGTTGTTCTTTCAGAATATTTTTGGCATTATTTTGTATAGTTTCTTATCGGTAGTAAAAAGACCGGTTTCAGATTTTTGGGGGTTAAATTCTAATTTATGTTTATTAGCAAATTTTTCTAGGTGGAGAAGAGTCTTGTTCAAATCCCTTTCAGCTTTTTTCCAGTTAGTGTTACTGCTCCATAGAATAATGTCATCAGCGAAAAGTCCAATATTGGTATTATGTGAAATTATTTCTTCTATGCCTGCAATAAATGGGTGAAGAGAGTTGGGCTAAGGACTGATCCTTGTGGTAATCCTTGGTACAATTTGAAGGTTTTAGATAGAGTTTCATTATATTTGACCCTGATGTATCTATTTTTAAGGAAATCATTTATCCAAGTGATAGATTTTCCATCAATTTTGAAATGCTTGTATAATTTTGTAATTAACTTGTTTTTCCATACTCTTTATCAAAAGCTTGTGGAAGGTCTAAAAAAGCAGCTAGGGTGTGGTTAGTTATTTTTCTGTTTTGTGCATCTTTTACCTTTTGTGTGAAAAATAAGAGTTGGTCTATTGTCCCATGTCCTTTCCTAAATCCATATTGTTCTTCTGGTAAGAGATTTATTGTGTCGGGGTGGTAGGTGAGTCGTCTGAGTATAATTTTTTCCATTAATTTGCAGCAAATATTTGTTAGGGAGATAGGTCGGTAGTTTTTTGGGTCATCAGCAGATTTGTCAATTTTTTAATGGGAATTATTGTTGCATTTTTACAGTATTGAGGCAATTTTCCAGTTTTCCAGGAGTTATTGAAAATATTAAGAAGTCTTTCTTTGCCAATTTTGCCCAAGTTTGATATCATTCGTCCATGGATTCCATCTGGCCCAGGAGTCTTGTTTAGGTCAGTGTTTTCTAATGCATAAGCTAGCTTTTTCATATTGATTTTTTTCATGGAAAATATTATGAGTGCTGGTGATAATTAGTTGCTGGTTTACTATCTGTATTCTTAATCATATCTGTGTTTTCAGTTTGTGGCTGGGCTCTGTCAATTTGTTTTTGCCAAATTCCAAAGTTTTGTATTTGGGTTTCTTGGGTTCAGGTTTTCACAAGTTTGTTTCCATTTTTCCCTTTTTACATTTACGTATAATAATATTTTTATTTTTGCAATCACAATGTTCAGTTCAGTTATACAATTTGTTTGGTTTTGGGTGCACTTTTTTGTAGTTAATTTCTTTTAGTTATAAGTGTTTGAATATATTTTTGCCTGGTGTGTATAATTTGGAATTCATTTCTTAATATTACCTCTTGGTATTGAAACTTTGGCTGCTTTAATAATGGTGTTTTCGAAAGATATCATATTAGCCTTTTTGAAGTTCCAGAATTTTTCTTAATTGAGCTAGTTTTGGTCTTGGTGCTAATTTCTATCAAATTAGGCAAATGATCACTTACATAACCTTTTAATATTTGCTATTTGCATTTGTGGAAAATGTCAGAATAGTAAAAACATATATCAAGGGCTTGTGCAGTATTATATCTTGTAGGAATGATGGGTAGGATTCCCATCATCTAAGCACATGAAGGCATTGTCGTCAAATATGTTTGATAGTATTTTGCCTCTTGGGTTTGGCGTAGAACATCCCCATAGTTGATGTTTGGCATTAAGGTCACCTACAATAATAGTGTTGTCTGTAAGAAATTGAGCCATTGTTCCTTCGTCAATATAAATATTGTTTGGAGGGTGATACATATTGTATATGTTGATGGCTTTGTTTTGATTGAGGTAGACTTTGATACCTTGGGCTTCGAGGTCTGATGTGTTTGTAATATTAACGACTATGTCCTCATAGTACAACTTCTTGATTAAAAATGCTAGGCCACGCCCTTTAACAGCATTTACAGATGGATCTTCAGACCTTACCCTGAGTAATGGAGGGGCCGGAATTAACATAATACTGCAAGATGGAACAAACATCAAAATCAAAGAAGGAGCAGGACAGATTTCGTCAAACTTCACTTGTGAACTGACAGTTATCTGGAAAGTTCTTGATTTATGCCTTAACCAACCATCCCTGCATCAAGCAGAAGGAATTTTAATATACAGCGACTCCATATCCGCTCTAGAAGCAATTCAGAAGGGCAATACTAGAATCACACAGAAAATACACTCGTTACTTACCCAACTGGAATCATTGGAGAATAACTGCATTCTACAATGGATTCCTGCCCGTGTTGAGATCGGGGGTAATGAAATGGCAGTTGATTTGGCAAAGGAAGCCAGAAAGCTGAGCCAAAATAAAGAACAAATGTCAGTATTTGACGCTGATGCTTTGTTAAAATACAAGATAATTAAACAAAAAATAAGAAAAGATCAAATATGTGAAATAAACTCTGAGAGAAAACTGACAAAAACTATAACAAGACTTAGAACAAAACATTATAAAGGAATGAAAATACATCCAGCTGGCACAAGAACCTATAGAACATGCAACAACTGTCCTGGTGTGGAACTAACACCTACCCACATATTCTCATGCCCGCAGCCTTGCAGAAAATTGACATAGACCCAGGGAAGCAGCTTTTTACATCCAAGATAGTGGACATTGCTGCTGCTGCTGTGATAGAAATGCATGGAGACATCTGAGGCTATTTATTGGACACGACAAAAACAACAACGACATTCCAGAGAAAAATAAATTATCAGAGATAGATACATGATTTTCTTTCATGATTTTTTTTCTCTTTTTATTTCGATTACTTTTTTTTTGTAAAAATTTTATAACTGTTTCTGTTTTAAAAAAATGTAAATCGACGCAATTATCCCTAGCCGGGATATCGCGTTTGTGTGTTGAAATAAATAAATAAAAGAGATAGATACATATTTTTCAAATGAATTAAAATAAACACAACTGAGTGAGAGTTGAATTAAAAATATTAGAAATTTATTATCTTCGGAAACAAACCGTATCTAAAATATCAATTTTCTTTTTGCTACATGTTTTAATTTGCATTTACCTATTTTACATATCTCTGATTGTATTTGAAAATCGTTAACCAATTCTTCATACTTTTGGCGAAGTGGTGTTTTATTAATTTGTTATTTGATATTATTAGGGTTCTTTCCTGGTATTCAAAAAGGAAAAATACGTGTCGATCAGTTATATTTTTCAATTTATCAAACAATTTGGCCGCTGAATCTCTGATTCTGGTAGAGCGCCATCTGGCGAATAAAATTGTAACTAAAATCAATTTCGAATTTTTCATTATTTGCCATAAAAAATCCCATTGCATCCTTAACACAATGGTGTTTACCGCATTGCTCTAGCGCAAATATTAGCGGAGTTATTAATTTTTAAAGTAGTGCGGGACTTTTGGATCACCCTGTATATTAGATACAGGTTTCTGGTGATGAGTATATTTTATGTTTATTAACGTAATTTCGAGCTTTCAAGAATTTCTGCCCTTCTACAGGAATCCATAAAGCTCGAGATTGTGTTAATAAATATAAAAGAAATCCATCTCCAGAAATACCTGTATTACGTCATCGAATCTTATTAAAAATAAATCCGTCGCGTTTCTTCGTAATTCAAATCAGTTTATTTTTAACCCAGAGATTATCTTTTAAAAAATAATCAACCATTAATTAATCCTATTAACTATTAATTAGTATTTAAAATTTACTAAAAATACACAAAACCGCCGATGTTTTCCCATCAAATAAAAACCTAGTAATACACAAATAGATAGAATTCAAATAACAACAAAATGATAATCGGTAAAAAATAGCACACGATCTTTTTAAAGTAAATCAGTGAGCTAATTAAAATATAATTTAAATTATCTTGCTTGATTAACTTAATTAATTAATTTAACGTTTTTATGTGATATTATTATATATAATCCTTAATACATTCATCAATTTATTATCTTGAATAATGCTCACTTCTCTTCATTTTAATGTATAATCTCGTGTACATTTTTATATAATTAATCAAAAAAGCTATTTTATTAATTTGAATTTATATTGTAAAAAATATATAAATATTATTTGTTAGGATGATATTAGAATTTTAATTTATATAAATATTTATGATACACTAGCGCGCCATCTGTTATGAAAATAAGAAACTATTTTAGACGCGTAAGATTCTTTTTGAAATTAAACAATTTATACTGCCCTTACTTTTGTAGATTAAACTGGCGAAACTGCTGGGAGGGTTTACCACTGATGAGCCAGGCCCTCCCATTATTTTTTTCATTGAAGTAAAGGCAGTAGAAATTGTTTAATTTCAAAAAGAATCTTACGCGTCTTAAATAGTTTCTAATTTTCATAAATATTTATACAATTATTTAGATATAATAAAATACATAAAGCTTCCGGGGCCAAGTTTCTTGTACAACCTTTTATTTTCAAGCTTTCGGACTTGTCAGTCCTTCAACAGGAGTATCACGTTAACAAATTAATAATAAATACTATTTTTATACAAATTATTATTTGCATATTTTATATATTTATGATATTGAGAGAGTAAATATATTACAATATTTAAAAAACAATTTTTTGAAAATATACTTAACTGGTGGATGATACGTGCTGGTTGAACGATAGTTCAAAACTTCAAACTAAATTGAATAAATTCGTGAACTATTGTGTTATATATAGAAAACTGCCTACATCTATGGGGTAGTAATTAAGTAGATACACAACAAAAGCTGTATATACGATTACTCATAGACATCTGCTGTTTATGTCATTGATGCGGTGCAAAATTAGAAATAAATTGAGGTTTCAATAAAATTTCCCTTTTGCACTATTTTTTAAAAGCTTTTATTCAACTTGCTTCCCTGTCTGTCCGTCTGTCTGTCTGTCCACAAATCTCACAATCTATTCTTAATATACTTCTAGAGCACGTAGGAATTTAAAATTTGGTACACTTTTCAGAACCCGATGACAATGCATGTTGACAGATTTTCAGACTTCTGTATTGTCATGGTGGCCGGTAATAGACAAATTTACAAATAGCCTTTCAAGTTTTCTAAATTAATTTTAATATACTTCCAAATCACATAGAAGTATGAAACTTTTAACACTCTCTCAGTTCAATGAACAATGCAAGTGTACAAGTTTTTCTTATAGTTTGGCGTTCCCATGCCCATACGGCTTTGAATATCCTTTCCTCGATTCAGGAAGACCAGCTACTTAAAGACCAGCTACTTTGGTCGTTGAGGTACAGCTTTCACCAAGCTGAGAAGGGTTAACAGCCTGAAACGCGTACTTGGCCGACTCAAATATTTTGTAATTATGTAAATAATATTTTGTTTTTCCTTATTCTACTCGCCTTAAGTCAGGCAGTACTTTTCTCAATTTATGTTTAAATCTATATATATATATATATAAAATTGAATGTCTGTCTGTCTGTACTCTATAGATTCAAAACCCATACATCCAATCGCCCTGAAATTTTGGGATATTATTAGGTATATCCCCGGGAAAGTTTTTGAAAAATAATTTCTTGAATATCTTGAATATCCTTAGAGTTATTTGCAGATTTGTAGATTTAACTAAATTATGATGATTATTTATCAAAAGTAAGATTTTCTACCTATTAATTGCGCACAAGTCAAAGTTAGTTTTATCATTTATCTACAACATATATATTGGGAGAATAGATAAAATTATGATTTTGTAATGTAGAAAATTAGGAAAGACAAAATTCAGGATGAGACGGCAATTTATTTGAGACAAGAATAATGATACAATTCCAAGGCAAGATACTATTCCTTTAACTTACAATTACCGAGGGAACCAATTAATATTGATTTTATTCAACTTATCGAGTATTTTTCAAGGGCCGGAAAAAAATGTTCACTAGATAAAATGCTGATTTTGTAATGTAGAAAATTAGGAAAGGCAAAATTCAGGATCACACGGCAATTTATTTGAGACAAGAATAATGATTCAATTCCAAGGCAAGATACTATTCCTATAACTTCCAATTACCGAGAGAACCAATTAATATTGATTTTATTCAACTTATCGAGTATTTTTCAAGGGAGCGGGGAAAAAATGTTCACTAGATAAAATGATGATTTTGTAATGTAGAAAATTAGCAAAGACAAAATTCAGGATGACACGGCAACTTATTTGAGACAAGAATAATGATACAATTCCAAGGCAAATATACTATTCCTTTAACTTCCAATTACCGAGGGAATCAATTAATATTGATTCTATTCAACTTATCGAGTATTTTTCAAGGGACCGGGAAAAAAATGTTCACTTTATCGAGAGATTTAAATTTACGAGTTTCAAATTATCAAAATATATCAATTATTTTTTTTATAAGTTTATAGATAATTGTTTTAACAAATGTTCGTTAGACAAACCATTACTCGGGTAAAACCCGGGTAAAGCCGGGTACATCCGCTAGTATTTTTAATAAGCTAAATTAAAGCAATATTAATCTAAAGATTTTTGTTATTTTATCACGACTGCAATCCCAATCATGTATTCCAATCCTCACAAGAAAATATTTTTCGTATAATATATATATGTTATAAAAAAGGAGATTTCTGTTGACTTTTTATTATCTTGAGGATTATGCTATGGTAATGCAGTCGTTGTTAAAATCTTGAAAGTATAATAAAATAGTAAAGATTATAAATAGCTTTAATTGAGCTTATGGAATATATAAAAAAAACATAATTTGTTAAACGTTCTGCCTGGCTTAAGGCGTAAGAATAAAAACATAAACCTATTTACATATTGTACAAAAATTTTGAGCCTGCTAACGAGAAACAACAACAATCGGTTTATAAAGGGAAAGTCACGACATCTGGTGGAAGGTAAAACAGAATATGTTAATCTATGAATATAATTTTAAATAAAAGGTACAGTCTACTCCACGCTGACGAGTATGTTTATTTTTGTTCATTTTTGCTCCACTAGATGGCGCTCTGCTATCTAAAAAGCACATGTTCCTGTGGTCAGAATATGCTCATTTTATTTTTAATATCAAAACCTGACCCACTTATTTTTTTTCTATTGTTTTTTCATATATATATATTGCCTGGAGATTATATAGCATAATACTTTAATTGATTAATTGGAAATATTGAATCATGGTTTTGACGCTTTTCGCCCAGCAAGAACAATAGAAAGACTTCGATTTTCTATCAACAGTTAGACACTTACATTTCAACCACAGATGTCTATCAACGGGAATTATACCTACTTCTTAATTCTAAAAGATCCTATTCGTACAAATTAATCTATAAAAATATTATTAGAAACGGGGAAGAATAAATAAATTATATTTTGATTAATATATGCATTTTCAATTAAAGAACTATTTATTAATTGCTCAAAACTTTAATTCATATATTACAAATACATATATATTCTTCAAAATTCGAAACTATTTTAAAGGCGTAAGATTCTTTTTGAAATTAAACAATATCTACTGTCCAATAAACTTGTCTTCTTTTATTTATAGATTTTAGTATAGAATATCTACTGCCCTTACTGCAATGGAAAAATTGAAGGGAGGGCCTGGATCATCAGTGGTGAACCCTCCCAGCGGTTTCGCCAGTTTAATCTACCATACCGCTGTTATATTGCATTTTTAGAACTTCTTTTTATAGTGATACTGTTGGTAGACTCTTGGAATGGGTATTTTAGAAGAACTATGGACATAAGCTTTGAGGACAGTAGAATTACATACATTTATAAATATATAATATGCTTCGAGCAATCGCTATTCCGCTAATATCAAATTGTGTCTTTTAAAGTTCCAAAAATGCAATTTAACAGCGGTATGGTAGATTAAACTGGCGAAACCGCTGGGAGGGTTCACCACTGGTGAGCCAGGCCCTCCCTTTAATTTTTCCATTGCAGTAAGGGCAGTAGAAATTGTTTAATTTCAAAAAGAATCTTACGCCTTTGAAATAGTTTCGAATTTTGATAACAGATGGCGCGCTAGTGCATCACATATATATTCTATTAAATATAATATCAAGAAAGTATAATAGAATTATAATTGATAATCTAAGAAATTGAAATTTATATTTCTGATTATTGTTGAATCTATTTCAATTATTTTATTTTCCAATTGACTTTCCTGTCTTTTTCGAGTATAAGTTCATTATTTCGTTGTGCTTATTTCGTTTATTAAAACTATTTTACTTTTCTTTGTATTTGTCTTGATTTTTTTTTCTGAATTGATTTGTTCCTTTGAAGTTCAAATAATTTACTGAATTGGTTTGCTCTTTTATACCTTCATAGATTATTGATTAACTTGAATTGATTAGTTTTTCTATCTTCTGCTTTATTTTATCATTTTCTTTCAAGTTTGTTTCTTTCTTTTCTTTATATATTATACATTATAAAGGTTTCATCATCATAAGCCGCAATATATTGTATCATAAATTACTTTATATAATATTTACGATCGGAAAAATATGTCCAGGGTAGCTTAGTGGACATGGCATCTGCCCGTTAAGCGGAACACTGTGGGTTAGATTCCCATCCCTGGATTCTTCCGTTTATCATTACTTTTCACAATTCATTCTTTCATACTTCATACTTAAGGTTAGAAATTATCGTTATTTGTCCTTAAAATAGATTTCGATTTTTTTTTCAAAAGAAACACATGCGGGATAATTTTCAAATGTCGTTCTACAATTATAAAGGTTTGTTCATTCATTTGTAGAATTGCCTTTAAAAACTATTTGTATATGCTAAAACCTCACTTTTTTATGACTAGATTAAAACAATTAATTTATTTCATAGAGCAATACCGTGCCATCCATATATAATAAAATAAAACATTAAATCACGTAGGTTTTTTAAAACATAAAACAAACTTCTACTGTCTTTACTGCGATTAAAATTTATATTGGAAGGTCTTGACTTATTAATGGTGAACCCTCCCAGCGTTTTGGACAATTTAATCTACCAGACCGCTTTCTTTAGAGCTTTAATGCTATCTTGGAAGATTTTGCTTAATATCGCAGTATGGACAGTAGAAGTTTGTTTTATGTTTAAAATAAAATTTCGTGCTTTAATGTTTAGTGTTCTTATTATGAATTTATTTCTGAAGAGCATTTGTTGGTTCGATATTGATTCATAGAAAAACACAGCCACTTTAACAAATAAACTATCAATTGATGTGGCTCTGTTTATCTATGAATTTATTTGATATTCTAATTGTAGAAGACACATATGATGATTATAAAACAACACTTGAAGTTACACCGCATGAGTTTCTTTTCAATGAAAAATCAAAATTTATTTCAAGGTGAAATATTGACTATTTCTAACCTTTTTGGATGAGATATGAAAGGGTGAATTATGAAGAGTATTGATCAATAATGATTTGATTTATCATTGAAAAGAAACTCATGCTGTGTAAACTTCAAGTGTTGTTTTAAAATCACAAGCTGCAGTGTATTATATTATATATGATGATTAGGAATAATTCAAAAATACATTTTTAGCTATTTCGGAAAAAAAAACTTCAAATTTTTTACCATGATTTCGTAAAAAGGACTACAGAATTGACTATGGTTTCATAACAACCTTCTATAAAAGGAAAGAGCCGTATTTGATTAAAATATTTATTAACTAATAGGAATGATTTTGACTATAAGAAATTATGACCAAGATTACTAATAACTGTACAGCAGAGGGACTTCTGGATCTTTGTGTTGAAGGTCATGTTAAACCGAAAGCTAGAGAAATAAAAGTTATGAGAAAAGAAACCAAACTCTTGATTCCATATTTATTGTGTCAAAATTATATAACATACTACAATATCTGAAGAGACAAAGGTCGCCTCTCCCTTCAAAATAGACGTGAAAACCAGACGCCATCTATTGACCGTCGCCGCAAACTAGCGGCCTCGGGTCGGTGACAAAGCCACAATAACAGCTTTGGCAAACTGAAAAGCGTCCACCTAGAGACCATGGTTTCGGGCTAATGGCCTTTGTCAGCCTAGGGCGGACTTTATGCCATGAAATCCACACGATATCTAATGGAATCATCACAATCTGCCAAAGAGGTGTTTAGCTGGCAAAGTGTCTGGGTCAAATCTATGGCTACAATATAGATGGAAATTTTGCCGGGAGGGTATTGATCTAAATAGACAAAGGTCGCCTCTCTCGTCAAAATAGACGTCAAATAGATGGCGTCTACTTTTGACGTATATTTTGACGGGAGAGGCGACCTTTGTCTCTTTAGATCAATATCCTCCCCGGAAAAATTCCCATCTATACTTCAATATAATATTCTTTCAAATAGTTTTTATTTTATAATATTTCTACAAAATTTCTATCTATAGTTTACCTTTGCTTCTGATAAGATGTATCAATCTCTTTTTTGCTTATTAAATAAAGATTTATTTACACCGTGTTATCTAATCAAATTTTACCCTTTTTTTCATGAGAGAGAGAGAGAGAGGAACATATATATAATAAGAAAAAATCTAGCAAATGCACTTTCCTAATTATAATTATTATTATGGTTCGCTCAATCTTCAATATATATGCTATATATATATCAATTCTTTCTTACTCCACCTATTTATTTATGCATTTATAGAAGATGTGTGCTACATATATATATTAAAATATAAAAGGGCATATACTGACAGCTTACTTTAGAATTTTAGATGACAGAGCGCCATCTACTGAAATTAAAATCAACTAATTGTTGATTTAACTTGTTCTGTGATAATTGACTAATCCATTTTCTAGGAAAATTAGGAAAAGCCAACCACTTACTCGCTTCGGGCTATTGACCCTCGTCAGCGTGGTGCAGGTTGAATCTAAATGACCAATATTTGTCCCTAGAGGCTTCCTTAAAAATAATTAAATGGATATTTAAGGCCAAAGTGCATAATTACACTGTTCAAGTGAAATAAAAATCTGAAAAAAAAAAAAGAAAAAAAAAGGTGATTTATTTTACCTGAACAGCTTATTCACACTTTTGGTCGTAGAGGTACACCCTGCACCCATCTGACGATAGATAACAGCTCGAAACGTGTTCGTGGTTGGATTTTATTGATTTATCAATGGTCAAATATCAGTGAATAAATTACTTCAACGTTTAAAGGATTTTGTTCCACTAAGTGGTGATCTATCTGAAATACTCATGTGAGCCGTTAGGGAATGCTTTCTTTATATATATGAAGTACATATGTTCTATTAATGCATCAATAAAGAAGTTGAAAAAGAGAAAGATCTGAAGAAGGAGAGCAAGCGTGACGAGCGGCCAGCTGAGCAGTCGCGAAAGAAATTATCTAGAGCGACGGCTGATAACCAGAGTTGTGCTGCCGCGAGGTAGTCGGGATAGACTTCTTCTATGTCTATCTGTCTCTAGGTAGGTCTCTATATATATGTTGATATATACTTCGCTAGCTGTCTGAATACATGATGTTTGAAAAGTTTGTGGGTATGCCTCGCTAGATTTGTTTCTGTATATTGATATGTCTATGGCAGTCTTTCTCTCTAGATAGGTCTGTCTCTATGTCTGTAGTTGTCTCTAGGTATGTCTGTCTTTGTTGGCATAAGCATCGCTAGCTGTTTCTACGTATTTTGTTTGTAAGTAGGGCTCTATTTATATCGCTAAATATGATATTGTGTGTGGGTATGCATCGCCAGCTTTGCTTCTGTACATACATATACCTATGTCAATATTTATTTCTATAGATATGTCTGTCTCTAGGTATGTCTGTCTGTGTTAGTATAGACAAGGCTAGTTGTTTCCACGTATTTGTTTGTAAGTAGGGCTCTAGCTATATCGAAATATTATAAATTGTCTGTAGGCATACCTCGCTAGTTTGCTTTTAGTACATTAATATGTCTATGTCAGTCTATGTGTCTAGATATGCCTATCACTATGTCTGTAGTTGTCTCTAGGTATGTCTGTCTATCTCTGTTGTTATAGACATCGCTAGCTGTCTCTCTACATATTCTGTTTGTCAATAGACCTCTAGGTATACGTTATGTTTGAAATTATCTGTGGGTATACCTCACTAGCTTGCTTTCTGTATATTGATATGTCTATGTCAGTCCTTGTGTCTATGTCTGTATTTGTATCTGTTGCTATAGACATCGCTATATATATATATATATATATATATATATATATATATATATATATTATAGACATGATATAGCCACGTTTGGAATGTAGAAAGAGAGATTAAGAGGAACGTGGTGAGTTTCTTTATTGAGCAGTATACAAGCTTTCGGACGTCAGCCGTCCTTCTTCAGGTATTGACATGAATGAGAAGGAGATGCTATATTTATAAGCGACAGTTTAGCATAAGAGATATTAAACAAGGAATAAAAGATTAAAATGTGAAATTTGCATGCCAGTAGTAAAAACATTTGAAAAGTGTACAATATATATATTTAAGAGAATCTGCATACCTAGGATGAAGGGAAAAAGGCGGAAAACTAGAGGCGAAGACAAAAGCAAGAGTAAAAATAAAAATAAGAAACAGCGGAATAAAGATAAAGTTAAAAGTTACGAAGGAGGTGTATCTTTTGGTATAGAATAAAAAGCAGAATATTGGGGCGGGAGGTCATGATTGTGATTTATGCTATATTGGAGAAACAGGCCGAACAATCGCCATCAGAGCCAGTGAACACGCCCGCAACATCCGCTTGAAAGACAAAGAATCGCTCATATACCAACATATCGCCGAGTCCGGACATTCCTTCAATCTCGACAATACAACCCCCGTTTATAGCGATATAGTAAACAAATACCAACGCTTAGTTCTTGAAGCCCTTGTTTCCAATACTACCCCCAGCCTTAACAGAAAGATTGACCTCCCGCCCCAATATTCTGCTTTTTATTCTATACCAACAGATACACCTCCTTCGTAACTTTTAACTTTATCTTTATTCCGCTGTTTCTTATTTTTATTTTTACTCTTGCTTTTGTCTTCGCCTCTAGTTTTCCGCCTTTTTCCCTTCATCCTAGGTATGCAGATTCTCTTAAATCTATATATTGTACACTTTTCAAATGTTTTTACTACTGGCATGCAAATTTCACATTTTAATCTTCTCATTCTTCACAATATTCTCTATTCTCAAAATAATCAGCATCAAGTAATAATTCTATATAACTCTAATAATCAAAATTCACGCAGAAAATCTATTTTTTAATATTATATATATATATATATATATATATATATATATATATATATACTGAAAACCTAACTTGGTATATTCAGTTCTGTTGGAGCTTATATTATAGTACCTCTATATATTTGTTTACATGCTCACGTAATTTTGTATGCATGTCTGTATCATGTCTAGAATCCTTATCAGTAATTATGTAGATCACTCTTTTTATATATTCCTGTGAGTATATGCCTAGCTATTCTTTACCTCTGACATGTATTCAATTCAGTGAATGTGTTATTTCAGTACCTACATAAGTGTATTTCGACGTCCAAGTGTATCTCTATGTATATCTGTTGTTAATATGTCGATATATCTCCTGTTGCCACAGTATATTTACAAATATATCACTAGGTACATGTTATTTTATTAAAGTAAGTAAGAAGGATGAATCCGTAACTAATTAACTTTGTATATTATTTATTATTATTAGCAATTATACAAACCCAATCTTGGTATATGTCTACATGAAAACAACAAAAACTATATTTATCATATACATACAAGTTCCTATTCAAACATGAGCTCATCTATAGCCATTGTTACTCTGGGTAATGTTCCAACATGTCTTACACCGTATTTTAGAATAACCACAATGTAAATAAATGAAAATAATTTTGAACAATCTTCTTGGAATCGGTATCTTTAAGAAGTCTAAGCAAAATCAATATTTTCATACAAAGCAATAACGTACCACCTATACATAACAAATGAAAAAATTAAGACACGAATGTTTCTTTTCATTAATAAATATAACTTCTACTGTTCTTATTGCGATGAAAAAATATTGGGAGGGCTTTGCTCATCACTGGGAGAGTTCACCACTATTGAGCTAAACCCTGCCAATATCTGTTCATTGTAGTAAGGACAGTAGAAATTTGATTTATTTGTGAAATCATTAGTTATCAAATCATTTTTTGATTGTAGTTTCTTTTTTGTTTTGTTGTGTTATTTTTTAAGCAATATAATGTATAGAACTAAGGTGTAATATTCAATTCAAGCATATGGAACCAACATCGATATATTTTTAAAACAAAGCAAAATCATAAGCTTATACAACTTTCACTTTTTCACATATTTGCGTCTTAATGTTTTTGTTTGAAGTTTATATATTAATTTTGTAATTATTCTTATTTTTTAATTCATAGAAGCATTTTTCTGTCAGACATATTCAGTTTTTTATCATAATCATTTTTGTACAAATTGTCTTTTTCCTTAGTTATCAAATAATTTTGTAATTATAGTTTTTTTTTGTTTGTTGTGTTCCATTTTAAGCAATAAAATATATAGAACAAAGATGTAATATTCAATTCAAGCATATGGAACCAAAATCGTTTCATTTTTAAAACAAAGCAAAATCATAAGTTTATACAACTTTCACTCTTTCATACAGTTTTCATTTGTTCAATATATTTATGCCGATATATATGACACGAACCAATACTGGCAACTAATCTTTAATCTTTCATTTATTTTTATTTTCATTTATTTTGTTATCCTACCAAATAGCAACTTGAATTTTCAATTGAATGTGTGGCGATACTCCTACCAGTCGCCGCGTGAGAAGAGAATTTAAAAAAACTTGAAACAAAAAAGGAATATATTAATTCTCTGTGAGTAATTCAACTATATCTATATATTGTATTGTTTTCAACTATTATCTTGTTCATTATTGATTCTTCCTAATCATAATTACATAGAATATTGAAAGAGGAAAAATAAAAATCAGGCAAAAGGTTTCTTTTAATATTGAATTTGCAAGTTTTCGAGAAAAATATACTGTTCTTCAACGGGCTAATACTTCATGTACAAGAACAGCATATTTGCTCGAAAACTTTCATTTTCAAAATTAAAAGAAACTTTTTACCTGATTTTTTATTTTTCCTTTTTAAAATAATATCTGGGTAACTATAGCTCACATAGAATCTTGATTAAAATCTCAAGTTTCACTTCTCAAAATGGTAAATATTGAAGTAAGAATGTACACAGATATTCGTGGATATAAAGGATACACAGCGTGATTCTGCAGTAGATTGAGTTGGCCAGTAAATAGTGGTCAGTTATCTCTGTTTACTGCGGCCATCTTAAATGGAACCACCGTAAACAGTTCGTTGAGAGGTGTCGGTCTGAGAAGTTGATATGGTCTGCCAGACTCGAATGTTACAAAATGGCCTATCAACAACGATATTCTTTTCAGGAAATGTCATTTTCTTTATTTATCAACCTGAATAGATCACAATTCTACTTTTTGTTAATAAAATAATCCATTCAGTATAGAATAATCTTCCTCCCCGGCAAATCATAAATAAAATTTGATGTAGGAAGAGTTTATTTTATAATACAATAATACAAGCTAATATAGCCCTTCTACAGGTATAACTACGCTGGTGAAATCTTTGTACTATATTTCCATTTTTGGTGTTCTCGCCTCTTTACAGCCTTAAATGCCCATTTCATGATTTTTCACGCACTACTCTAATGGAAATCAATGGGTAACCAGCACATTTGACGGGATCAAGCTTCGAGACTTGACTGCCTACGATGGAGGTTGAAGCTCTACTCTATGTTCTGGGCTGGCAAGGATATCATAGATATTGATGCGATTCACAGCAATGGAAGCGTCTTGAGTTCAAAATAATCTCTATAAGTCTACGTGGTGGATAGACAAAACTCTCGAATAAGAAAGAGTCTAGAGTTCAAAATGAACTCTATAAGTCTAGATTGTGGATAGACCAAAGACGGAAGAGTCTAGAGTTCAAAAGGAGCTCTATAAGTCTAGATTGTGGATAGACCAAAGAGGGAAGAGTCTAGAGTTCAAAAGGAACTCTATAAGTCTAGATAGATTGATAGACAAAACTCCCCAAAGACGGAAGAGTCTAGAGTTCAAAGGAGCTCTATAAGTCTAGATGGTGGATAGACAAAACACTCCGAAGACGAAATAGTCAAGAGTTCAAAAGGAACTCTATAAGTGTAGATGGATAGACAAAACTCTCCAAAGACGTAAGAGTCTAGGGTTCGAAAGGAGCTCTATAAGTCCAGATGGTGGATAGACAAAACTCTCCAAACACGGAAGAGCCTAGAGTTCAAAAGGAGCTCTATAAGTCCAGATGGTAAATAGACAAAACTCTCCAAACACGGAAGAGCCTAGAGTTCAAAAGGAGCTCTATAAGTCTAGATGGTAAGACAAAACTCTCCAAAGACGGAAGAGCCTAAGGTTCAAAAGGAGCTCTATGAGTCTAGATAGATAGACAAAAACGCAAGAATGTAGAGTTTAAAAGGAGCTCTATAAGTCTAGATGGTAGATAGACAAAACTCCCCATAGACGGAAGAGTCTAGAGTTCGAAAGAAGCTCTATAAGTCTAGATGGTGGATAGTCCAAAGACGGAAGAGTCTAGAGTTCGAAAGGAGCTCTATAAGTCTAGATGGTGGATAGTCCAAAGACGGAATAGTCTAGAGTTCGAAAGGAGCTCTAAAAGTCTAGATGGTGGATAGACCAAAGACGGAAGATTCACCTCAAAAGGAGCTCTATAAGTTTAGATGGTTCGCGTCTAGAGTTCAAAAGAAGCTCTATAAGTTTAGATGGTAGATAGTCCAAAGACGGAGGAGTCTAGAGTTCAAAAGAAGCTCTAAAGGTTTAGATAGTGGCCGTCTAGAGTTCAAAAGGAGCTCTAAGAGTTTAGATGGCGGATAGTCCAAAGACGGAAGAGTCTAGAGTTCAAAAGGAGCTCTATGAGTCGAGATGGTGGATAGACAAAATTCTCCAAATGACGAGGAAGTAAAAATAAACCATCTCGAGGAATTACAGCCATGTCACTCAAGCCATCGACCATCACAGACCGTAATCAGCACGCGAGGCGGCCATCAAGGGTGTCGCGGCCTGAACAACACGTCACCTCCGTGCCTGATAACAAAATCATATTTACCTAGCAAATTGATTGCTAAACATGCTCATATTGTAGTGCATATAATACATCAATGTGTCACCTTTAGTGAATAATTCAATAAAACAATTTATTCGAATAATAATACCTTGAATCAATATTAAACATATACAAATATTAAAATTTTACACAAATAAATTTACTGGCAATGCGTTTCTTTTTTTTTTTATTATTATTTTTTTTAATCTCTACAGACCTTACTGCAATGATATGATTTAATGAATGAGAGGGCTTGGCTCATCAGTAGTGAACCCTCTCAGCGGTTTCGCCAAATTAATCTCTAGACCGCTCTACTATTGTATTGGACTGGTTTTGTTATATACCCTGCATTTTCTATGGAAGGCAGCTAAATGGTGTTTAGTGAACTATGGACATAAGCTTATAGGTCTGTAGAGGTACATACATATAAATTTCAAGGTATTGCATCGAGCAAAGCTCTTCCGCGCAAAACATGTTTTCATAACCATTATATATTAATAAATTAAATTTTATTGCCCTCTATCGTTAAAATTTTACACAAATAAATTTACTGGCAATGCGTTTCTTTTTTTTTTTTTATTTATTTTTATTTTTTTATTTTTTTTTTTAATCTCTACAGACCTTACTGCAATGATATGATTTAATGAATGAGAGGGCTTGGCTCATCAGTAGTGAACCCTCTCAGCGGTTTCGCCAAATTAATCTCTAGACCGCTCTACTATTGTATTGGACTGGTTTTGTTATATACCCTGCATTTTCTATGGAAGGCAGCTAAATGGTGTTTAGTGAACTATGGACATAAGCTTATAGGTCTGTAGAGGTACATACATATAAATTTCAAGGTATTGCATCGAGCAAAGCTCTTCCGCGCAAAACATGTTTTCATAACCATTATATTTTGCGCGGAAGAGCTTTGCTCGATGCAATACCTTGAAATTTATATGTATGTACCTCTATAGACCTATAAGCTTATGTCCATAGTTCACTAAACACCATTTAGCTGCCTTCCATAGAAAATGCAGGGTATATAACAAAACCAGTCCAATACAATAGTAGAGCGGTCTAGAGATTAATTTGGCGAAACCGCTGAGAGGGTTCACTACTGATGAGCCAAGCCCTCTCATTCATTAAATCATATCATTGCAGTAAGGTCTGTAGAGATTAAAAAAAAAAAAAAAAAGAAACGCATTGCCAGTAAATTTATTTGTGTAAAATTTTAACGATAGAGGGCAATAAAATTTAATTTACTAATATACAAATATTCTTTGGATTTTTTGTCCGAAAACTAGAGATATTTATAAATAAATGATTTGTAAAAAAGAAACTCTTCCCTGAAAAGGAATTTATACCGCTCTATTTTTATATCTAAACAATTTCATTCTGACTAAATTAAATTCTTCGAATAAGAATATCAAAGTATAACGACAATTGAAGAGGAGTGTCTTATAACAACTTTATTCGCAAGTTTTCAGACGTCCTTCTACAGGTTTTACAATGACAAAAAGAAAGAAATATGAGATGAGTAATAATAAAACAAGATATTTTTACATATGAGAAAAATATAGTATTTATAAATATAAATGAAAGTGAAAACGTAAATTTTGTGTACACAGAATTAATATGCAAAATTGTTCTGAGAAAGTTAAATTTATGAAATTAAAAAATATTTACTATTACACCTTCAATCCGATAAAGATAATGCCAAATAAACAACTGAGGATGATCCTATAAATAAAAATTGCTAACTAGATATAGAATATGAGCGACTATTTACAAAAGGAGTCGTATATTTCGGGGATATCTATTTTCCTGTTCATACTGTTGTACTTTATGGAAAGGAATGATTCTAGAAATAGTCTCTGCTGTTTATTATTAATGTGGTGATTATTTATTGTTGGGAAATTTAAATTAAAATTATGGTCTATTTGAGATATAAGGTCTTTATTAGTGATATTCCTGTTGTGCTCCGTCATTCTGACTTTACGGATGACAATATTTTAGCGCTCATTTTGGCTTGAGAGACATCTTCAGAACATACGACAGTATGCTTCATATTTATGCAAGAGTGACAACATTAATTATTAATGTTATAGTGATTTAAAAATATTTGGAATACCAAACTCATCAATGGCGAACCGTCCCAAGTTTAATCTACCATGCTGAATATATATATTTGTTTTTGTCTGATTGAGTAAACTGGCGGAATTGCTGGGGGAGTTCATTACTGATAAGACAAGCCTTCTCAATATTTCTTTGAAAAATATACACTTTGGCCAGTTAAAGTTTTATTTTCTCAATGTCAACAAAAATCATTTGTCTTCGTAAGGAGATTAACCCTTTATCAAGAATCCTCCACTGATCTTCAGTTAAATTCTTCCCTGAGATGTTGCATACTCTTCTAGAATCGACCTTCTTGATTCTAGGAGTCCATCTGTCCAATTTGAGAGGCATAGGTCTATAGTTTGACCCTTTATCAAGAAACCTCCTCTGATCTTCAGTTAAATTCTTCCCTGAGATGTTGCATACTCTTCTAGAATCGACCTTCTTGATTCTAGGAGTCCATCTGTCCAATTTGAGAGGCATAGGTCTATAGTTTGACCCTTTATCAGAAACCTCCATTGATCTTCCGTTAAATCCTTCCCTGAGATGTTGTATACTCTTCTAGAATCGACCTTCTTGATTCTAGGAGTCCATCTGTCCAATTTGTTCCCCATTATGATCATTAGCCGTTCTTCTATTTTTTGTATCCCTTTCTGTATACTCTCTACAAGAGTTTTCATGTATTTTTCATCTACTATTTCTGTAAAAGCACCTCGCTGACTCGCCATATTTGCTTAACTGGCCGAAGTGTCTATTTATTTAAAGAAATATGAATTCCGGCCAGGCACTTTCAATCTTGACCACTTCTCAATATTGTTTATCGTATTAAATAAGGGGAACTGTAGAGAAAGCTTATTTCAATAAATTATTAACTAGTGCTCAATAGTTTCATTTCCTATATACTGAAGTCTCGTTGTTGACTTGTATTTTCATATATAACTTCCACACAAAAATAATCATAAAATAACTATATGCGTAACTCTGTTGACCGTCTCGGCAATCTATAGAAATCAGGTAGATGATATCACCTGCTTTGGCGAATTCGAAACGTCTACACGGATACGATAAATCTGGGCAATAACCCGAGTTAGTCAAAGACTCTACTTTTTGATTTTATTCTATCTACAATGAGTCGATGAAACATTCTGAAACTTTCAAAGAGGTGTTTAGAGGATAAACTAACTGAGCCAATTCTATAGATGATATACACATATGGGGTAATTGCGAGACATAGCTCTCTCAATAATGAAAAGAGAAGCGATACCTATTGAATCAAGAACTATTTGTGACAGTATCTACAATAAATCAGAATCAGTTTCATATCTAAAATGCCAGCTTTGCGTACAGTAGATAGCCACCTAAAGACTCTGGTTTCGGGCCATGTTCCTCAACATTCAAGGCTGCTTTGAGATATCGGTTTACATATATTTAATTTGAATTTATAAAATTAATTGCCATCTATCATTAATATTTTACACAAATAAATTTACTGGCAATGCGTTTCTTTTAAATATCATCAAATATTATCTCTACAGACCTTACTGCAATGATATGAGTTATTGAATGAGAGGGCTTGGCTCATCAGTAGTGAACCCTCTCACACTACTGATGATCCAAGCCCTCTCATTCAATAACTAATATCATTGCAGTAAGGTCTGTAGAGATAATATTCGATGATATTTAAAGGAAACGCATTGCCAGTAAATTTATTTGTGTAAAATATATATTTAAATGTAATTTTACTGTCCTAAAAGCTTATGTCCATAGTGTGCTTAAGTACTATTTCTGAGATGCCATTTTTCATTGTAGTATCTATAAAAGCAGAATGATCAAATACAGTATTATAGCTCTGGTGGATTAAATTGGCGACACCGCTGGGAGGGTTCACCACTGATGAGCCAAGCCCTCCTAATATATTTATTTTCATTGCAGTAAGGACATTAGAAGTTTGAAATATATGTGAAAAGAAACAATCGCATCTTAATGTCATTATTTGTTATATAGTTGTAGTGTCTAATTTGACGGTAACAAGCGAATTCTTTGGTTATCCTTCCACTTTCAGAAACTATGAGTTATATTTTACCATATTTTAATATATTCCCGATGAACACAAATAAGTTTATAGATGTCATAGCGCCACACAAACACATATATTTCGTGCTGAATCTAAACTAAACGTTGGATTCAACTTTACTCCAATATCAATTGATTTAAATATCCTGGATTAAACAATTAAAAAGGTTTCAAGAGATAAGTGTCTTTCTATTTTAAAATCGTCTCAACCTTTAGGGCATCTCTGCCCTTCTACAGGAGAACATACAAGTATACATTGAATAAAACGCCGCCTGATGCCCTCAGGGCTAATTGTTTAATTTATTCCAATATATTAACCAACCCATGTCTTCATAATTCAAGAATAGTCAACCATATAGGTTTTTCTATCTATTAATCTTCGTCAGTGTTAGACAGGCTGTATTTTGCTTCAAATAAAGACATACTCTATACTTTATAATAAAGACATACAATCACAGTCCGCAGTGTATTATATTGTATTATAAGTTACTTTATGTATCATTTACGAACGGAAAAATACGTCCAGGGTAGCCTAGTGGACATGGCATCTGCCCGGTAAGCGGAACATTGTGGGTTCGATTCCCATCCCTGGACACTTTTATTTTTCCGTTCATCATTACTCTTCATAATTCATCCTTTCATACCTCATCCAAAAAGGTTAGAAATAGTCGATATTTCACCTTGAAATAAAAATTTGATTTTTTCGTCGAAAAGAAACTCATGCGGTGTAACTTCAAGTGTCGTTTTACAATCACAGGCCGCAATGTGTATTATATTGTATTTTAAGATACTCTGAATACGCAGCACAAAGAGTTTCTTTTACCTGTGTGTATTACAAGTTAATAAACCAGAAACCTTTGTGCTATGTAGTCTTTCTCAATATATCTTCATTAATACTTCATAGAAACAGTTGACTTTATATAATATAAAGTAGAGTTTGTTGGTAGATAGCCCACAGAGATGATGAGAAGAGTTTATATAACAAGCTGAGCGATATGTGTTAAGAAAAGTGTCACCAGTTTTAGGACTCTGTCATCAATCTATGTCCTACCCACCGATCCATCCCCGTATCTCACAAACTCAATTTATTTACAGTGATATGGTCGGAGATGGATGGATGGCCTTTTAATCTTTTTCGATGCTAAAAAAGTAAATCTTCTCAATAGATGCTTGGTAACTTTATTTGATAAGAGGAGTTCAGCCTCCAAATCCTTTGAAACTGTGATTAAGTTTTCCATACTAATTACGCTGGTCTACTATAAAAACCTAAATAATTGCAATCAGTAATTTAAGGAAGAAAATATTTTTGCAACAAGTTTCTTTTATTCTGCAATATTATTCTACATTGAAAAATATGTTTTTGATAATGCATCAGTTTCTGACTTAATTTGAGGTTCTGATCACGAATATAATGTTAGGTTTTATGTACTCATCAATATTTAGAGATATAACATATACCTATTTAGGCTACATTGTGGTATATTAGTCCATATAAGCGGTACGAAAAACACATTGAACGCAAATAAAAACTGAGAACGTCATACCAAAAGGTACTTTATTTACTGTAGTATATGAAAACCGAATCTATACAAAAAATGTAAAATGCTACAGTCAATCCTTCATGAATTTCTAACTTTTTGATTTTCTCTTATAAGTGTATTCCGGCAAGTCGCGGAACAGATTCCAGCAGTAATCTGCCATCATGTGGCAGTCCCAGACACCTTAATATCTCTCTTCCATCACTTTCATGTCTTGATGGAATCGCTCACTTTGTTCATCACTATATGCACCGAGAGCCTCCGCAGCCTCCAAGTCCTATGAAACAGTGATAAAGTTGACCATACAAATTGTTAACTAAATATCATCACACTCTATTTAGACCTATATCAATAAAAGCTATGTCATTTATGTAACGATATTTTTGTCTTAATTATGAAACTTTTTATATAGACCTTACTACAATGGTAAATATTAATAGATGCTTGGTTACCCTCTTTGAAAAAGAAGAGTTTATATTCCAAGTCATTCGTAACTGTGATTAAGTTGACTATACTAATTGTTAACTAAATATCACCATTCTATTTAGACCTATATTGATGAAAGTTAGGTCAAATAATTAAGGATATTTGTGTCTTAATTATGAAACCCTTTCTATAGACTTTACTGCAATGGGAAATATTA
>CP092874.1:59510171-59552134 GCA_030710605.1 Cordylochernes scorpioides | reverse complement strand
GGGATATACAAAAAAATGGTAATTATCATCAGTATACTTTTTCATTCTCATACTCTGCGTTTGACATTCTTTTCAATAATACCTTATGTTTCAACATATTTTCTTTCTTTTTTATATTTCCTACCGAATAAAAATTACCCAATTATACCAATGTTTTCTTCTGTAGAAGTGCGTTCGTGTTCCAAAGCTAGAGATTAAAAAGGTTTTGAAAATATACTTTTGAGGCCTGATATTCATTATTGATATGATAATTTTATAATTATGATTAATTAATGAATCTACAGGTACAGTTTATCCTCCCTGTAAAGGACATCTAATTGCAGAACTAAAGTGTCCTTTATGGAGATGTGTCCTCTTACTGAAGGTTACTAATTTTTAAAAATGATCATTTTGCAAATGAAAACTGTCCTTTGTATAGAGGTGTTCTCTAGCTGGAGGTTCTACTGTATCTAGATTTTTAAATAAGAGTTGAATATCTAGTCTCATTCAGTGTGGGTGGGAAAATATTTTAATTATATATTTGTCATATCTCCGAAATCAATTGACATACATATTTTGAAAATGATTGAAACACTAGTTATAAAATCTTCTAAATAGCAAACTACCGGGAAGAACATCACTATTTTGAAAGTCTCTGTGTACCCATTACATATTGAAACGGCAGACCGTTTTCCATGCTCTCCCCGCCAGTTTTGATCATCGCTTGCTGGGGGTGGGAGAGATATTTCGTCTGAGCGTGTGATACGTGTTCAACGTGTACTCTTCCTAGCTGCTGGATTCTTCGGGAAGGATATATAAAAAGCCACGCTGGTGTATGCGGGTAGATTATTGTCGTGTGTTAAACGACGCGTGTTGGTGATTGACCGCGATATCTTCAACGTAGCCTCTCGACGTGTCGACATCTACAGGTCGGAACTGCGATTGTCTGCAGCATCTTGACGGTGACTCTCTCTCCCAGGACATTGGGGACTGTTATCACCTGTAAGTACTGTAAATATCTGTTTTTTTTATTTACTTTTCTACAAAGTCTGCAGTTCAACTTCTTATTTAATTTATTCTTTCGTATCAAACACTACCAATAAATTTCTGTTTTCCTATTGAACCTCGCCTTCTCTTAGCTATCCAGACACGCACGCAACAATGAGAAGGAAGAATTAATAAACCTAGCTTTGACAAATTCAAACAAAGATGCCAACTATTCTACCTTGGTTACGGACAATGGCTTCTACTAATCTGTAAGGAATGGCTTCGAAGCCAATTTCATAACTTTTTACGTATTTTGTGTGTATTCCTTGTAGAGATATCAGCAAGGCTCTGTTAAACGATCAAAAATGAATTTTATAAATATGTATATTTAGATTCATACTATTTTAAAATTACATTATATTTTTTTAATTTTTAATTTCAAATACGAATAAAATCATAAAGGATGAGTATCTTTATTGGTAAAAAAATACTCATCCTTCATGATTTTATTCGTATTTTAATATATTGAAAGGATTACTCGTCTTAATTTTCAATTTGTCCACTATCTAACATACCGTAGAGTTGTGTTTCTTATAAATTCATCACCATAAACTAAGTTATTTTCAATATAAATATTTCATAATTTATAGATTAAAAGTGAATAAATACTATACGATAACAACAAAAAGGCTTTTATTAAGGCCCATTGCCCTGTATAATACAGTAATTTATCTTTCCTTTCCCTATGTGCACGTGAGCCTTTGTTTGAAAAGGGATTTATTTACACATCTGTTTTAAAACTTTCCACACTGCCTCTTTTGCGTATGAATCTATTTGCAATTGATCTGTAGAAATTATAGAGTTCTATTGCTGTATTTTTCTTTTCTGATATAGTTCTCAGCGTCTGCAGTGGGTTTCTAAATCTCCAGAAGGTGTTTTTACGAGTTTTTTCTCTTTCTTCACCTAAATATTTGCATTCTATGATATAATGGGAGAATTCATCAGATATCATATTTCCACAAATCCTGCAGTAAATATTTTCCTTTTTGATGATGAGAATATGACTTTCTCTATCTAGAGTTGAGGTAATTCTAGTAAAGTATTTAATGTCGTCTGTTTTCTTTTCTGAGGAAATAGTTGCAATTTGTTCATACTCGTAGTTATACTCCGTTTTAAAAAGATTTAATATTTAATAAATTATATCAATTGAGGAGGATCAGAAGATGAGTTTCTTTTATTGAATTAATGAATACTACGAGCTTTCGGGCAAAAGCCCTTCGACCGGCAAAAATACAACTATACAAAGAAAGATAATGATTTATGTATGTTAATCTCAACTGAAAACCGATTTTTGAATAAAGTAAATATTAAATCTGCTGTCTGAGACCACGAGACGGCGCATGGTTTGGGCTATTGAAATAAACATGTGGGAGGTTTAAATGTAGTTTGTGTAGGCTGCGGGGATGTCTATTTTTCTATTTATGCTGTGTAGCTTGGATGAAACTATGGATTCTAGAACCAATCTCTGGTGTAGGTTGGAGATATTTTTGTAGTGAATGGTTGGGTTAGCAATGTCAAAGGAATGGCCAGATGATGCAATGTGTTGGAAAATAAGGGAACGGGTATCTCGGTTGGTGATGTTGCGTGTGTGTTCGGTCATTCTGATGGCGATGGTTCTACCGGTCTCTCCCACATAGGTGGCAGGACATTGTTGGCACGAGACCGAGTAGACTGCTCCAGAAGATGTTAGAGGATCAGTGGAGGAGTCGGTTTTTGTGATGGGATGCCTAAGGAGTGAATGGAGGTTAGGTGTGTTAGTAAAAAAGGTACGGATACCAAAGGGTTTGAGGAAACGGGAGAGGTTAACTGAGAGGGGAGAGAATGGGATCACACATGTGGATTTGTAAGTTGCAGGAGGGTTGAGAGGAACAGGTGAATAGGTGTGTTTTTCTATGAAGGATAGAGGGAAACCTGAAATTGTAAGATGCGAGATGATGCGGTTCTTTTCAATAGTTTTAAAGATGGGAAGTGAACAGTGGGTTAATAGGCGGCGGGTGAGGGCTTTAACTATATTGATTTTGTGGGAGGTTGGACAGTGCGACCTATAATGGGTGTATCTGGGGGGGTGGTTTTTCTTGTAGTAGACTGTGGTATGGTAGGTGTTTGGGGTGCGTATGACTAGGACGTCCAGGATTCCCATCTTTAAAACTATTGAAAAGAACCGCATCATCTCGCATCTTACAATTTCAGGTTTCCCTCTATCCTTCATAGAAAAACACACCTATTCACCTGTTCCTCTCAACCCTCCTGCAACTTACAAATCCACATGTGTGATCCCATTCTCTCCCCTCTCAGTTAACCTCTCCCGTTTCCTCAAACCCTTTGGTATCCGTACCTTTTTTACTAACACACCTAACCTCCATTCACTCCTTAGGCATCCCATCACAAAAACCGACTCCTCCACTGATCCTCTAACATCTTCTGGAGCAGTCTACTCGGTCTCGTGCCAACAATGTCCTGCCACCTATGTGGGAGAGACCGGTAGAACCATCGCCATCAGAATGACCGAACACACACGCAACATCACCAACCGAGATACCCGTTCCCTTATTTTCCAACACATTGCATCATCTGGCCATTCCTTTGACATTGCTAACCCAACCATTCACTACAAAAATATCTCCAACCTACACCAGAGATTGGTTCTAGAATCCATAGTTTCATCCAAGCTACACAGCATAAATAGAAAAATAGACATCCCCGCAGCCTACACAAACTACATTTAAACCTCCCACATGTTTATTTCAATAGCCCAAACCATGCGCCGTCTCGTGGTCTCAGACAGCAGATTTAATATTTACTTTATTCAAAAATCGGTTTTCAGTTGAGATTAACATACATAAATCATTATCTTTCTTTGTATAGTTGTATTTTTGCCGGTCGAAGGGCTTTTGCCCGAAAGCTCGTAGTATTCATTAATTCAATAAAAGAAACTCATCTTCTGATCCTCCTCAATTGATATAACTTACTAGAAGAGTATTTACCTTTAATTTAATAAATTAATCATTGATTAAATATTTTTGACCAAAGACTATATTGTATTTATTGTGATATTTTAAGAAGAATAAACTGTAGTATATAATTTCAATTTCTGTTTTATTTATTCATTTATTATGCTTTCAATTAATATGCATTGGTTGGCCAAATATCACGAATTTTTGTTCCATTAGATGGCGCTCTGCCATCTAGAAAAACTCATGTGAACCTGGTAAAGATATGCCTTTTTTGTTTTTTTTTTATATTTATATATATTTAGATAGATAATAAAAATTCATATATTAGAAAATGAAGCCTTCTGTCGCTATCCAATATAAACATGTTTATTATATATTTATTCAATTATGGAGTGCTCCATTAAAAACCTATATATATATGTTATATTAAAATATTATTTTATTTAAAAAATTATATTTCATAGATTCAAATACTCTGCAAAATCGACCGCCAGAGGTCACGCTTCCCATATAAAAACGTTATTGTTGTTTCCCGATGGCCGGCTCAAACCTTTTGTACATTATGTAAATAAGTTTTCCATTTTTTTATTCTTACGCCTTAAGCCAGGCAGTACTTTTATCAAATTATGTTTATATATATATTCCTTTAGCTCAATTGAAGCTATTTTTGATAACTAATTTTATTTAATTATTGTCACGACTGCATTACCATTGCATATTTCTCAAGATAATTAAAATCAACAGAAATCTCACTTTTTTTTACAACATATATATATATATATATATATATATATGAGAAAAAATAGTACAAATGTGATATTGTACTTTGATACGGTGCATAAATTATGAAAAAGGCATCTCCTTATCGTGCAACTGAAAGTTGCTGATGGCTTGCGCCATCTATCGGAATAAATATCAACTATTATCGTTGATTTCTAATTATTCCAGAATTGGCCAATTACCCATTCTTGATTAATCAAGAAAAGCTAACCACGGACGCGTTTCGGGCTGTTGGCCCTCATCAGCGTGGTGCAAGCTGTACCTCAACGACCAACAGTCCGAAACGCGTCCGTGGTTAGCTTTTCTTGATTAATCAAGAATGGGTAATTGGCCAATTGATATTTATTCCGATAGATGGCGCAAGCCATCAGTAAATTTCAGTTGCACGATAAGGAGATGTCTTTTCATAATATATATATATATATATATGGGTAACTTTAACCAATATGTAAATTAAGTTTCGTTATTTAGCTCGCGAAATAAAATTATTTTTTTACCCAAGTTTTCGCCAAATATTACAAAATCATTCCGTAAATATTGAAATATTCTATATTCATATATTTACAAACAAACATAATAAAACACATTCTATAAAATGAAACGAAACTTTATTCAAAAATAAAATTTTAAATCGCTTCAAAAGAAAAACAAAACTTCAAAACAGAATATAATATTGACTTTAGAGGGAAAGTTTTGGATATTTATTTGATAGAGTTTAAAATAAAATATTTTTGTATTGTTTGTTTAAAATAAAGCAGAAAACTAATTAAATTAATTGAATTTGATTTTTTCGGTTCTATATGTATATAAAGCACATGTGCTTTTGGTCAGGATATGCTTTCTTTATTTTTAAAATCGACACCTGACCTTTATATATATATTTCTATCGTTTTTTCATGTGTTAAGCGTATTTATGCAAGTTTGGCCTTAAATACCCATTTCTTGGTTTTTCAAGAAGCTTCTGGGACCAAATCATTTTTGGTCGCAGTGGTACAGCCTGCTTCTGTTCCACTAGATGGCGCTCTGCCATCTAAAAAGCACATGTGCTTTTGGTCAGGATATGCTTTCTTTATTTATATATATATTTACATCAAAGTACGAAGCATATTATATATTAACACAAAGCAATAACGCGCCATCTATACATATAAAATAAAAGGATTTAAAAGCGCGAATGTTTCTTTTATACATAAAACGAACTTCTACTGTCCTTACTGCGATTAATATATATTTTTTAATCGCAGTAAGGACAGTAGAAGTTCATTTTATGTATAAAAGAAACATTCGCGTGTTCAAATCCTTTTATTTTATACATATTATATATATTTATAATTGTATATAATTCTAATGTCCTCAAAGCTTATGTCCATAGTTAATCTGAAATATCCATTCCAAGAGTCTACCAACAGTATCACTATAAAAGGAAGTCACAAAAATGCTATATTACAGCGGTATGGTAGATTAAACTGAGGAAACCACTGGGAGGGTTCACCACTGATAAGCCAGGCCCTCACATTAATTTTTCCATTGTAGTAAGGGCAGTAGAAATTGTTTAAATTTCAAAAGAATGATATACCTCTATAATAGTTACAAATTTTCATAACAGATGGCGCGTTAATGCATCCTAATACCGAAATAAATACATTTTTAGAAACATGATTTCAGTAGTATTTCTAAGAAGACGGCTTAGGTAAGAGAGTGGTTTCAAATGATACGCAATTAACTACAAACCTTTCTAAGAACTTTGTTCTATTTTAGGAATTGTTCTTTTTCTTTGGTCAGAAGAAATTGTGTTGAATCTATTTTTATTCTTATCCACATATCTACTAACATAGAATCTACTTAGAAAGAGATAAAAGTAGATAAGAATATATTCTTATCTCTTTATACGGATATTATTATCTACCTTTTGCTTTTTAAAGCCTGTTTTAACGTATTCAATTGATTATTTTTGGCTTTTAACATTATTGTGGAAAGAATAGTACAAATGTAATATTGTACTGGGATAAGGTGCATAAATTAATAAAAAAGCATCTCCTTATCGTGCAACTGAAAGTTGCTGATGGCTTACGCCATCTATCGGAATAAATATCAACTATTCTCGTTGACTTCTAATTATTCCAGAATTGGCCAAATACCCATTCTTGATTAATCAAGAAAAGTTAACCACGTACACGTTTCGGGCCGTTGGCCCTCATCAGCGTGGTGCAAGCTGTACCTCAACGACCAGAAACCTGGTCCTTCGGGCATCTTGAAAAATCAAGAATGGGTAATTGGCCTATTCTTGAAAAATTAGAAGTCAACGAGAATAGTTGATATTTATTCCGATAGATGGCGCAAGCCATCAGCAACTTTCAGTTTCACGATAAGGAGATGCTTTTTTCTTAATTTATGCACCTTATCCCAGTACAATATCACATTTGTACTATATTTTCACATTGTGTCGCGGTCTCACGCAATTCTGACCTTAAATGCCCGTTTCATGATTTTTCAAGATGCCTGAAAGACCAGTTTTTTGGTCGTTGAGGTACAGCTTGCACCACGCTGATGAGGGCCAACAGCCCGAAACGCGTACGTGGTTAGCTTTTCTTGATTAATTAATAATGGGTAATTGGCCAATTCTTGAATAATTAGAATTCAACGAGAATAGTTGATATTTATTCCGATAGATACCTTTTTCATAATTTTAACATTAATGTCTTAGAGAATTTGTCAAAAGTATATGACAATATGTATAGGTGTGGTGGTGGTGCTTATCTCCATGGTTAAACCAATTCCTGAAGTCCACTCCTCTCCAATTTTGTGATGGTAGTTATAGGTCTGGGGTCCTCTATTATCAGTTCTGAGCATGTTATGTTCCGGAAAAGCTTCTGCACTATTGCATATCAAGCAGTTATTGAAGGTGTTTCGCCAATTTGGAATATCGAGTTTTTATATGGCCACTTTGTATTTCAGTTCTGAGCATGACAAGTTATGTTCCGGAGAAGTTTATCCATATTGCATTTCAAGCACTTATTGAAGTTTTTTGTCCATTTTGAAATTTCAAGGTTTTTATATGGCCACTTTGTATTTCAGTTCTGAGCATGACAAAATATGCTTCGAAAAAGCTTCTGCACTATTGAATTTCAAGCAGTAATTGAAGTTTTTTTTTTGTCCATTTTGAAATCTTGAGTTTTTATATATGGCCACTTTGTATTTCCAATATATAGGTGTTTGTGATCTAGTATAAGTATATATATATAAGTAAAAGGAAATTAAGAGTTATGTATCAAATTTCGAAACTATTATAGATACGTATGATTCTTTTTAAAATAAAACAATTTATACTGCCCTTACTGCAATGGAAAAATTAATGAGAGGGCCTGGCTCATCAGGGGTGAACCCTCTCTGCAATTTCGCCAGTTTAATCTACCATACCACTGTTATATTTCATTTTCGGAACTTCCTTTTATAGTTATACTAATGCTAAACTCTTGGAATGGGTATTTTAGTTGAACTATGGACATAAGCTTTGAGGACAGTAGAATTACATATAATTATGAATATATAAAAGAATCATACGTGTCTATAATAGTTTCGAATTTTGAAAACAGATGGCGCGCTGATGTATTATAATATAAGAGTTATGTATAATTCAAAGATTAATGGGAATTTGTCTGTTTTAAATATCAATGGTTTCTATCTGCTGTAAGAAGAGTAGTGTTGGGAAGACCAGTTTACAGGGATCAGTTTGTTCCTAGCTTCCCCCAAACACGCAATAGTCAAAATGCGATATCATTATTGACACTGGGACTAGAATTATCTTCTAAACAATAGTAATCAAGGTCTACTAATCGACATTTTCTATAAATAACATATTGCCATCCTTAATTTATATAATAATATTGGGAAAAGAGATTATATAGAAGGGAATGTCAATTTGGTATATACCTTATTCCAGAGTTGATGGCTTTCATTATATGACAAGCTTTTATAATCCTGTTCTGTTACAAGGTTGTTGGTCTTATAATTTGGAATCTCTTCTCTTGTACCTTTAGTTCGAACACTCTGATGTATATAGTTGTTTATTTGTTTTATATAATATTTCATTTTTATAAATTATTCTCATAATTTAGTCTGTGAAAATAAAAATATTGGACCGGTGACAAAAAACAAAACTGGAAATAGATGACTTAATGTTATGTAGTTATGATATATAACTCTGGTCTACAAAACTCAAGGAAGTTGTACCTTATAGCATATATATATATCGGGATTCAGAAAATATCTCTCAGAGTTATTTTCTGAATCCCGATATATATATGCTATAAGGTACAACTTCCTTAAGTTTTGTAGACCTGTGTAATTAATTGTGATGGTTATGAAATTTTGATATTCTTTGAATAAAATATATAAAGTTTAAATGTGTTATAAACTTTAATAACAAGCACAAAACACACTCTTCCTTTTAAAATTGTAATAAAATATATTCATTGTAGGTGATAGAGTTTATATTCCAGGTGTTATAGATATAAATAAACATATATTAAAAACAATTAAAGCATATTCTTAGCACCAGCATAAGGGTTTTTTAGATCACAGAGCGCCATCTAGTGGAAAGGTGCTCATGTTTAGTGTTTAGTGGTAACTCATGATTAGTGGTCAGGATATGCCTTATTTGTTTTTAATATCAACACTTGATCCTTTTATTTTTTTATTGTTTTGTTACATACATATATATTAAATATAAAAAAGTGCATATCCTGACCAAAAGCACATGTACTTTTCAGAAGGCAGAGCGCCATATAGTAGAGAAAAAATAAACTAAACGTTTATTTAACTTGCTCCGTGGTATTTGGCCTACCCAATTTCTTGATAAATCAAGAAAAGCCATCCACGAACGCGTTTCGCGCTTTTGGCGCTCGTCAGAGTGGTGTAGGGTGTAACCACTGCGACCAAAATGATTTTTGGTCCCAGAGGCTTCTCGAGAAATCAAGAAATATATATATAGGTATTGAAATGACGGCATGTTTTGAAATCAAATAGGTTTTTTAAAATTCGATATTCCGACAAGACTGTTCGCCTATCTTCTTCTAGAAAATCAAACTCCTTGTAAGCCTATTATCTGCAAGATATACGAGAAGTTTTGTTTATATAACACTAGACGAATGACCCGGGCAACGCCCGGGTTTTACCCGATTAAATGTTTTTATTCAAATACTATTCGTTACAATTATAAATTGGCACCGTGGACGTTACTTTTGTGAAATGTCCCGCTCCAAACTTTACAGTCAGATTAGTTACGATATACACATGTGTAAATCTTCAAATCGAGCGAGCGTCTATAAATATTTCGATTTAGATCAAGTATTCTAATTATTAAGCGAAATATTATTAATAAAATTTGAGAAGATATCGATTTTAAACGTATTTATAACCTTGATAGAGGGCGCTGTTCGTGAGCTAAGCAGAATATAAATAAATAAATACCAAATACCAAATATTTCGAATTAGAGCTGTTACTTTAAACGGCGAATTAGATCAGTTATATCTAAAAATGAAAATATATATAAATAAATAAAACATACCAAATATTTCAAGAGCAGTTATTAAGCTACGCTTGGCATCATAAATGTTCGCATGTAAAGCTATTTCAGGCCTTACATATTTCTAACAACCTTTTTGAAATAGGTTTTTGAAACATGGAAATTATAATACTTCAAATAAATAGAAATAGAGTGAACACAAATAAAACCTACCAAATATTTCGAATTAGAGCAGTTATTTTAAACGGCGAATTAGATCAGTTATATCTAAAAATGAAAATATATATAAATAAATAAAACATACCAAATATTTCAAGAGCAGTTATTTTAAACGACGAATTAGATCAGTTATATCTAAAAATGAAAATATATAAATAAATAAAACCTACCAAATATTTCAAATTAGAGCAGTTATTATATAAATATTTATATTATATGTGTTGGAGTCAATTGTAAATATTCATTTATTTGCATTTTTTAAATTCATTTTGTTTTCATTAATTAATTTATTTTATTTAATCTGTGAAGTTTATTTTATTATTTGGCACTGTTGGTGTTTTGTTGATGTTTTATAATCTTCTACCATTATTGTTGTTGTAATCAAAGTCGTGGTAATAAACCTAATCTATTCTTTAAAGAGTTCATTCATTAATTAACTAAAATCTAGTCTATTTCTTTACAAAGACTTTATTCATTCATTCATTCAATAACTTAAGTCAAAATAAATACAATATATAAATACAAATCTAAAACCGAACATCCTTTCTGGTCCCTTTCGAGTACGGATCCACGGATAATTGGGTAAGTGAAAAATTAAATTATCTCGTGGTGAATAGAATCAAACGAAATATAAATATTTAAGCAATCTAAATCATGTCTAAAAAGGCGAATTCTGATATACCAATATTTAAAATTTATGTTGAAGAATTCAATACCTATGCAAAGCAGTTTGACGAAATTTGTCAACAGAGAAATATACGTAGATTGAAACTTTATCATACAAATATTGCCGAATTATTTAAAACCATCAAAGAAACCTATTATCAAATAGTTAGATCGAATGCTTTGGAAGCCAGTGAAACACTATTTAAAGAATACATAGATGTAAAGAATCGTTATGAAAATTTTGTATTCCAAATTGAAGAAATATTGGAGGTAGAGAACGTTTCTCAACCAGTCAAATCGGAACAAAGTGCAATATCTAATATTAAATTACCCAAATTTAATTTGCCTATATTTTCTGGTGAGATGTCTCAGTGGTTGAGTTTTAAGGACCTATTTTTGGTTACTATAGATAAAAATACGACTCTTTCAGATTTACAAAAATTACAATATTTACATTCTTCCTTAAAAGGTGATGCAGCTCGTATAATAAAGGGTTTCCCGATCACTGAAAATAATTATAATCAAGCCTGGAAAACTTTGGTAGAAAGATATGATAATAAAAGAGAGATAATATTCTCTCAACTAGATAAAATATTTAAAATCAAATTGTATAAGATCTCTACTTCAAAGGCTATATATGAGTTGTTGGATATCTGCAACGAATCTCTTAGAAATTTAGAGACAATAGGTTTGGAAAGAAATGATATGGTAGACATTATGTTAATACATTTTTTACAAAAGAAGCTGGATACCCCAATCAGACAACAATGGGAATTGTCCTATGATAATCAAGAACTGCCCTCATATCAAAGGTTTATTTCCTTTTTGGCAAAACAAGCTCAATCTTTAATGAATACAATGAAGGACACTACCTCAAAGGAAAATTTGAATAAAAGAGTAAATACATACAACATCAATGTAGGTTTCAAAAATTGTCTACTATGTAAATTGAGGCATAAACTAAATCAATGTAATGAATTCAGACAAATGTCAATTCAAAATAGAATAGGTTATGTAAAACAGAACCAACTTTGTTCTAATTGTTTGCGTGGCAATCATTCTCTTGAGAATTGTAAAATCACAAATCGTTGTTTCCATTGCAACAGAAACCATCATACCTTGTTGCATGTGATTTCAAGTCCTCCAAGACAAAGGGAATCATCTAGTGTCCAGTCTACCTCTCCCAAATCAGTACAACCATCGAATGTACCTTCAACAAGCACATCCTGCTGTTTGAGTGGAGCAGATGGTTCTATACAAATACTGTTATCTACAGCTATAATTCATATACAAGATGTAAATGGGGAAGATCAAATTTGTAGAGCTCTGTTAGATAATGGAAGTCAAAGAAGCCTTATCACTGAAAAGTGCGCGGCAAAACTGGGAATACCCATCAGACGTAAACGTATAGCAGTTGGAGGTTTGGGAGATCAACTTGTAGAATCTTCCCTAGGTGAGGTCTTGATCAGGTTTTCTTCTCACTTTGATCATCAAGTGTTTGAGACTACAGCACTGGTTCTTACAAAGTTAACAAACAATATTCCTAGTTTTACGGTCAAGAAAATAAATTATTCACATATGAAGGGATTGATCCTGGCTGATCCTTTATATTTTAAATCAAGAGAAATAGATGTAATCTTGGGGTCAGATATAGTATTCAACCTCATTCAGGAAGGAAGGAGAAATGGAAATCAAAATGAGCCATCTGCTATCCATTCAAAATTGGGATGGCTCGTATATGGTCCGACCTCAGTGAGTGAACGGCAGTCATTCAGAAATTTAGCACATTTCTCTTCTGAATTGGAATCTGAAGATTTAATAAAAAGGTTCTGGGAATTGGAATCCATTCCTTTGGAAGAAATTCCTACAAAGGAAGAAAAGGATTGTGAAAGTCATTATTTAAAAAATGTAGTCAGGGATGAATCGGGAAGGTATATTGTAAGACTTCCATTTAAGGAATCAGCTGAAAAGTTAGGTCAATCGAAATCCATCGCAATTAGCAGATTTCTTAATCTAGAGAAAAGGTTAGAACAAAATGAAAATATATATGTTCAATATAAACAATTTATGAATGAATATATAAGATTAGGTCATATGCAGGCAAGTTCTTCTCTACAGACTGAACCAAAATATTACATTCCTCATCACTGTATTCTAAAGGCACAGCCAACTAAGTTACGAGTGGTATTTGATGCATCCACCAAGACTACCACCCAAATATCATTGAATGATCTCCTTCATGTAGGTCCAAACCTTCAAAATAATATATTCAACATCCTACTCAAGTTCCGCACGAACTCTGTTGCTTTAGTGGCCGACATTGAAAAGATGTATCGGCAGATTAGATTACATCCAGACGATATTAAATAGCAAACCATACTATGGAGAGATCGTAAAGATCTAGAATTGCAGGAGTATAACTTGTTGACAGTCACTTATGGCCTTGCATGTGCTCCTTACTTGGCAATTCGAACTCTACATCAGATTGCCCATGAGGTACAGGTTTCTAATCCAAGAATATCCAAGATTATTCGTGAGGATTTCTACGTGGATGACCTTCTGACTGGATGCCCCACAGTGGAAGACGCCAAGGGACTCGTGCAACAATTGATTGCTGTATTGGGTTCTGGTGGATTCGTCCTGAGAAAATGGGTATCCAATGAAACTTCTATAATTGAAGACTTACCTTTATTATTGAGAGGAAAAGGTGAGGTGATGGAATTTAATAGAAAGGAATCAGGCGTGAACGTTCTTGGAATCCAATGGGATCCAAGTTATGATACCCTCAACATTTCTTGTAAATCTGGTCCAGCTGATATTAAATCAAAGAGACAAATTGTATCGGCTATAGCCAGAATTTATGACCCCTGTGGCTGGCTTTCCCCTACCACAGTTGTGCTAAAACTTCTCCTCCAAGAATTATGGAAATTGAAAATAGGATGGGATGAAGATATACCTGCTTCTATTCAAAGAAAGTGGAATACTTTTGAAAGATAAATGAAGCATTTTCAACAAATCAGTATTCCAAGATGTATATTCCAAAGGAATTTATTAATTTCCAATATGCAGATGCATGGATTCTGTGATTCATCGGAGTTGGCTTATTCTGCTGTCTGTTATCTAAGAATAACTTATGAGAATAATCAAATTGAGACCATTCTTTTGACAGCAAAAACAAAAGTTGCTCCCATCAAGAAAATAACCATACCAAGACTTGAGCTTTGCGCAGCCTTGATGTTGGCGCAACTTCAATCGCAGACAACTCAAGCACTTCCCTTTAATATCGATGAACAATTCTATTGGACAGATTCAAAGATTGTTCTAGCGTGGATTACTTCTGAATCAAAGAAGTGGCAGATATTTGTGGCCAATCGAGTGGCCAAGATTCAAGATCTGACTGCAGCTCATTCATGGCAATATATATCAGGCAAGCAAAATCCAGCAGACCTTGCTACGAGAGGAATTTTGCCTTCCTGTTTGATCAATTCAAAATTATGGTGGCATGGACCCGTTTGGTTGACATTAGATGGTTCGGAAAATATTCCTTCATTCACTATAGACCCTTCTATGGGTTTAGAAGAGCGCAGTGTTATACTGCATGCTACAATAGCAGAACCATGCCCAGAGTTTTTGTCCAAATATTCTTCCTTCACCAAACTTTTAAGGGTCATGGCTTGGTGTAAAAGATTTATTAATATCACCAGAAAACAGCCAACTCAAAGACTCTCATTTCTAACATCCCAAGACTTAAAAGATTCTCTATTACAAATCGTCAAGATTATTCAGAGATGTGAATTCACCCCAGAAATCAATGCTTGCATAAAAAATATTCCTTTACCAAGAAAAAGCAAGCTTATTTCGCTTAACATTTTTATAGATTCCCAAGGAATTCTTAGAGTAGGCGGACGATTACGTCACTCGGATTTAGATATTGATCAGAAGCATCCTATGCTAATTCCTAAAGATCATTTTGTAACCAAATTAATTGTATTACACTATCACCTAAATAATCTTCATTCTGGAACTCAATTAACTTTATCTTTGATTCGAAATAAGTTTTGGAGTCCTTCTGGAAGAAACTTAATCAAAAGGGTCTTAAATCAATGTCTCGTTTGCCTGAAGAGTAAATCTAAGGCTATTCATCAGATAATGGGAGACTTGCCAAAAAATAGACTTCTTCCAGGTAGACCATTTGAAAAGATTGGTATTGATTTGGCCGGTCCCATTCAAGCTAAACCTATGTCGAAACGAAGCAAAGTTATTTTCAAATTCTACATAGTCCTATTCGTTTGCTTCACCACCAAAGCCATTCACTTAGAAATTTCATCAGATTTGACTGCGGAAACCTTTCTTGCAGCATTGAAAAGATTCATCTCTAGAAGAGGAAGACCAACTGATATATACTCAGACAATGCAACTAACTTTAAGGGTGCAAGCAACATTTTGAAAGAACGATGGAAGTTGTTCAAGGCTGCTAATATTCAAGATTTTTCAGCCATAGAATCCATTAATTGGCATTTCATTCCTCCGTCGGCACCTAACTTTGGTGGATTATGGGAAGCTGGCATTAAATCAGTTAAAACCATCTTATCTAAAACGATTAAATCTAGGTTGTTGAACTACGAGGAGTTACTGACCTTATTGGCTCAAATTGAAGCCTGTCTTAACTCCAGACCATTAACCTTTGTTAGCAATGATCCAAATGACCTAACAGCGCTAACACCAGGACATTTTCTTATAGGAAATGCTATGCGACATGATGCGGAGTCTGATCACTCTACTTTGAATCTTCGCTCCAGATGGGGTCTGATTCAACCTCAAAGAGACTACTTCTGGAACCGTTGGAGCTGTGAATATCTACATCAACTCCAAGAAAGAAGGAAGTGGAGGACTTCACATCCGGATGTCAACATTGGAGATTTGGTTATGTTGAAAGAACAAAACAAACCACTACAATGGAAACTGGCGAGAATTGTCCAGATATTCACAGGAGAAGATGATCATGTCAGAGTGGTGCTTCTTCGTACCCCTAAAGGCCTTCTGAAGAGACCAATAACCAAGATATGTCCTCTGCCTTACAGGGAGTGAGCTCTTGAACTGAAATATAGTTCAAGGTTGTGGGGGAGTATGTTGGAGTCAATTGTAAATATTCATTTATTTGCATTTTTTAAATTCATTTTGTTTTCATTAATTAATTTATTTTATTTAATCTGTGAAGTTTATTTTATTATTTGGCACTGTTGGTGTTTTGTTGATGTTTTATAATCTTCTACCATTATTGTTGTTGTAATCAAAGTCGTGGTAATAAACCTAATCTATTCTTTAAAGAGTTCATTCATTAATTAACTAAAATCTAGTCTATTTCTTTACAAAGACTTTATTCATTCATTCATTCAATAACTTAAGTCAAAATAAATACAATATATAAATACAAATCTAAAACCGAACAATATGTGTTATTAAGCGAACTATTTTAAACGACGAATTAGATCAGTTATATCTAAAAATTAAAATATATAAATAAATAAATACCAAATACCAAATATTTCGAATTAGAGCAGTTATTTTAAACGGCGAATTAGATCAGTTATATCTAAAAATGAAAATATATATAAATAAATAAAACATACCAAATATTTCAAGAGCAGTTATTTTAAACGACGAATTAGATCAGTTATATCTAAAAATGAAAAAATATATAAATAAATAAAACCTAACAAATATTTCAAATTAGAGCAGTTATTATATAAATATTTATATTATATGTGTTATATTTTTTTACCTATGTATGGAAATTTTGGTTTGAATTAGTGAACTACTGCGAAATTGTATACCGGACATACAAACCAACCAACAAACATACAAACATGTCATAATTTGTATATAATTAAATGCAACCCCGACCCACTATGTATGTACCATGTATGATTCTCAAAGACTTAATAAAGAACAAGGTAACTGGAGGAAAGAAAGTAACAAAAGATATAGGAAGTAAGACTAAAGCTGGCACGACTATTTTGGCACCCCTGTGTCAACATTGCAGGGGCAGAGACCGGACGTCTCTAGTGACCGCAGAAGTTATTTTAGCCAAGATGCACTCAATACTTCCGGCAAAAACAGGACGTATCTAATATCCGTCGAAGCTATAAGCGTCAAGCCACCCAACACTTCCTGGCGAAATCGGATATATCAAGCAGGCCACATCTTTCATCAAGGAGAGCCGCGGGCCAATCAAAAGACCGCACCTTAAGTAGGTCAACCAATAGGACAAGATCATGTGACATCTCTCGACCAATCAGAGAGACACTGAGGCTTGGTGTTAAATCGAAAAGCAAGAAATGTTAGTTACGCTTTGGCTCCCAAGGAGGTGACATCGGCTCTAGACCTCTCCCCCTCTGCTCATCCCACAGCTAAGTACAATCACCGCCATGTGATCAGTTAATTAATAAGTCAAATCGCTCAGCTCTTATCAAACTTTCTTTCCTCCAACCCGTTGCCTTTATTTTCAAACTCAATCACGTGTCCTGATTATTCCTAACTGTATGCTGCAACTTCCACTCAAACGGCTGCGCTTCAACCAAATCTCACCATTCGCATCCAACAATAAGAAACCCCGCAACGATATTGCCACAGAACGGTTAAGTCGACAGGATTCTACAACAGTGTAATACATCAAATATTATAGTGTAATAACAATTGCATCATCTTATTACACAGAGTCGACAGGATAAAGATTATAGAGCTTAATCAGGATGAAGATGGAAATTAACCCAGGCGCCAGCACAACAAAAGGCAATGACAAACCAAGAGAGAACAAACTGGCAACGAGCGGAAAGAGACTGACAACGAACGAAGCGACAAGACATACCCTGGCGACGATAATTTTAGAACTGACCGCCGCGCTACAAGGGGCAAGATCCCCACAACTGGAAGCGGTCTTCCGGAGCGCCACCCTCGGGACAGCCGACGCCCGCACCGCCGGTACGTGTCCGAACAACCTGACGTCCACCGAGGAGTCGCCATCCACCATGCCGTACCCGTACACACGGAAGCAATCCACGCGACACGGGCCCAGTGTACCGACAACGCGATCCACTCGAATGGAAGCAGTACAAATGACTAGATTTCCCTTTCAATTGCGCGGACAGTGCAAAAAGTCCCGACCCGGTCCAACAGATATTCCAAGCCAGCCACACCAAGCCGAAGACGCCACAGTGGAGACTTTTCGAGACTAAGGTAGGCAATCCACCCAATGACACCATCAAATTGACTTTGGACTTGTATCTGACCCAGGACCTACCATGTACCTTTCTAATTGAACCAGACGCAGGTTCGAACATATTGCCGTATCATTTATACAATAGATTAAAAGCACAACTTCCCAACTTAAGTATTAAAAAAACCTCCCTTGATCTATCCACCCTAAATAGTTTTACGAAAATAATAGGACATTTAACTTTCCCTCTGACAATAGGTCAAATAACCCGTAGAGAGAACTTCCACGTGGTAAATGCATCCTTGCCATTTGGAGTTCTTACCTTAAAAACCCTTTATCAGTATAAATTAAAACTAAATTATAATCGCGGCACTATTTTCCAACTTAGCGTCCCATTGTCTAATACTATCTACCACTTTAAACATGTGTCAAATGAATGCAAGCACGGGCTAGGCCAAAACCTGTCCCAAAGGACTCGCACAGCACCCAAAGCTTTCACACATGGAAACCCTTGCCTGCATTCATTGCCCAAACCCCAAATATTTACATGCCACCATTCTAATCTCACACCACACAACTTTTCACTCAACCCAATTACCAGTACTATATGCCCACAACACATAAAGCCACTACGGCTTCAACCTACAATTCCAATAATGCCCAAAAAAGTGTCAGTACACCAACACAGCTCACCCACTTACCACACAAAATCCATACACGCACCCATACGTCACCACGCGACAAACACGCACAACCCGCACAACAAACGCAACACGCACGCCAAAAGACAACAACAACGACAAACAAGCGCATGCACAACCGTTAAGAATAATACAATCATTCTGTCTACACAAAACATAGAAAAAATTCACGCCACCAAACAACCACACAATCGAAAAACATTACGATCTTTCCTAAAAGCTGTGAACGTCTTTAAAGAGTTCATTCCGGACCACGCCCGCTTGCGGACACCACTTGTCAACCTTCTAAAAAAGGATGTCGTGTGGGTCTGGGATGACGAATGCCAGAAAGCGTTCACTAACCTGAAGGAAAACCTTACCACACACCCCACATTACACCTTTACCAGGAAGGTCTGCCATGCCAGGTGTACTATAATACCTCAACATTCAGCATTACAGGCGTTCTTAAACAAGTCTACCCTGATGGGAAGACATACACCGTTCAACATTTCAGCCGATCTCTGCGTAGTCACGAGCGAAATTATTCAGACTTGGAACTACAATGCCTAGCCATTGTGGAAAGTGTGGATAATTTCCGCACCTATCTAAAGGACAGAAAGTTTACAATATTTTCTGACCATCCCGCATTGCAGTGGTTGAAAGAGATCAAAGCGCCTTCAGGCAGATTGTTTCGATGGAGGTTACGATTGTCAAGATACGAATATGAGGTCCGTAGCATAAATGGAGTACAACAATATGAAACGGGCGTTGGAACTCGTATCCCATTTTGTGGATTTATAGATGCGCCACTCATACAGAGCCAACAGTCTTCTCCACCGGGAAAATCTCGCGTGACTATAGATCACAATAAACTGCGCACCGTCTCCCGAAAAGGAATACTTAAAACTATAGTCCCAAGTTCACTTACAGCCAGACTTCTTAAGTCCGTACACACACAACACCACCACCCAAACATCTCCAAGATGACGAGGCTCATCTCAGCACAATATTATTGGCAGAACATGACACAAGACATCGCAAAACAGGTAAAAACCTGTCCCACCTGCCGATTCGCTAGAAGAATCGATGAATACAACCAACCTTCACGTAAAAATACCGACACAGGCACCAAAACAAAACAAAATTCGTACATAAAGCACAGCGTACACACAACACAAACAATGCCAAAATTACCACATCCACGTCAGAAAAACGATCACACATATCACCCTAAACCAATTACCGCCGACATACCTCTAATAAAACCATTGACGATCAAACAGGAGAACTGCAAACCTGACAACCAGCTCAATCATATCACACCACTCCCTAAAGATATCAAACAGGAGAACTGCGAACCTACCAATCATTCAAATTCTACAATTCATAGGGTTCAAGCAAATATTTCAGAGTCCCCAGTTACAAAAATGTGGACGAACATGGGGCAATATCCTATATTTCATCTGATTCTTATCCTTTGTTTGTTACTTCTGCCATACAACTGTATCCCAATTTTAGTCATCAATTACTTGTTTATCTATGCTATGCCCGATCAGAAAATCCTCGAACTACAAGAGGTAGTTTTTAATTTAGGACAAGCATTTTTTAATTTTGGACAAACAGTTTTTCATTGTGGACAAGCAATTCTTCATTGTGGACAAGCAATTCTTCATTGTGGACAAGTATTTATAAAACTTCTCATAATTTTAGGAACCATCTTCGCAGAAAATCTAAATAAACTCCGAAGAGATAGCAGTAACTGAAAAGATAACCAACCAGTGTCGGAGAAATCACGCTCCAAAAACAAGCCCTGAACCGCACCAAAAATAAATAGACGGCAGGAAATGAGATTTGAAACACCACGACAGGAAGTATAGTCCACGGAGGTTAAATTCGGCCTCTGTAAACAAAGCGGAGCGCCTTCGTCCGATCTCCAATTTCCCTCCCTCTCGTTTGCCCGACACACCCCACTTCCGTATCTCTAATTACAATGAGAAGATCCCCTATTGAGGTCGACTGGGAACCTCACTATGCCACCGGTTTTGATTCCAGTTCGAGTCTACATATCGATTTTTACCAACCAATTACACATCCACGAAACAACACCTAGAACTAGCTCACACATCTCTTACACAACCGACTTCTAACATTTTTCACAACACACACACAAAGACAAAAAATTACACATAAAGGTTATATAGATTTCCATGTCTCCTGTACACACAGCATAAACGCACTTGAGGGCTAGAATCACGTTTTTCACCTAAGTGTCACTACAGATGAGACAAAAAATTTATAGGGCATAATTGAGCAAGTAAAACATTTATAGGGCAAAATGGAGCAACCAATACATGTAGATCAGGGCATGAAGATACCAAAGGGTTCCAACCAATACACCTTATTTTTCATATCAATCATTTTCATTATTTTCTCTCAATTAAAATTTAAATATTTAATCAATTTAGCAATTTATTCAACTTATTATCAATTTTAATCATTAACTATCATATTATTTACCAATTAGTTTATATTATCATTTTCATTTATCAATTATCATTCTATTTACCACTTGACTTATATTGCCACAACTCAATTATCAACGAAAACTCACTGACTTTCGATTAAACTAAAAACATTAAATCACCCTTTGTTGTTGAAATCTTTTTATTTTTCATTTTTCCTTTTTCCAAGCACTCTACTTTGATTTCGCTCAAAAAACTTTTATTTTATTTTTATTTTTGATTTCTCAAAAGACCTAATAGAATTCCCTCGGTCTCCATTCCCAATTCCGAGCTAGAATATAATTAGGCATTTTTCCTTTTTTTTCTCACCACGCACCAAGCATTCACTTTGATTTCTTCCAACTTTTTATTTTTATTTTACTTTGATTTCTCAAAAGACCTTATGAAATTTCCTCGAATTCCTTTCCAAAATTCAAGCAAAAAAGTAATTAGGCATTTTTCCTTTTTTTCTCACCACGCACCAAGCATTCACTTTGATTTCTTCCAACTTTTTATTTTTTTTATTTTTGATTTCTCAAAAGACCTAATAGAATTCCTTCGATTTCATTCCCAATTTCGAGCTAGAATATGGTTAGGCATTTTTCTTTTTTTTCTCACCATTCAACCAAACACACTCAATTTTGATTTCATTCAACTTCTTATTTCATTTTGTTGTGATTTCAAAGCACCTTATGAAATTTCCTCGATTCCTTTTTCTCAAAATTCGAGCAAAAAAGTAACTAAGCAGTTGTCTTTGTCACCATGCAACAAAATATTTTTTCTTTTTCAACCAAACACATTCAATTTTGATTTCATTCAACTAATTTTATATTATTTTTATTTGATTTCAAAGCCTAAATAGAACCCCTCGAATTCATTTCTTAACTCGAGTAGAATTCATTTAGGCGCATTTTCTTTTCTTTTAATCCACTATGTACCATAACATTCCTTGATTTCTTACAATTAAAAATTTTTGATTTCTATTAATTATACTCAACCTATATCATCAACACCATTCTATTTTACTTTTATATTACCAGCAATGTTTGTATATAGCCCCTCCATACCCACAACTAATTTTCCCACAAAATTATTTTTCACTTTACAGAATTCTCTCAGGCTAACCCCTTCTTGAATTCTTCACATGTAGGGGGCGCATCTGTCATAATTTGTATATAATTAAATGCAACCCCGACCCACTATGTATGTACCATGTATGATTCTCAAAGACTTAATAAAGAACAAGGTAACTGGAGGAAAGAAAGTAACAAAAGATATAGGAAGTAAGACTAAAGCTGGCACGACTATTTTGGCACCCCTGTGTCAACATTGCAGGGGCAGAGACCGGACGTCTCTAGTGACCGCAGAAGTTATTTTAGCCAAGATGCACTCAATACTTCCGGCAAAAACAGGACGTATCTAATATCCGTCGAAGCTATAAGCGTCAAGCCACCCAACACTTCCTGGCGAAATCGGATATATCAAGCAGGCCACATCTTTCATCAAGGAGAGCCGCGGGCCAATCAAAAGACCGCACCTTAAGTAGGTCAACCAATAGGACAAGATCATGTGACATCTCTCGACCAATCAGAGAGACACTGAGGCTTGGTGTTAAATCGAAAAGCAAGAAATGTTAGTTACGCTTTGGCTCCCAAGGAGGTGACATCGGCTCTAGACCTCTCCCCCTCTGCTCATCCCACAGCTAAGTACAATCACCGCCATGTGATCAGTTAATTAATAAGTCAAATCGCTCAGCTCTTATCAAACTTTCTTTCCTCCAACCCGTTGCCTTTATTTTCAAACTCAATCACGTGTCCTGATTATTCCTAACTGTATGCTGCAACTTCCACTCAAACGGCTGCGCTTCAACCAAATCTCACCATTCGCATCCAACAATAAGAAACCCCGCAACGATATTGCCACAAACATTTATTTTTATATATATAGAATATATAATATAAATGAGTTTTAAAAATTGTTAAAAAAAAATGCATCGGCCGGGAATCGAACCCGGGCCGCCCGCGTGGCAGGCGAGCATTCTACCACTGAGCCACCGATGCGTATACAAAATGGCCTTATTTGGGTATTCATTCCATTCCGGATTACTCCGCGTAAAAAAATAGTTCTTCAAATTAAAAAAAGAAATAGCCAAAAATTATAAGCAAAATGTAGCCAAAAATTTTCCTTAGGTTTATAAAAAGCGACATGCAAAATTTGGAACCAATTGGTTCAGTAGTTTTTGAGTTTATCGCGAAACAGACAGACAGACAGACAGGAATTGACTTTTATATATATATAACATATAGGTTGGTGGAGCAAAAAAAAAAAGCATTTAAATTTAATTATTGTATCTTCACACCCACCTATGAGAAACAACATTTCTCGTGCATCGCACGCATGATTAGCTTACAAGGAATTCGATTTTCTTAGATAGAAAGACGAACAGCCTCGTCTAAATATCGAATTTTAATAAACCTATTTGATTCAAATATGTCATCATATGAATGTATCAAAAATGGATTGCTCGATATTCAAAATATATAAGTATATATCATTTAATCATTTAAATAATATCAACTGTGATATTATAACACTATATGCGGCGCTGAGTTTGTGTATACAAAAATGCATTGCCTCGATAAAGGTTGGCGTTCAGCCAGCCGAAATATTGGCAAAATAAATCTTTTATTTAATCCAAAATATCCCTTTTTATTATCTAATGATTTTAAATTTGGATTTCCATATTTTCAGAACAATATGCAATATGTGTATAAAATACAATACATCGAAATAAATTTAATCGTCTCTCTATATTTCTATATATGGAAGAAAAATGTTTCTAACACTCGCAATTATTTCAACACAAACTGTTTTTTATAGAAATTCTGTGTTCAAGTTTTTTAACTTCATTAAACATGAATTAGAAGTGAATAAAAGATAGGGGAGGAATATATTACATGTAGAAAACGTGTGGAAAAGAATTTATTTTTTCTTGAAACAAGAAAGTTCAGGGTGTGGTACGATAAATATAAAAATTATTATTAGAATTTTATTTTTATTAGTTTTATATCCAATAATAACTGACGTTCAAGGTGAAGTGAATTTTAAAGAGAATTCATTAAAAATTCTATGCATTCCTCTTATTGATTAGTATAGAGTTAAGTATTGTGTGTTAAAAATTATATATTAATATTCGTGAAATTTATGTGGGATGTTGCACTAAAATAATGTTATATATATTAATTTTACGATGCACTAGAGCGTCATCTGTTATCAAATTACGAAACTATTTTAGACGCGTAATATTCTTTTTAAAATAAAACAATTTCTACTGCCCTTACTGCAATGGAAAAATTAAACTGACGCCACTGATGAGCCAGGCCCTCCCTTTAATTTTTCCATTGCAGTAAGGGCAGTAGAAATTGTTTTATTTTAAAAAGAATATTACGCGTCTAAAATAGTTTCGTAATTTGATATATTAATTTATATAATTAAATAAATATGATGTTAGAGTGTTTAATTTATAATACAATATATTGCTGCTTATGATTGTGAATCGAAATTTGAAAATTATCCCGCATGTGTTTCTTTTGAACGAATAATCGAAATTTATTTTTAAGACAAAAAAACGATTATTTCTAACCTTAAGGATGAAGTATGAAAGGATGAATTGTGAAGAGTAATGATAAACGTAAAAAAGTGTCCAGGGATGGGAAACGAACCCACAGTGTTCCGCTTAACGGGAAGATGTCATGTCCACTAGCCGGTCTTATACAGATTGACCACAGGAAGAAAGGGATCATAGATGGAGCTCATCTAGGCAGCGCAGCACCCAACAACAGTCTCCAGGTCCGACGCATGTCCAGTGGCCACACGTTCCTTCGTGCATACGTCAAGGTTAGCGAATCACTGTACAGGCTAGTGTGGAATCAGCCGCGTTCTAGTCTTCAATTTCCTCATCCAAACGGACCACGACATTCAGCGATTCTTTCAATCACCTACGAACACTGACTGCGGCCTTGTGGAATTTATATATATACCTTAAATAAGACCTTGATCAAACTTCATTTAATTCATCTAGTTATAATTTTTTCGGATATCGGATTGAGACAAGGATAAATCACACAAGAAATCCCCTCTTTTTTTCTCCGAACAACAGCAACCAAAAATGATATGCATGATTTCGTATTGTATTCTGATATTACACAGATCACAATTTATATATTTACAATAGGTGAATGTCTATTAACAAAGAAATATATGTCGTTAAAATGGAAATACAATCAACTATTGAATTGAGTTGAATCACGACTCTTTTCTCACAACAAGACTTATACAAAGGATTCTATGGCTATTTTATTCCCGAGGATATCATGGGATTTTGGAATAGCGACCCTTCAAATTGCTACTTCTGCAATGCCAATACAATTCGGCCCATTATCTATTCCATTGCTCATTTCTACAGGAAAAGAGACTGGATATTCACAAAATTTCGGGGCTAACTCACTATAATAAACAACATGTATATAAAATTTTACTACTCTTCTGTTGGATAAAACATTTTTATTTTTTTCAAGGCGATAGATAAAATGAGGGAAGAAGTGCTCAACTCCACAGACAAACGGCTGATTGCTCCCCCCCTCTAAATTTCTTTTCCTCCTCACTCATGTACATATATAACCTTTTAGGGTAATCCCTTTGTAGGACAATAGTATCTCAATAAAGGTTTTGTTGTTGTTATTGACTTATACAAAAGGTAATAACGCACCATCTATATACATTATGGGAACAATTTAAACACGAATTTATATATTTCAAGTAAAGCCTACATTCTAAAGTACCCAGTGCAATGAAAAACAGCGATAGCGTTGGGAGGATTCATCAGTGATTAGCCAAGCCCTCGTAATATCTTTTCATCGAAGTAAGGCCAGTAGGAGATTGAAATTTCCTGAAAGTATCAATAGGTGATAAATAGTTTCGCTGCTCTTGAAACTTCCATGTTCGATACAGCTTATCATCGCTCACGACACATCGTGGTTGACAATTGATTGAACCATGTGACAATTTCTAAGATAGCAAAGAATTAGTGTCCTTTATAAAATATTTATTATAGAAGATATACCCATGTAATCTCCAATATAGTTTCTGGTAATCCTTTTGGGTGTTGATATCTTTTAATATGCCATATGGGCTTAGAATTATTTTGCCTATAATGACTATGGGTGACTGCCATATATTTTATTTTCCGTGTGGTCTTGAACGTGGCCTGTTGAGCAATTTTCCTATAATGACAATTGAATAACATTTTATCGACTTCTTGTCAATAATTTACATTAAAAATGGAAATAATGAATTAACTAATATACAGATGATCATGTGGGGGATGTGAGGTGAGCCCTCTTTCCCAGGCGATGAGCAGGTCCTCTGGTAAGCCCAATCTGTACGAAGTACCGGTAGATGATGGATTTGACCGACGCTAGTATGGCCAGGTCGTCATCTTCGAGGCCAGACCCGTAGATCCAGGCCCGCAGGTCAGGGATGTCGCCCGAGGACACTGAAGGCTTCAATGATGAGATGCCGTGTTTTATAAATGGACATCGCCACACCTGCAGTCTTAAGTAATACTGCTTAAAATTAATAGGCTAATCCCTCAATAGAATGTTAAAAAATAGTACATAATACTGCTTAAGTTGAAAGAGGACTCTCAGTTGCAAGCCAACTGAGCAATCTCTGCAACTTTTCTCACGATATCTGGAATCTGAACCTGATTATCTCGGGGTCATGGGAACTTTACAGCTTCTCGAATGGGAAGTGGACAATTAACTGAAGACAACTGATGGAGCCATCCAGATTTCCTCTTGAGATATGGACTTCGGACCTGATCATCTACGGACTCTGGGATATGGGATCATTGCTGATGTTGGAGCGTCAAACAGAAACTCAACTGAACTCACAATCTTTCTAATAAAACGATTAAATGACAAAAAATCTGCAATAGTCTTAGAGAGAGAGAGAGAGAGAAAGAGAGAACGATAAAGGAATCCGACAATAACCACAATTACTCTCCATTCTTTTTATAAGCTAGATATTTGATATTACAGAAGGGCGAACACAAAGCCAATTATTTCATCCGTCTTATCAGTGAAAGGGAAAACCTGCCCATTTTATTTCAAATAAAACCTTATTGGAAATTAATTGTTTTATATGAAAATCTTTTATTAAAGATAAATAATATATTTAGACATTCTTTTAGTTCACATCTGTGAGAATTATACTTTTTAAAATTCATATTTTTACAAATATATATAAAATATTTGATCGAATTCTTTTTTTGCTTCAATCTTTAATGGATATTGAGATATATGGAATTCATAGTTTAACTTAGAGTTTAGAATTTTGTTTGAAAATGTAGAATGCATCCATAATGACTATGTTGATAAATATCAATTTCTTAAATCATATCAAAAAATATAAATTGTTAAAATTTTGTTTTACTTGCAGAGAAAATCTTGAGAAGAATGGTCAACCTATTAAGTGAAATATTGGTATTTAAAAAAGTTTTTTTATTCTGTAATCCAAAGAAAATATTGTGTAACGTGGAATAAAATAAAGCTGTAGGATATCTAGTAAAAAGGATTATGTGTGGGAAAAGGATTGAAATACATTCTTTTGAATAAGAAGCCAAGAGATAAATTTAGGCAATGGTAAGTCAAGAAATTTTGGGACAAGAAGTCGAAGAACTGTTCTGGTACAAGTAGCAAAAGGGAATGCTTTTTTGGCACAGATAGATATAACAGCATTTTCTTTTTTTAAAGAGTGAATGGAATGATTCGCTACAAGTGATTTTATTGAGTAAACTTTGATACAAGAAATTTGAAACATGTGTCAGATAATCCTATAGTACAAGGTGTCGAAGAAATATTTTGGAGCAATGAACAAAATGAATGCTCTGGGACAAATAGTAAGTGAATTTGTGAAACAAAGAGTCATAAAAATGTATCCGGGGCAATAAATCTAAGGAATACCTTTGATAAATAAGTCGAAAAATTTCTTCGGGGCAAGAAGTCTAAGGAATACTTTTGGAAAATAAGTTAAAGGAATGATTTGGGTTAATAAGTCATAGAAATGCTGTTTGATAATGAGTAATAAAACTCTTTGGGACAAAGAATCAATATATTGGTGCGCTTGACGCCTCCAGCTCTTCGCGACTACGCCGCTTTCCCCTGCGTGGATCACCTGTCCCGGGCTCCCGTTGCTCTCCTCTGCAGCCCTACCCTGCACACACCACCCAAAGACCTCCTTGAACCACCACTCAGGTGGATCTCCTTTCCTCTGTCAGTATCTCTCGGCCTTACCACTGGTGGGGGGACACGAGAGACTTACCAGAAGAGTAGCGACTGTGCTGTTGGCGAGAGAGTCACAACAGCAAGCGGCATCAAGACTCTTAACACTCCTCCTCTTTTTATTGTCATTTCTACTACACATTACATATAACTAGAATAACAATCAATGGGTATTTACATTACGTTACCTAGGGCCAATATAAACGAATATTTACAAACATTTGCCTCAGGAAACAGGACCACAGCAGTCGTCGATTCCCACATTATTTCCAGACTGTAAATAGACGAAAGCGCCATCTATTGGCGGAGGCTGTAGGTATTTTGAAGGCTCATATACGCGAAAATATTATTTTGGGAGGGGGAAGCAAGGAAGTGTTCTAGAACAGGTAGCAAGAGAAATATTCGGGACAAGAGAGCAATAGAATGGTAGAATATTTAATCAGGGAAAATATTTTGGGACAAACGGTCAAAAGAATGCTGTGGGAAAAGAATAATTGAGAGTATCACTGAAAAAAATAGAATATCATTATATATTGATAGAATATTCATAATTACATAAAAGATTTCCCACCTGAAATTATAATAATCTTTATAATTCATAAAAGAATCTTATAAACTTTGATCACTATAACTTTCTATAGTGTTTTACGAATTTTTCAAAGGAGCTTAAAGAATTTCTTCAATAGGATATTTAATCAGGTAAAATTCTTTGGGACAATCGGTCAAAAGAATGCTGTGGGGAAAGAATGATAGAGAGAATCACTGAAAAAAGTCATTATATCTTTATAAAAAATTCATCATCACATAATTTTCAACCTGAAATTATAATAATCTTTATAATTCAAAAAAGATTCTAATAAATTTTGATCACTAAATCTTTCTATAGTGTTTTACGAAGTTTTGAAAGGAGTTTAAAGAATTTCTTCTATCTACCTATTAAGGTCTCCTCGATAAAGCTGATGACTAAACTAACCTCGGTGCTAAAAGCCAACGTCAATAAGTAATGAGGATCCAGTTTAACTCAGCAGCCACCTGTCGCTAAGTGGTGGTGTCTCAATGGGAGAGTCCATTAAACTTTGGAACCTTCACCTCATTGGACATCGCTTTCAATACTTGAAAACTGCTTAAAATGGGCTGTTGTTGTTGAGTGGTCTTTACTAAGGTTCATATAACCTTTATGATGTTAATAGACATCACCAAATATTGCTTTTTTAAAGTATATAATAAATATCTATATCCTTTAGTGAGAGATTATCTCTTTAAGAGAACTAAATAGTAAACAAAAAAGTTATTTCCGAAAGCCACGACCTGAATCTGTGACCATGACCTGGCTGATAGTACCCTGTAAGGGCTCCTAATCCAGGGATACAGAATGAACAGCGTTTGTACTCCCATGTTAAGAGCGGCTGTACATGACGTCTGTTCTTCATGTCAGAGGCGGCCATTTATTTTGGAGCTAAGTCGGCCTGCCACTGAGTAGTGCTCCCAGTCTTAATGACAAAGGCAGATGAATTCTACTTCGCCCAGTCATGATGGTTGTCAAGCTCTACAAACTTGATACCTTAATATGATTGAGTGGAGATAAGAAAGAAGAAGAAGATGACCTAAATATCGAATCTTACATTGAGCACTTTTATTTTTTTCTTCAATGGATTCCTAATCTTAAAAAAATTTTGCTTTATCAGTTAAGTGCAGAATATACAAAAGGGGATCCGGTAACTTGTAAGTACAAAGTATGGAACTATATAAAGTCTATTGCTTTTCAAAATAGAGGATGACATTTGATAAATAGTAAACTGAATTTGAAAATAATTTTTAAGGCCTGGCTTATAAGTGGTTAATCTTTCCGGCCATTTCTCTGATGTACTCCATCAGATCAATACAAATCTATTATCAAAATTCGAAACTATTATAGACGCGTATGATTCCTTTTTAAAATAAACAATTTCTACTGTCCTTTCTTCAATGGAAAAAATAATGGTAGGGCCTTCCATTGTAGTAAGGGCAGTAGTTTTTGTTTATTTTTAAAAAGAATTCATACACGACTATAATAGTTTCGAATATTGATAACAAATGTTATTTATTTTGATCTACCGGGAGAATCCTGTATGGCACGTGTGCCCAATAAAGGCTATCGTTGTTGTTGATAACAAATGGCGCGCTAATGCATCTTAACAAATTAATTGTATTAATATATAGGTATTGGTATATACTATTGATTCTGTTTATTTATTTCAATACACAAAACGCGATATTCCGGCTAGGGATAATTTCGTCGATTTACATTTTTAAACATAAGCAGTTATAAACATATTCCAAAATTAATAAATAAAAAAGAGAAACAAAAAGATATATTAGGAATCGGATTCTTTCAGGTTAGACAGTTAATCATTAATATATTTACAAAAATTGTTAAATCTGTGATAATTCTCTCTAGTATTTACAAATTGATATAGATCTACAACATTGTTTACTGTCTGTTGTCTAGCGCTTAAGAAGAGTTAAATGATTTTGCTGATATAATCTGTAATTGTTAAGGTTTATTCTTGGGGAGGGTGCTTTTATTTGCAGTAGAGAAATTTATATTAAATTAATACCTTTTGTAGATAAATATTCAATTATATAGCAACAAATATATTTAAGAAACTGATAATTTATATTATGCTTATTGTACATATTGACAGACACTTCTTTATTTTGTACACAGTTCTTTTTCTCGTTTTTTTCTCTTTTTCTCATTGTTAATATCATATTACTATTCTATTCACGGCCTAATATTATTGTATGTATATGTATAGACAAATGTAAAGACATACATTCATGATAGCGCACGTATCCCTAGGGGGACATAGCGCTTTAAATTGATATAAAATAAAATCATAAATTTATTTACAAGAATGGTTAAATCTGTGAAATTTTTCTCTAGTATTTACAAAATCATATAGATCTACAACATTATTAAATGTCTGTTGTCTAGCGGTAAAGAAGAGTCAAATGAGTTTGCTAATATAATCTGTAATTGTGAAGATTAATTCTTGGTAGGAGGGGCTTAAGGAAAATTAGGAATATGTTTCTTTAAGCACACATCGAAGGTGTAATATCGAACTTCTTACAACAGCTGCTTACACGTGATGCACTCTTGATTACATTTCCAATGGCCCGTACTACTTGTCCTGCCTCCTGCTTATCCTTAGCACACGTGGTACAGGCCATGATAATCATGGTGGGTAGAAGTAGGCGACTGATTTTACTGTAAGTGCACCACATGTCTACACAGGTGAGAAGCCGTTCGACTTTTCACTTACAAATGTGCCAGAGCCCCATTTGATTACTTGCACGCGCTGGTGGGTTGGACTTTTGCAAGAATCGGTGGCCATTGGAGCATTTTTCTTTATCAGAATAAAGTGCCCAATGGGGGAATCTAACCCGGGTCGTAGCGATCGAAAACCAGCGGTTTAGAACATTATTCCAACGACCATCGACCAAGTACTACTTGTACTTGGGATAAGTAAAAAATGACTTTACATTACAGCACCAAACATTCATTGAGCATCCAGAGTATGCAAGGAGTCTCTACGTTTTGGCGATTTCTCATTGTAGGTTGTGTTGTATATTGTCTTGCATATATGGGCAAAATTAGCCGAGTTTTCAGAACTTAATGAAACCATAGTGTGAAAAGTGAAATCTAATTTTCAATTGTTTTTTCATAATTTAAGTTTCTGAAAGAGAAGTAAAATTTAAAAGCGCTGAAAATATAGATATATATTGTTGCACCAATTGGCGGCTTGGCAGACTCTTCAGCCTTGATTCTCTCCTGTGCTGGGTCTTGCATCTTACCAGAGCGTGTTTCAACCATCCTGCAACTTTATAAAAGGGAATAACGAGATAAGTCTTCTTTAAGTAGCCTCCAGAATCCTCTCTTTATTTTCTCACATCAAAGAGAGCTGTGAAGTCACAGTGTACCTAAATACAAATGATTATAATCTAAATAATCTGTTTTAAATAAATATCATAGAATATAAAAATAAATAAATATATAATTTAAATTTCAAATATATTAAAAATAATATAAGAAATACGCCATTAATCATGATGTAACACTTCCCCCTCTCCAGAGGTCGTCACGTCCTCGTGAGTTACCTCATCAATTCTCTCAAAATAGGGTTTGAGTCTTGAGACATGGACAATCAATGGGTCTTGGCCAGGATTATCTTTCGGCTCAATTAAGTAATTTACGTTAGACAGCTTCTTTAATATTCGATATGGGCCAAAATATTTTCTCAATAGTTTTTCACATTTTCCGATTTTCCTGACTGGTGTCCAAACTGCCACTAAATGTCCTGGTTCATAGATTCTCTCGTTGTGTTTTTTGTCATAGTTTCTCTTCATTCTTTCCTGAGTCTTCTCTGTGTTGTTAATGACTACCTGTTTCGTCCTTGCTATTTTATCTAAGTAATTTTCTATATATTCATCATAATCGTTCATGTTACTGTCAATTGGGATATTATCGTCGTCTAAGAGGGACATGGGTTCCCTCCCAAATAACAGGAAAAATGGAGAGTAGCCTGTGGTTTCTTGAATCGTGGTATTGTACGCGTGGGTGACGAAAGGGAGGATTTCGTCCCAGTTCTTCTGGTCTGTATTTACATACATGCTTATCATGTTGATTAGAGTTCTATTTAGCCGTTCCGTTAGTCCGTTAGTCTGGGGATGGTAGCTCGTCGTGAAGCAGTGTTTAACTTTGCATATTTTCATAACCTCCTTCATCAAATTGCTAGTGAACTGTGAACCTCTGTCACTAATAAGAAACCTTGGGGCCCCGTGACGTAAAAAAATTTGTTCGATTAAAAATGTAGAGACTTCTTTCACTGTTGCTTCTGAGACTGCCTTTGTTTCAGCGTACCTGGTATAATAATCAGTCAACACAATTATCCACTTCCTTCTTCTTTTCGTTGATGGCAAGGGACCAACAAAGTCAATCCCGATTCTTTCAAAAGGGTAGTTAGCTGGGGGAATGGGTTGCAAAAGTCCAGAGGGCGACTGATTTGAACCTTTCCGACTTTGGCAAAGATGGCACGTCTTTACAAATTCTGAAACATCTTTCAGCATGGAAGGCCAATGATATTTATTCTTCAAACGGTATGTGGTTCTGGCGACGCCTAGATGGCCATTCAGCATATGGTTGTGGAATTCACTCATGATTTCTTTCCTTCTCTTCTTCGGCACTACCAGCAACCATGCTCTGCCTTCAGGGTTTGGGTTCTTCTTATATAGACATCCATTTTCCTCTTTAAAATTCTGTGTGATTGCTCGTTTGCTTCCTTTAAGGCTTTTCTTAACATTTTCTATGAATTCATCCTCTTCATTTATTATCTGATTCAAAAATAGTCGTTCATAATCTTCGACCCAATCCGTTTCAGGTAGGGGTCCTCTAGATAAGCCATCAGCATCCATATGTTTTTTACCCGATTTGTGTATTATGTCAAAATCGTATTCCTGAATTTTCAGTGCCCACCTTGCAAGTCTACCTGTTGGATCTTTAAGATTTTCAGCCAGCACAATGCGTGATGGTCTGTAATTATCTTGAAGTGTCTTCCATATAGGTAGGGTCGTAGTTTTGATATCGCCCACACCACAGCCAAACATTCCTTTTCGGTGGTTGAGTAATTTTGCTCAGCTTTACTTAGAGTTCGACTCAAATATGATATCACCTTCTCTTCCCCACAGATAATTTGGACCAGTGTTGCACCTAAGCCGATGTTAGAGGCGTCTGTGTGAATGTAGGTGGCTGCATTTGGATCAAAGTGACCTAAAATTGGCGGATTTATCAGAGCTTTTTTAAGGTTTTGAAATGCTTCCTCTTGTTTTTCTGTCCAGGTAAATTGCGCATTTTTCCTGATGAGTCCTGTCAATGGGTCAGCAATTAATGAGAAATCTTTAATGAATTTTCTATAATAGGAACACATTCCTAGGAACGATTGTACTTCTTTGACCTTCTTGGGCTGAGGAAAATCCCTAACGGCTTTGATATTATATTCGGCCGGTTTTATACCCTGTTGGTTGGTTATATGACCAAGGATCTCAAGTTCTTCAAAAGCAAATCTGCATTTCTTGTCGTTCAGTTTCAAATTAGATTCACTAAAACATTTTAAGACAGCTTCAAGTCTTTTAAGGTGGGTTGGAAAGTCTGAGCTGTATATAATAACGTCGTCCAGATAACAAAGGCAAATCTGCCATCTCAGATTTCGAAGCACATTGTCCATATTCCTCTCAAAAGTAGCAGGGGCGTTGCATAGTCCAAAGGGCATGACGTTGAATTCGTATAAACCGTGGGTCGTAGTGAAAGCTGTCTTCTCCTTGTCTTTCTCTTCAATTTCGACTTGCCAATATCCCGATCTAAGGTCTATTGCTGAGAAGTACTTCGATCCTTGGAGAGTATCCATTACGTCATCAATTCTTGGGATTGGATAAACATCCTTTACTGTTACCTCATTCAATTTTCTATAGTCTACACAAAATCTGAACTTACCATCTCTCTTCTTGACCAGTATTACAGGGAAAGACCAGGGACTTGAAGATGGTCTAATTATGCCTTCTTTGAGCATTTCATCAATTTGATCTTTTATAATGTCCCGTTCTTTGGGGCTCACCCTATATGGCTTGTGCTTTATCGGTTTTGCATCTTCTGTATCGATCCGGTGTTTTGCCAAATTGGTCCTGCCTAACCTCGGCGAAAACAAATCAGCATACTTAATCAAAATTTGTTTCAAATCCTCTTTTTCTTTAGGTGATAGATTTTTGTTTATCTGAAATTGGATTTCATCATTATTAATTTGCTCTAACTTCTCTATGAACCTTACCTCTGCAGGAGGGCTTCCATGAGCCAATGTTTGGTCTTTCATGATTTTTAAAGGTCGAGGATAAGGGTTCGTTATCCAGATATGAGTTTTCCTATCCGTGACAGTAAGCAAACTTCTTGCCAATCGAAGGCCATTTGTTTGAATCATTCTGTTGTTCTCTTCGATGATATATTCGCCATCCTCTGCTTCTATTGAGGCCTTAATTAATCTAATAGACAGTTCAGGTATAACAGTATCTTCAACGCTTTTTATTTTTTTCAGTTCATAATTGCTTATGTCATGATTATTCGTCAGATCGTATTTTATTATTTCTTTTTTGCAATCTATTTTCGCGTTCATTTTCTTAAGGAAATCTCTTCCAAAAATTAATGTCCGTAAATGCGTTTTCAAAATCACAAATTTGTGCGATAATGCTTTGTCATCAATTTTTATATTTAACAATATACTTCCTACTATGTCCAATTTTTTTCCATCGGGTCCTGCACAAGTTTTTGCGAGTTTACTTATACCATGGCCTGTATCGAGGGCCGTTCTGAGGTCGACCACTGAGAGGTCGGCGCCTGTATCAACCAAAGCTTCAAAAGTTCCTATCTTGTCCACATGAATTTTTAATTTGTATTTAGGGTCCAACTTTTTGATTCCATTTATGGTCGACTTGCTTTGATTGACATATTCAGGCGCGACGCTTAGTTTAAATCTTCCAACACGGAATATCTATTCCGGGTAGGAATATTTGTCTGTGTGCTATGACATACATCAGCATAAAGCCGAGGTCCTGATTTATCTGATATTTCATTCATTTGGCATTTCTCTTCGATCTTCTCTTGGGTAGCTGTTGGATCCTCTTCTAGGATTCTTATAAACTTGACCCTACAATAACGGGCCACGTGCCCTGGCTTGTTACACTTGAAGCAGATTGGTCTTCCATCTTCCGTCCTATTTTTGCTCACTTCTTGACTTTTATTGTAGGTGTTTCTCTGGAGGTTTGGTTTAGGCACAAAGTTTGGATTATAAGGACGTCTCGGGGTAAAGGGCTGAGTCAAGTTGTTTCGATGCTGCCTGATAGTAGGAGGGAAGTCGTTCTTGTAATTATTGGAAACAGGGGCTTGGGGCCTGGAAGGGGTCTGGTAGTTTCGTGTGGCAGTCGGCGGCACGTACCTCGATTGTTGTTGGGGTCTAGAATAGCGTGGGCCGTTATATAGGTTTCTGGATTTCTCCACACGTTCCCGATACTTCTTTTCAAAAGAATCCATTTTCTTGCACACGACAAGAAGTTCATCGGTCGTTTTAGGAGGGTTCAGGTAGAGCGCGAATGAGTACTCTTTTTTCAGTCCTCCAATAACATGATCGATTTTTGTTTCTTCTTCCATTGCGGGGTCAACCTTGTTGCACAACACTAGGATGTCTTCCGCGAACCTGATTGCTGGTTCATTCCAGTGTTGCATTCTGTTGAGCTTCATTCTTAGTTCTTCTTTATTGGCGTCCAGAGAAAAATCCTGAATGAGGCGGATTTTAATATTTTCCCAGCTCGTGAAACTCGCTTTGTGTAAATTCAACCAGGTTTTAGCGCTTCCCGTCATGTTCATGGCGGCATAACGGGCAATTATGTAGTCTGCCCAATGATAGAGGAAACCAATCTCTTCGAGGGATTCTATCCATGGGCGAGGGTCTTCTGTTCCATCATACTTAGGGATGTCGATGTTGGGATTCAGGACAACTGGGTCGGAACTAGCATCTCCACCAATTGTTGCACCAAGTGGCGGCTTGACAGACTCTTCAGCCTTGATTCTCTCCTGTGCTGGGTCTTGCATCTTACCAGAGCGTGTTTCAACCATCCTGCAACTTTATAAAAGGGAATAACGAGATAAGTCTTCTTTAAGTAGCCTCCAGAATCCTCTCTTTATTTTCTCACATCAAAGAGAGCTGTGAAGTCACAGTGTACCTAAATACAAATTATTATAATCTAAATAATCTGTTTTAAATAAATATCATAGAATATAAAAATAAATAAATATATAATTTAAATTTCAAATATATTAAAAATAATATAAGAAATACGCCATTAATCATGATGTAACAATATTTTGTACAAATATATTTACTGGCAATGTGTTTTTTTTTTTAAATAATATCATCAAATATTATTTCTACAGACCTTACTGCAATGAAAAAAGTTATTGATTGAGAGGGCTTGGCTCATCAGTAGTGAACCCTCTCAGCGGTTTCGCCAAATTAATCTCTAGACCGCTCTACTATTATATTAGATTGGTGTGGGATATACCCTGTATTTTCTATGGAAGGCAGCTTAAGGGTGTTTAGTGACTATGGACATAAGCCTATAGGTCTGTAGGAGTACATACATATAATTTAAAGGTATTGATCGAACAAAGCTCTTCCGCAAATATGGTTTAATAACAAACATATATTAGTAAATTTATAAATTTGATAGAAATGTATATTTCTACATTTGGGGATTCTTTAGTCAATAATTCTTTAACAGTATCATTCGGTTAACGGACTATTGTTCTAAAATTGTATTGTTTATAATTTTTTCTCTAATAAACTTTCCTGATGAATTTTATTAAGGTATCTATGTAAGATCAAGGAATACGATAGCATGCAATACAGTTCTCGATTTTTGGTTAGTTATTATTATTATTATTTGCTTATCTCTAGTACACATGGTACAGGCCATGATATTCATGGTGGGTAGTTAGCGACTGCTTTTACTGTAAGCGCACCACATGTCTACACATGTGAAAAGCAAGGTTAATTATCAAATTATTTAAATATATTTCTTTTTTAATCCTATATATTGTACGACTTATTACAAATAGTGAACTAAAGATAATCATGATTGGAGAATTCGCGACTCATCATTGATGCTCAAACTCGGTTTCTTCACAAATCAATTTAATATATATGAAACAAACCTTCTCATGGAAATATATTTATTTACGGGGCTGCTAACCAGAATGGATGGTTTTTGAGCCCCAAGTAAACCTTCTCATAAAGACTATAAAGACAAAATTAAAAATAAAGAAGGAATTTCCTGACCACGAATACATGTGCTTTTTATATGGCAGAGCGACATCTAGTGGAGCAAAGTGGAGCTGTTGGCGCTCGACAGCGTGAAGTAGGCTGTACCACTGCGACCAAAACGATTTTTGGTCCCAGAGGCTTCTTGAGAAACCAAGAAATGGGTATTTAAGGCCAAATTTGTGTAAATACGCTTAACACATGAAAAAAAACAATAGAAAAATGAAGATAAGTGGGTCAGGTGTTGATATTAAAAATAAAGAAGGCATTTCCTGACCACGAGCACATTTGCTTTCTAGATGTCAGAATTGAAAATAGAATAATTGTAACGATCTGTTAGATTAAAGTAAGGAAATTTCTGGAAAGGCTCGAGGCTGTGTGTGAAGAGATAATGATGAACCAAACCTTCCCAAATCTTTTGCCTTGCTATTTCATAATTTTCTAAAGGTTTTTCTTCATGATTTAAACTATCTATAGTGTTGAATACCTTTGATATAAACCTTTACATACAAACGTAAATACAAAAAATAGAAATTTCTGACAATCAGGTATGTGAAGGATGATTCGAATTTTATTATTATTATTATTATTTTACATTTGAATCATAAAAAAGAAGGCATCAAAAATTCTGAGCCAAGTTGTCGTTTAACGGGGATTGATCAAACCATATAAATATTTTGTCAAAAACAAATTTTTCAAATTAATTATTCCTATTTACATATAAATCGGTTATATTAATTGCTCTAATAACTCAAATATACTTAGTGTAGTTAGCAAACGCCTTGTGTTAAAACAAAATGAATTTCAACCAAATATGTATCTATTTAAACGTTAAAATAAATATTGGTAATAAAAACCAATGTTTAAATATGTCTTAAACTAATCATTATGTAAACAAAAGTTAAATGGGGTTAAAGTACAACCTACTTGATTGTAGTTAAAGATCAAAATTGATCAATTTTAATAAATCTCCCTTTATTTAGTAATCCGTCCTTTAATTAATTGATTAAATTAGGAGTGCCTCTCTAATTATAAAGTAATCGAATTAAAGATAGGAATTTATTCTGGCTCCAGGATAAACTGTGAGCGTGGAAATGGGCCTTTGGGAATATGTAGTCAAATACCATGAAAGTATTTTAATTATTTATTGGTATAATATATATAAGTATATATATATATGTTATATTAAAATATTATTTCATTTAGGGTTATAAAAAACGACATTTGAAATACTATCCCGCATGTTTTTCTTTTCAACGAAAATTTTAAATTTATTTCAAGGAGAGAAAAAACGATCATTTCTAACCTTTTGGATGAGGTATGAAAGGGTGAATTGTGAAGGGTAATGATAAACGGAAAAATAAAAGTGTCCAGGGATGGGAATCGAAGTGTTCCGCTTACCGGGCAGATGCCATGTACACTAGGCTACCCTGGACATATTTGGACATAGTATTTTAAATGTCGTTTTGCAATCACGGGCCGCATTATATTATATTTAGGGTTATATTTCATAGATTCAAATACTCTGCTAAATCGACAGCCAGAGGTCACGCTTCCCCTATAAAAACTCATTGTTGTTGTTTCCCGATGGCCAGCTCAAACTTTTGAACATTATGTAAATAATATTTTGTTTTTTTATTCATACGCCATAAGCCAGGCAGTACATTTATCAAATCATTTTTGTATATATTCGATAAGCTCAATTAAAGCCATTTCTAATCTTCATTATTTTTATTATTATAGTTTCAATATTTTAACCGCGACTGAATTACCATAGAATAATCCTCAAGATAATCAAAATCCACAGAAATCTATTTTTTTATATTAGTCGACAGGATACCTTCCCGCTTGCCCAAAGTCCCAAAAACAAAATCATTCAATAACAAGGACGCAAACACTTTAAACAAATATTTCCTGTATGTGTGTGAAAAATATTTTTTAAAAATATTCAAAAAGTAGAGGTGTAGATATTAAAAACAAAAAAAGGCCATATGCTTACAGCGTACACATGAGCATTTTAAATGGAAGAGGTGGTTGGCATTTCTTGATTTATTAAGAAATTGGGGTTGCCAAATATCACGGAACATGTTATATCAACATTTAGTTGAATTTTGTTCCACTAGATGGCGTTCTGCCATCTATATTACTCATGTGAGTCGTCATGATATGTCTATTTTGTTTTCTATATATATATATATTATATTGATAAATTTGTTTGATATAGAGAATTGAATTTGCTAAGGTTTTAAAGGATTGGAATTCATGATTGGAATTGCTGTCGTGGTAAAATAGCAAATATCTTCAGGTCAATATTGATTTAATTTGCTCATTAAAAATATTTAAACATAAATTGGGAAAAGTACTGTCTGACTTAAGGCGAGTAGAATAAAAAAAAAAGATTATTTACATAATTACAAAAGATTTTTGATTCCAGTAAAAGGCTTGTTGCTGCTGTTGTATATAGTCACAGTGTAGAAAATACTATACTATACCTACTACTTATAGGTTTCTCTCTGTATTCTTAGTTCTCTTCTCTTCAATTACTCTGTAAACTGGCGAATCCTTTATAGGACGAGAGGTCCTCAATAAAGGCTTTTTTTGTTGTTGTTGTTGTATAATTACAAAAGGTTTGAGTCGGCCAACAGGAAACAACAACAATAGGTTATATAAAGGGAAGTCGCGACATCTGGTGGTATACTTAACAGAATAGTTTAATCTATGAAATATAATTTCAAATACAATTATCTTTTTATATAATATATATAGTGTGGGACAAAAATCAACAAAACGTTGATTTAGTTAATTCCGTGATATTTGGCCTTCCCAAATTCTTTGTAAATCAAGAAAAGAAAGCCATGTACGCGTTTCGGGCTGTTAGATCTTGTCATCGTGGTGCAGGCTGTACTCCAACAACCAATATTTTGTCCTAGAGGCTTCATTATAAATATATTCAAAAGACATAGGCTTCTAGGCAATAGAAATATAAACATATATAAATAAAGCATTCATTTCTCTTTTTTAATTAATGATTGAATTCGTAATCTATTATTTATTTAATTTTTAGTAAGACTAGAGGTAATATAACAATGAGACTCTGGATTCCTGCACGTTTGAATGAAAGGTTTCAAAATATGATTGAAATTTGATTTGAAA
>CP092874.1:59483992-59510071 GCA_030710605.1 Cordylochernes scorpioides | reverse complement strand
GATCACTGATTGATAAATAAAATCATACACAAATTACTCTCTTTATTAAGATCACTGGTCTTATACAGATTCCCTGAAAGAAAGGAGAATGATGTCCACGAATTAGTTGAAATATAAATAGTTGAGAATTGTACATATTAGAGCACGGAGGGAGCGAGTGTAGAATCACAGAAGCAGGTCGCTCGGCGTCCAAGCAGTGGGCAGCCGTCGTAGGATCCCATGAACCCAACCGGACAAATGATGAAAGCTTTGTAGAAATGGAAATATCTGAGGTGAAGATGGGCAATCGATGTATTCATCTAACTACACCTCTGTTGATAGTTGAGTTGTGGTGTTTGCAAATTACCCAAATGTTCTTGTCTGTATTTCAGCAAGAGAGAGCAACTAATTTTAATGTACTTGATTCCGTCTTGTATAAATTTGTTAATAGGTCACACACAGCTTTGTAGAATCTGAAATATCTGAAGTAAAAGCCTCGATCAGCCAACAATGTATTTATTCAACTTATATCTGTTGATAGTTGAGTTGTGATGTTCGCAAATTTCCCAAATGTTCTTGTCTGTGCTTCACCAAGAGAAAGCAACTAAATGTAATGCGCGTGATTTCAACTTGTATTAAATTTGTTACTAGGTCACAGGTTAAAGGGACATCGGTGTTCCAGCGCCTTGAACAATATATTGGAAATATTATCCAGAGAAGTCTTCAGTTTCGTCATATATATTTTAATTATTGATAGAAGATAGTGAAAAAATATCTGTTTCAGCTGATATTGAGTTATGCATATTTTTGAAGTCACTTCAATATGATGAAGCTAGATTTTTCGCAGTCTTTCTGAATACATTGTTTTATTATAATTTAGATTATTACACATCAATAACGCAACATCTATATAATACAAATATTCTTCTTCTTCTTTCTTATCTCCACTTAATCATATTAGGGTTTCAAGTTGTGACCCTTGATGGTGTCTGTTTGACAACCATTATGACTGGGTGAAGTAGAATGCGTCTGCCTTTGTCATTAAGACTGAGAGCACTACTCAGTGACAGGCCGACTTAACTTCAAATGAAATGGCCACCTCTGACATGAGGAACAGACGCCAAGTGCAGCCGCTCCTAACATGGAGTACAAACGCTACTCATCCTGTATCCCTGAATTAGTAACCCTTACAAGGTACTATCAGCCGGGCCAGCTGAGCCCAGGTTTTTAGCGAACTTGTTACTGCTCCCCCTCCTCCTTTTTCATCCGGGCTTGGGACCGGCAAAGTCGGAGTTTACAAATGAAAACACTAAAACGCGAATGCTTCTTTTCAAAAATGAATCAAATTTCTATATTCTTCTACGTTTTGGTGTTTTTATTTGTATTAAAGTTTTAGAGAGGAGAGGGAGCAATCAGCCGTTTGTCTGTGGAGTTGAGCACTTCTTCCCTCATTTTATCAATCTTCTTGAAATTTTTAAAAATATTTATAAACAAATGTTTTATCCAGCAGGAAAGTAGTAAAAATTATAAGTAATAGTAGCTATTATAATTTCTCATGGGGATATCTGAGGCTCTTCATTGGACATGACAACAACAACACTATAATTTCTTTGTTGAAAGTGGTTGAAATTGCATTAATGCTGAAGATAACATGATAATACGTCTGTAATACCCTTCTTTAAAAGTGTAAATCGGTGTTCATTTAAAGCATAAAAATGAAAAAAAAACATTATTTTACTATATAAAGCTTTTACCCGTTATCATTAATATTTGTTGCGTTTTTTACTAGATTTTAAAATTGTATTCGATTGTGTTTGCATATCAAATGACTGAGGAAATGTCGAGAAACTCGTCTGCTTGAATGATTAATCATTTATTGCCGTTTTTTTTTACTATATTTTAAAGTTTTACTGAATTGCGTGTGTGCATATAATTTGACCGAAAATATTCGAAATAATTGCATGTTTAAATCATTAAATGTAAGGTCTTGTATAAAACGATAATCGTTTTGAATTGTCTATAAACATAAAGTTTATATATAATCAAAAAATAATTACTATTTTACATATATATGTTATGATATTGCAGTCGTGGTAAAAATAATAAAACATAATGAAGAATCACAATTTACTTTATTTGGGACGATAAATGATAAGTTTCTGTGGTGAAGATTAATAGTGAAAGTTATTTTATAAGAAATTGCACTTCATATATTTAGATATATTTAAAAGAAAAATAAAAGATGCGAAATATTATGCTACTATAATTATTTTATCATTTCATAATTCTTGCACACATATACATTATAAACAAAGTCTTTTAATGATGATATACGTTTGATTCTTTCGAATCAAAACAGAGTAAAGTAATAATATAATATATCAATGATGTATTATCTTTTACGATGTACTAGAGCGCCATCTGTTATCAAATTATAAAACTATTTTTGAGGCGTATTATTCTTTTTAAAATAAAACAATTTCTACTGTCCTTACTGTGTGTGCGATGAAAAAATTAAAGGGATTTAATTTTTTCATCGCAGTAAGGACAGTAGAAATTGTTTTATTTTAAAAAGAATAATACGCCTCAAAAATAGTTTTATAATTTAATGTATTATCTTTAAACAAAACAGATCCGATCAATAAACATGATTAAAGATGAAATACCTGATTTGAGGTGTGAAGAAAAAAATAAAATATTACATATTTACATACCTACAAAAATATTTGAGCCGGCCAACGGGAAACAACAATAGGTTTATAAAGAGAAAGCTGCGACATCGCGAATCAAAAGTGAAGTTTGTTCTAGAAATTATAATTTAAAAAATAAAATAACATTTTCATATAATATATATATGTAGTAAAAAAAAAAATATATATATATATATATATATATTGGCATTCAACACTTATATTATTCTTATAAAAAAATTGAAACTTCCAGAGTTAAGTTTCTTGTACAACTTTTTATTTTCAAGCTTTCGGACTTGTCAGTCCTTCAACAGGATTATCACGTTAACAACTTAATAATAAATACATTTTTATATACGCATTATTATATACATATTTTAAATAATTATTATATATTGATAGAAAGGTATATTTGTATTGTGAGTACCAAACTTTGTAAACATTTGAAACATCAAAGGTAGTTTTAATTGAGTTTGATAATGAGGTATCAGGTCACCTGTTTTTTAACCAAAATCCATTGCAGGGACTGCTGAATTTAATTTTTTTTTAATTAAAAGAATAACAAATATAAACAATAACATCCAGATGGGACAAGAACCTATAGGACATGCAACAACTGTCCTGGTGTGAAACTAACACCTACCCACATATTCTCATGCCCAGCAATGGCCGTAGCCTTGCATAAAATTGACATGGACCCAGAGCAGCAGCTTTACACACCCAAGATAGTGGACATTGCTGCTGCTGTGATAGAGATGTATGGAGACATCTGAGGCTCTTCATTAGACACGACAACAATAACAACAATATCTAATGTAAATAAATTGATTGATTCATCTACAATATTCCTGTAAATGCTCAACAAACTAGACAGGTTTAAAGAGTTTGGTACATCTCACAGTAATTTTAATGTACCTTTATAATACTACTTCTTTTATTATATATTGAGATAAAAATATATTACATTATTTCTGTTTGAAAACTCATGTTATTCTTATGTATGAGAAAAAAAATCGACTTTTATTGTGAAGGTAGGTTAAGCGCTGGATAACTTGGGGTGTGGGGTGAGGAAGAGCACCAATTTATCTACCTAGCTTGTTTATTTATTATTTACGGATTATGATTGATAAGACAAAGGGGCGTCGATAAATAAAAAAAGAGAATAAATAAAATAGCAACCGATTCCTTTGTCTTTTACCTTATTGGGTAACTAAGGCGAAAGCTTCAAGCTGGTACAAATTCTTTAAACCTGTCTGGTTTGTTGAGCATGTACAGAAATATTGTAAATGAATTAATCAATTTATTTACATTAGATATTGTTGTTGTTGTCGTATCCAAAGAAGAGCCTCAGATGTCTCCATGCATCTCTATCACAGCAGTCGTAATGTCCTCTATCTTGGTTGTGTAAAGCTGTTGCTCTGGGTCCATGTCAATTTTCTGTTGTTGTTGTCGTGTCCAACGAAGAGCCTCAGATGTCTCCATGCATCTCTATCACAGCAGCAGCAATGTCCACTAGCTTGGTTCTGTAAAGTTACTGCTCTGGGTTCATGTCAATTTTATGCAACGCTGCGGCCATTGCTGGGCATGAGAATATGTGGGTAGGTGTTAGTTCCACACCAGGACAGTTGTTGCATGTCCTATAGGTTTTTGTGCTATCTGGATGTATTGTCATTCCTTTATAGTGTTTTGTTCTAAGTCTTGTTATAGTTTTTGATTATGAATATATATTGTGACACCGTATTGGAACTCTTTGTAGTAATCTACGTTGATCCTTCTTTCTTTGTGTTGTACAAGTTTCCTGAATGGGTTTCCATAATCAAAGTTAATAACAAAAAATATTAAATAATAAATACATTATTTTATAATACAATATAATGCAGCTTATGATTGTAGAACGACGTTTGACAATTTTAGCACAAATGTTTCTTTTAACGAAAAATTGAAATTTATTTTAAGGAGAAATAACGATTATTTCTAACCTTAGGGATGAAGTATTAAAGGATGAATTGTGAAGAGTAATGATAAACAGAATGGGATAAATTGGATTTCAAACCCCTGAAAACTTTATTTTTCCGTTTATCATTACTCTTCACAATTCATTCTTTCATACTTCATCCCTAAGGTTAGAAATAATCATTTTTTCTCCTTTAATTTTGATTTTTCGTTCAAAAGAAACATTTACGGGATAATTGTCAAATATCGTTCTACAAATACATCCATTTCTGAAGATTATTGATCGTGAATAAAATGATTTTAATGATAAGCAACAAACAATAAATATATTTGAAACTATCTGTTGTTGATCAAATGGACAAAACCCTAGAAGGCTTCATTACTATTTAGGCAAAGTTGTCCCAAATTTGTCAGTTCCGTATAGTGTTTGAGTAAATTTGTCTTTTCAAAATAAAATTAACAATTTTCCTTTCTATCAACAATATGAATACTATTATTTTATTAAAATTCGAAACTATTATAGACGCGTATGATTCTTTTTAAAAATAAACAATTTCTGCTGCCTTTACTACAATTGAAAAATTAATGGGAGGGCCTGGCTCTATAGTGGTGAACCCTCCCAGTGGTTTCGTCAGTTTAATCTACTATTACCGCTGAGAGTGTTCACCACTGATGAGCCAGGGGACCTCCCATTAATTTTTCCGTTGCAGTAGGGGGACAATAGAAATTGTTTATTTTGAAAAGAATTATACGCGTCTATAATATTTTCGAATTTTGATAACAGATGGCGCGTTAATGCATCATATTATTATTTATACTTTATATAAATTCTACAAGGCCACAGTCACCGTTCGGAGGAGATTAATAGAATCGCCGAATGCCGTGGTCCATTTGGATGAGGAAAGCGAAGACTAGAACGCGGCTGATTCCACATTCGCCTTTTCAGTGATACGCTAACCTATGCACGGTGGAATATGTGGCCACTGGACATGTATCGGACCTGGAGGATGTTGTTGGGTTCTGTGCTACCAGGAGTATAGGAGCTCCATCTATGCTTCTTTCCTGTGGTAAATCTGTACAAGACCAATGGTATTAATAAATCTGTATGTGTTTGTGTGAATACTATTATATATTGTATTGTTCAAATGAATTTTAATAAAACCTTTTAAATAGTTTTTATAAAAATATTTTGTTCTTTCAGATATTCCAAGCGTATATCATCTATTGCAGAAATAAGGTAAGTTGCATGAATATTTTACTTCTATAATTACCTCTCTTTAAACATTATTTTTACGAATTTAATATAATTTATACGTATATATAAAAAGAAACACTCTACTCTTAGCAAATTGATTTTTATTTATATCTTTCTACTCAAGGGATTTTATAATATTATATTAACAAGTTACTTAATTTTTACTCAACTGTGAGCAGACGAGAATAGTAGTCAAGATTAGGTTCCGAACCATACCTCGAAAGAGAAGTCAACCCTATATGATATGCCTCGTAAAAAAAAACATAAGGAAACGAGAGAATTTCTTGTTTTTCAAATTCTCTATAATCTTTTACAAATAATCTTATACCATTCTAATAGATTTTATTTGCATTATAACTACTAAAACAAAGCCTCTAAACAAAAATAAGCCGATTATAATAAAACGACCTCTATAAAATTGCTTAGAAACCTGAGAATAAATCAATACCTTGATTAAAAAAAGCTAATATCATGAAACAATCAATGGCGTTGTATTGTTTAATGAACAGGAAACAATATTAACACAAATCTAAAGTTAAAATTAAAATAAAATAATAATTTCGGATAGCGTAAATAATTCATTTTTTAAAACTGGATCCATCTATGTAGGCTTTTCTTCACCTCGTTTATAGGATTAGGAGTCACAAAAGATTTAAAGAACAATAGAGACCCAATATTATGTGAACCGGGCTTAAATAAAAACAGGTTATTTAGCAAGTAAATTGATCGTAAATGGATTTACCATGTTTTCTTTATCTCCCCCTATAATTGATATTGATTTATTAAAAATATGATACGATAAATTTTTAATTATGTAAAAATTCTCTAAGTCAATTATAATATATTCTTTAATCGCTTTATATATGTGGTGATAGTTTTTTTCGCACGATTAAGGAACTAAATTTTGTTGAATATCTGTTTTGTGTTTGAATAATTTCTCAAATTATCAATAAAAATGAATTCAATTTGATTAATGTATCTATATTCTGTATATATCTTGTATGATATAGGGCTATGAGAATTGAAAGGGACGTATGAAGGTTTTGTACTATTTTTATAATAAACGGTGGTAAGAAATCTCTTTTCTGTTTCTATGATGAGAGCATCTAGGTAGGGTAATACTCCGTCTATTTATTTTTCTATGGTGAACGATATTTTATGGTGGTAGTTATTAAGGACTTCTTTAAGATAATATGTATATAGAGATGCCAGCATGGAAGTTTAACCATATGTACAGTAGTACCTTTCTCTAAAGAATACCTAGTTGCCAAAGTGTCCTATAGAGAGAAAGAGGTATCCTCTTACCAGAGAGCAGCTAATTGGTAAAAAGAAATGTTGGTGATGAAAACTCCTCTGTAACAATGTGTCTCATAGTTGTTTTACTGTATCAACTAGAACAATTGCCGCACATGCAATGAGAACTTTCAAGACTAATTAAACTTGATAATGTGTCAGTGCAATAACATCTATTACCAATATAGTATTGTTAGATCCGTTTGATTAAAAATATGCCTACTCATACATAGAACTTGAAATGAAATCTGCTTTTAAATGGTACAATTCTATATAATTTTTTTATTATTTAACAAAAAAGGGGCTAAATTTTGAGAACTTGAACCCCCCCCCCCCCCCCACATGTTAATTATCAGGATTAAATAGCCATCATTTAGTATATTAATTAAGATGGATGACGCTTTGTAATTATAAAGTTATTTTTAATATCCCTAGTACACATGGTAAAGGCCATTGTAATCATGGTGGGAAGTAGTTAGCGACTGCTTTAATTGTAAGTGCACCACATGTCAACACATTAGATAAAGAGGTTCGACTTGTTCAAGTTTGTCTTTTTACGTTAGATTTCAAGTTACAATCGAAATTCAACTATGAGAAAGAAATGGGCTTATTTTAACAACATTTGATTCAAATATTTATATTCTTTATATGAAACTATTGTCTTTTATGATAAAAGGAATGACATGGAATATTTGACTTAATCTAATAGATCAATTCCTAGTTTAAAATATATCTGGAAATTCTATATAAATGTATATATTGATGGACTTATTTCGTGCAGAACTTAATTAGAACTTCCAATTTTGACTGTTGGAAATTTCCTCGATCAATTTTCTAGGAATCGAACGTAATTTCTCAATAAGGATATCATTTCAGAATTCTTTCTATATTACTCTATCGATATATGAAATATGTATTTGTATTTACTATCTGTTTTGGTAAATTAAACCATTTATTTGTTTTTTTTCTGTAACTACGATTATCTGAATAAATTTCTATCTAATCAAAGTTGAGATAGGAGATTTACCTCTCTAAAGCAGATAAAACAGTTGTCAATATTTAGTATTTTCGGGCTTTTAGAAACATGGAAAGAGTGCCAATTATTTAATAAACTTGTGGGATGGTTGCTTGCGTGTTGGTGTGGCTTGTGGAAAGGCCGCTGATAAAATTATAATTATTTTAATAATATAAATTAATTTATTTAAAGCCAGAAATATATAGAGAGGAAAGAAGTAACGGCCGTTGGAAGCAAGCCTTGTTGTTGAATGACGCGCGTGGCCAGAGACCCGGATGCCGCTCGCGCAGGCTTAGTGAGGCCGCCACACTACCGCCCGTATGTGTAGTGAAGCTTTGTCCCAGTTCGCGCTCGCTGAAGCAAAGTGTGGTCGCTACTAACTTAAAGATTTATGTCTTTACGAACGGCTTGCTACTAGAGACCTCAATAGGGGTAGAGAATCAGGCGGAATGATTGTCGGCACCCGAAACAACATTCAAGGAAAAATAGAAGGGATGAAAATAGGTAGTCAATGTATTACAGTCTGCTTTATAATGGCTTCGAAAATAAAGTTATGTATTCTGTTCGCATATTTGTCCCCAAATGAATATTATATATCACATCGTTATAATCTCCTCAACAAAATTGAAGAAAATATAACGGAAGGATAAACAATAGTGTTAATTGGCGATTTGTACATCCATGTAGGTGAGATGGGAAATTTCCACAATACATTAGAATGTTTTGCTGTTTAATGACTAGAGCAGATGAAATGATCACCTAAGAGTATTTTGGTAATATTTTCTTACCTTTTTATTACCTTATACCTTTTTATTGTGTCTTGAAGAAGTTACGTAGATTACCCAATTCTTTTTCTGGTTTCAAATAGAAAGGATTAAGAATAAATCATTAAAAATCAACCTTTTTCTGGTTTTATGATCAAGAGTAACTTATCAATATACATAGCGTTCTATAGATAATAAAAATGCATATATTGGATTGAATTTATGCCAATATTTCAATTGGCTGTAGGCCAACCTTTGTTAAGGCATCACATATTTATAATAACATTGAACTCTAAAATTTATTCATTAAATATTGAACGAATATTTCTACAATTATTAAACTTAATATAAAAAAGAAAAACAAGAGAGAGAATTTGATTTTCAATCTACCAGATAGCTATGAATTATTTTTGTTTTTTCTGTAAATAATCTGCACTTGTGTGTGAAAATTTATTATTGGTAATTGTGTTTAACAAAACTATGGATAGATGCATTCATACTTATAAATTTCCACGTGTATATTTGCTTCGAGAACATCTTTTAACCTAATTTTCAAGACAATAAATACAAAAGACAACGTAACTATATAATTCACATTGTATATATCTCTTTGTATGTATAGGTTTGAACTAGTCAACAAGAAGTCACACCTGTGACTCGTAATGATGATTAAATAAACAGAGTTGATCAAAAATAATAAAAATGAAATTCGTTGAGGACAATTTCTTTTATTTATGATGAAATTTTAAAAAACGTTTTAAAATTACAAAATATTTTCTCACAATAAGTTTCTTTGGTTTGGTCTTAAATACCCATTGCTTGGTTTCTCAAGAAGCCACTGGGATCAAAAATCCTTTTGGTCGCAGTGGTACAGCTTACTCCACGCTGACGAGCGTCAACAGAGCCACCACCATAAAGGTTTTCGGGCGTAACAGTCTTTCGATAGATATAATTACGATATTGAAACTTATATAAATATACGAAAAGGTAGGTAATATGAGAGCTATGGACATGCAAATACTAATTAACATTATATCGTTAAATCATAAAATTATGGATTACTAGTTAATGCTAATGTTCTATTGAGACTATGTATGATTAAAGGATGCAAATCATATTGAGATCAAAGACACCAAATGAATATTAATGGCTGGGTAAGGGCATGGATATTAATATAACGCACTGTAGTAGTTACCTACTAGTTCCTATTGTAGATCATTTCACTAGATGATATCACACACAGAAACCTATATCTTCTCTAAATATCATTTTCTAATAGGCTATCATATTAATGTGCATTTTTGGTTATAATTTGTGTTAATTTTCTTCTAAATTTTTAAAAAGTGTATTACTAATTCTATATAATAGATATTATGTCTATATTTCCTATTTTAAGAGTTTTGTTTATAGATAAAAGTAGATCCATAGATAATTCAATCAACTTTGTAGATTAACTTGCATCGAGATACACTCATAGACAAATTTTAAAGAAGTTGTACCTTCTAGCATGTATATATATCGGGACAATAACTCTGAAAGTATTTGATAAAAGTGATCTTTCCAATCTATATATATAAAATTGAATGTCTGTCTGTCTGTCTGTTTGTTTGTACTCTATAGATTCAAATACCATACATCCAATCGCCGTGAAATTTTGGGATATTATTAGGTATATCACTGGGAAGGTTTTAGAAAAATAATTTCATGAATATCTTGAATATCCTTAGAGTTACTTGCAGATTTGTACATTTAACTCGCAAGCAGCGCTCCCATTGTGACGATAATAACAAGTTTTCTTATCACTAAGTTTGTTATCTTAAACATTATTTATCAAAAGTAAGATTATCTCAGGATGACACGGCAATGTGACACGGGAAAAAATGTTCACTAGATAAAACTATGATTTTCTATATGATATAAAAAGCCAACAATGAAGAGTGAATGTAATATAAAAAGCCAACAATGAAGAATGAATGTAAGATAAAAAGCCAACAATGAAGAATGAATGTAAGATAAAAAGCCAACAATGAAGAATGAATGTAAGATAAAAAGCCAACAATGAAGAGTGAATGTAAGATAAAAAGCCAACAATGAAGAGTAAATGTAATATAAAAAGCCAACAATGAAGAATGAATGTAAGATAAAAAGCCAACAAAGAAGAGTAAATATAATATAAAAAGCCAACAATGAAGAGTGAATGTAAGATAAAAAGCCAACAATGAAGAGTAAATGTAAGATAAAAAGCCAACAATGAAGAGTGAATGTAATATAAAAAGCCAACAATGAAGAATGAATGTAAGATAAAAAGCCAACAATGAAGAATGAATGTAAGATAAAAAGCCAACAATGAAGAGTGAATGTAATATAAAAAGTCAACAATGAAGAATGAATGTAAGATAAAAAGCCAACAATGAAGAGTAAATATAATATAAAAAGCCAACAATGAAGAGTGAATGTAAGATAAAAAGCCAACAATGAAGAGTAAATGTAATATAAAAAGCCAACAGAGTGAATGTAAGATAAAAAGCCAACAATGAAGAGTGAATGTAATATAAAAAGCCAACAATGAAGAATGAATGTAAGTTAAAAAGCCAACAATGAAGAGTAAATCTCTCTATATATATATAAAAGTCAATTTCTGTCTGTCTGTCTGTTTCGCGATAAACTCAAAAACTACTGAACCAATTGGTACCATATTTTGCATGTCGCTTTTTATAAACCTGAGGAAATTTTCGGCTGCATTTTGATTAGTATTTTTGGCTATTTCTTTTTTTTTTTTCATTTGAAGAACTTTTTTTTACGCGGACTAATCCGGAATGGAATGAATACCTAAATATGGCCATTTTTTTTAAGCATCGGTGGTTCAGTGGTAGAAAGCTCGCCTGCCACGCAGGCGGCCCGGGTTCGATTCCCAGCCGATGCATTTTTTTTTTTTACAATTTTTAAAACTCTTTTATATTATCTTATATATATAAAATTGAATGTCTGTCTGTCTGTACTCTATAGATTCAAAAACCATACATCCAATCGCCGTGAAATTTTGGGATATTATTAGGTATATCACCGGGAATGTTTTTGAAAAATAATTTCATGAATATCTTGAATATCCTTAGAGTTATTTGCAGATTTGTAGATTTAGCTCGCAAGCAGCGCCCCCATTGTGACGATGATAACAAGTTTTCTTATCACTAAATTTGTTATCTTAAATATTATTTATCAAAAGTAAGATTATCTCAGGATGACACGGCAATTTATTTGCGACAAGAATAATGATACAATTCCAAGGCGAAGATACTATTCCTTTAACTTCCAATTACCGAGGGAACCAATTAATATTGATTTTATTCAACTTATCGAGTATTTCTCAAGGGACCGGGAAAAATGTTCACTAGATAAAACTATGATTTTCTAATGTAGAAAATTAGGAAAGACAAAATTCAGGATGACAAGGCACACAGGGACCCGGAAAAAATGTTCACTTTATCGAGAGATTCAAATTTACGAGTTTCAAATTATAAAAATATATCTTTTTTATTTTTTAATAAGTTTTTAGAGAATTGTTTTAACAAATGTTCGCTAGACAAACCTCTACTCGGGTAAAACCCCGGGCGAAGCCGAGTACGTTTTATAATCTATATATATAAAAATGAATGTATGTGTGTCTATTTGTTTGTTTGTCCTTTATGCCTGACCAAACCACTCATTGGATCGCCATGAAACTTTGGGAAGTTATTTAGTATAGTACTGGGAAGGTTTCTAGCAAATAAATTTTTTGAAATAACTTTTCGCCTAGAAATAATCAAGATAAATATTCTAATTTATCTGTTATAATTCAACAATCTGCTCTAAATATTATCATGATGATACGATGATTTTGTAATGTAGAAAATTAGGAAAGACAAAATTCAGGATGACACGGCAATTTATTTGAGACAAGAATAATGATACAATTCAAAGGCAAGATACTATTCCTTCAACTTCCAATTACCGAGGGAACCAATTAATATTGATTTTATTCAACTTATCGAGTATTTTTCAAGGGACCGGGAAAAATGTTCACTTTATCGAGAGATTCGTTAAACAAACCTTTACTCGGGTAAAACCCGGGCGAAGCCGGGTACATCCATACAAGAATAATGATACAATTCCAAGGCAAGATACTATTCCTTTAACTTCCAATTACCGAGGGAACCAATTAATATTGATTTTATTCAATTTATCGAGTATTTTTCAAGGGACCGGGAAAAAAATGTTCACTTTATCGAGAGATTCGTTAGACAAACTTTTACTCGGGTAAAACCCGGGCGAAGCCGGGTACGTCCGCTAGTATATTATAACCTCTGCGAAATCTTTAGGATAAAATGACAAAGCCTCCGAGGTTGTGTTTCTTTTTTAGAACGTTTAATAATGCTCTAGCTTTCGGGTATGGTGGCCCTTCTACAGGAGCAACGCGAATGGTGGTGAATCGTTAGAAGCTGCTATATATTAACCTAATATATTTACATCTTTACAATTTTTATAAAAGAACTATTAATTTCTTGATATATGCTAAGTATTGAAATATTATTAATGTTTATCCAGAATATTTACATCTTTCTAAACTAAGGTAAAAACTATTATATAATAATTTAACTTATGAGAATTGAATTAGCTATGGAACAGAGTTATGAAACAAGAGTTATTGTATTAAATATGGGGATGTGTACATTTTTTAATTGCTATTTATGAGTTCTGTGTATGATTCTGGAATTTCAATGTGCCTATTGATGCTTGCGTGTTTTAATGATAAAAAAAAGCTTCTAAGTACAGTCTTTTCTGTTTGTTGTTTATATTGGTATAAAAAGTTTTTGGGTTACTTAGGTTGAAGGTGTGACCTATATTTTGAGTGTGTTGGAATAAAAGGGATTTTTTATCTTTTCTATTTATGTGGATCTGGTGTGCTCATTCATCCTATCTATTACTTGTCTACTGGTTTCGCCTATGTACATACTATTGCATTGGTTGCATTCTATTGAGTATATTGCTTGACTTGTCTTTATTTAAGACACACTAGATAACCAAGTGTGAACAAAATTTCCTCTGTCTCTTCAAAAATGACAACAGTTGACTTCAATGACTTTCCATTTCTTTAATTTTTGTCCATGAGCGAAAAATATTTGTGGGATCACTACACAGTATGATACATAATATTTCTTATTTCTCAATTTAACACTTACCTAAGGTATTGTATAGATAATAAATATCATTAATATAACATTAACTAAAGTATTGGACTGTCGAACATACACCCGAAGATTTCAATAACATTTGAACATCAAAATGTACCCATGAGATAACACCAAACGATGCTTATATTACAAAACTATTTTAGAGGCGTAATATTCTTTTTAAAATAAAACAATTTCTACTGTCCTTACTGCGATGGAAAAATTAAAGGGAGGGCCTGGCTCATCAGTGGTGAACCCTCCCAGCGGTTTCGCCAGTTTAATCTACCATACCGCTGTTATATTGCATTTTTGGAACTTCCTTTTATAGTTGACTGTTGTAAGACTCTTGGAATGGGTATTTTAGAAGAACTATGGACATAGGCTTTTAGGACAGCAGAATTAAATATAATTATAAATATATAATATGCTTCGAGCAATCGCTCTTCCGCAAATATCAAATTGTGTCTTTTATTTGAACAATTATATTAAGATGCACTAGCGCGCCATCTGTTATCTAATTACAAAAATATTTTAGAGGCGTGATATTCTTTTTAAAATAAAACAATTTCTACTGTCCTTAGTTTTGTAATTTGATAACAGATGGCGCGCTAGTGCATCGTAACATAATTGTTCAAATAAAAGACATAATTTGATATTTGCGGAAGAGCGATTGCTCGAAGCATATTATATATCTATAATTTATAATTATATTTAATTCTGCTGTCCTAAAGGCTTATGTCCATAGTTCTTCTAAAGTACCCATTCCAAGAGTCTTACAACAGTCAACTATAAAAGGAAGTTCCAAAAATGCAATATAACAGCGGTATGGTAGATTAAACTGGCGAAACCGCTGGGAGGGTTCACCACTGATGAGCCAGGCCCTCCCTTTAATTTTTTCATCGCAGTAAGGACAGTAGAAATTGTTTTATTTTAAAAATAATATTACGCCTCTAAAATAGTTTTGTAATTTGATAACAGATGGCGCGCTGATGCTTATATTCCTAAATTCAACAATTACAGAGTAAAGAGATCAAGTGTAAGGGCTCTGTATAAAACAGATAATATATAAAAATTATAATATTCCAAAATAATTTTAAATATGACTGAATTAGTTATGTTTTTAAAAGACACACGTGTACATATGGAAAGAAAACTATATTACCATTAAAAGTTAACTTTATTAAAAAACCCACGATATATTTATAGAATTTTTTTCTCATTGAATCCACTGTGCTGAAATAATAACAGCAATATGATTGGCTGATTAAAGTTAATGATATTAGTAGAAAACTTATTGGCGATTTATAAAAAGTATATATATTATTTATTATTATTCCATATTTGAAAGGCGAAATATATTTTTTCCACCAATAAGGTGGGTTTTATTTTTGAGTAAACTGAAAATATATTCATATAAGACGCTATCAAAACTAGTGTCTATTGAATATTCAACATATATCTAAAGTAAATTGTAATATATTCATCATTAATTGGCAATGAAATAGGAAGTTGAGAATATATACAGATGCAATCTTAAGCCTCAGGCTACCTTGTTACAACACCAACTGGAATGGAAAACTTGAGTCGGCTGTTATTTTAATATTTTATAACCCAAGAACATTTTAAATATTTTTTTGTTTACACCCAACATCACGAATATCTTTAAATAAACCTTAGTTTTAAAATAACACACAGAAATACGAATAAATTCAATTTAACTTTTCAAAATATAAACATTTCAACTTATTTTAAAATCAATTTTAAAATTTTGATTAACAATACACCAAAAATCGTTTTTAAAAGTCAATATTTTTATATTTACATAAGGTTTATTTCCCGAATTTGTTTATTTTGAAATATCTCTCCATAAATATGTGGAAATTTTATATAAATATTAAAATATATTATTTAAATGTTTGTGTGGGAAATGCTTATATAGCAGGCGAACATTTTTATTCAACTCAGTCCAAATGCTATGCTTTTCCACAAACATATTTTTGAAATGTATTAAATTAACTGTGGAATGTAATTAAAAGTAGAATTCAAATATAGACATTTAAATCTTATTTGAATGTTTAATAAAATCTTTTTAATTACTTTATATAAATATTTGATAATAATTTCTAATCTATTATATTGAATCTAATTAAAGTTTATTATTACTAATTGTTTTTTCCTTCCTTAAAGTTTTTACTTCATTGTTTTTAATGTAATTAGGTAACGAGAAAATGATTTCATAGAGAAATGAAATAATTTTAGATTCTTTTCTTTTTCTAATTAAATAAACTACTTAATTTATATTTTTAAAAATCAAACCTGGATCTTTTAAAGAAAAACAAATAAAAGAAAATAAGACTTAATTCAAATAATTTATTATTGTGTGACGTTTCGGCAACAACATTGTCACCATCATCAGACAAAATAATAAATTCGTTTTTATTTTATTCTATTGTCTGATGATGGTGACAATGTTGTTGCAGAAACATCACACACTGATAAATTATTTGAATTAGGTCTTATTTTCTTTTATTTTAATCTATAATCCAAATTGTGCTTTATCAAAGAAAAACAAACCTTTTTTCTCAATATTTTTCGAGGAATTTGCTTCCTCTTTATTAATTTATTGAACAATAAGTTGATAAAAAGGGAGCAATTCCTCAAATATTCTAAGAAAAACTGTTTTTCTTTTTTTCACAGATCCAGGTATGCTCTTTTTATGTATATTCAATAAGTCGCTTTTTGACTCAAACTACTTAATGTCCTTATTACCTTGAAGAATATTAGCTGGAATTGGCTCATCATGGCTTCTTTTAGGAAAAGAAAATCCTTTAGAAAAAATCAGCTTATTTGATTTTTATCAATAATCGCCACGCCACTGTAAATGATACATTTGCGAACTCTTGCCAATCTTCATATGTATATAGTCGAGTATTTTAAAGGATATCTTACTATATTCGCTGTACATAGCGTCTCTCTCTTTAAGACTGGTTTCTTTTGCAATTTGTGTGTACGGAAATATCGAGATTATTATCATAATATGATGAATTAGCGAGCCATCTTTTAGAATAAATTTATAATTTTTGATATTCCAGAGGTTTCACCAGTTTAATTCAACATACCGCTAAAATATTGTTTTTATACTACTCTGTTCATATATAACCGACTCTGTAGAGATTTCTTAATTCGCAACAGATGAGAAAACCACACAATATTGTTTTATCTCAGTAAAGATAGTAAAGAAGCTTGTTATATTTTAAAACAATTCCAGATTGGGGAGAACAATGGTTCTCCATAAAAGCTCTTTTTTAGAAACAAATTATTCTCCAACTATTATTAGAAAGGTTTATCATTTAAGGTTGAAATATAAGACATTATAGCATCCCATCTGAATAACAATAATAAAAATGATTCAAATTTCTTATAAAAGATGAATCGCTAATTCATCATGTTATAATGATGATATTCTTAATATTTCCGTACACACAATTGGCAAAAGAAACCAGTCTTAAACTGATAGCCGCTATGTACAGCGAATAAAATAATATTCTTCAAATTTATCCACTATGTTCCAAGAAAAATTGGCAAGAGTTCTCATATGTATTTTTCATATTAGTGAATATTCTGGGAATGAAAGAATCTGATTTTCTAAAGGATATTGTTTTCTTATGAATTGTGTGTGTGTGATAAATCAATAATACCAATATCTTTAAGATTTTGTAGTCTAAGACGTTTTCTATAGTATTCTACTTCATATCCTTTGAGGCGAACTACAATCTATATGCACTCATGGAAACTTAGGAAAGTGGATAGTCTTTATTGTCGTCTTTTGTTTTAGGGAAACCAAGTCAATTTTGTTCACAATTGATTCATAGCTCTATTAAATAGCTCTATTTCCTTATTAAAAGCAAAAGGCATCTTATGAGGGTTCGATTAAAAGTTGTTGATGGCATCCCAATCTTATCAGAATCAATATCAACTCATTGAGTATTTGAATAATCTTGAAATTTGATGAATATTATTTTATTCGCTGTACATAGCGTCTTTTTCTTTAAAACTGATTTCTTTTGCCATTTGTGTAAACGGAATTATTAAGAATATCATTATTTTAACATGATGCATTAGCGAACCATCTTTTATAAGAAACTCAAATTATTTATATTATTATTATTCAGATGTGTGTAGGGCGCTAAAATGCTTTATATTTCAATTTTGAATGATTAACGTCTCTAATAATAGTTAGAGAATAATTTGTTTCTAAAAAAAGAGCTTTTATGGAGAACCATTGTTCTCCCCAATTTGGAATTGTTTCAAAAAATTGATAACCTATCAACTGATTGATCAATTCAAATTTCACCAGTACGATATATGACCAAACTGGGTTCTGAAATCTTGTAAGTTTAAAAGAGAACTGCTTCTACATGTGTAGACCTATGTTTTCTTACAGTACAAGAAATCTTAAACTAATGCCTCCTTGGATATCATAGAGAGATGACTGTATTATTATCGGAATTCAATATACATACTGAGATGTACAATTGATTTAAATCTTATGGATATCAATCAAATAAATGCTAAAGGCCTCTGGAGATGAGTTTCCTTTATAAAATAAACAATCATATCCACCCTAGAGACTTTTGGCATTTGTTTGATACTGATATGTACACCTTCCTTAAGTTGTGTCTATGAGTATACTGCCCTAAATATATATATATATATAGGGCAGTATAAAACACTTCGCGTGCGCGCATCACGCGGATAATAAGCTTAGAGGTTTTTGAATTTTTCCGAGAAGAAGATAGGCGAACAGCCTCGTCGAAATATTGAATTTTAATAAATTTATTGATCCAAAATTTGCTTTTATATTTCAAATATATACAATAAGAATATAAAACAGCAACAATGTGTTTCTTTATTCATGCAAAGTGCCAGCTTTCGGATCTTTATATTCCTTCCACAGGCATAGCTATAAGTTGAGACAACGAGGTATCTCTCAACGTTGTAAAGGTAAGATTTCACTAGAAGATAAAATTGCTATAAAGTATATATATAAAATAAGAATATAAACAGTAGCAATGTGTTTCTTCATTCGTTCAAAGTACAAGCTTTCGGATCTTTATAATCTTTCTACAGTTATAGATTTTTTTTTTGCTTATCCTTAGTACACGTGGTACAGGCCATGATAATCATGGTGGGTAGAAGTAGGCGACTACTTTTACTGTAAGTGCACCACATATCTACATATGTGAAAAGCAGTTCGACTATGCACTTGCAAATGTGACAGAGCCCTGAGGCATAGCTATGTAGTAAAATAATGAATAAGACTTCTAACAAACACAATACCTCTATAAATTATATCATCAGTTGAATATTGCAACACGTTTTCTTAATTCCTCTTTTCAAGAGAGAATTGTCCCATTTATCCGCTGTTAATGGGAAATTAAAAGGAGTTCTAAAGAGGAGAAAGATTAGTGAGGACTTTATCTTGGAACATAATAGAGAGTATTCCTCTTTCGATGGTTGCGTGCATTGATTTCCCAAAATTAGAAGGCCGGTGAGTGGTTAATGGCATCATTAGAAGAGATTAATTGAAAAATTATAGGCGAATGGTTTCAACAAGAAGAGATCTTGTAGAATAAATTACCTCATGACCTTTCTAATTAGTTAAGAAGGATGAAGCTTCACTTTTAAAACATCGTCGTTTCTTAACCTTTACATTGTATCAATTAAGATACTATAAAAGGGCGTACCTGGATCTGTAAAGAAAAAAAAACAAATGTTTTCTCAAAATATTTCGAGAGATTGTTCCCTCTTTATCAATTTATTGCACAGTGGATTTAATTTTAAAAATTATTGTAGATCATATGAGAACAATTTCTTTCCATATGATCTATAATAATTTGTACATTAAATTCACTGTGCAAAATATTGATAAAGAGGGAGCAATCACTCGAAATATTTTGAGAAAAAAATGTTTTTTTTTCTTAAATAATCTTAATTAATGGATCGCCTTTTGACTCAAATTGTATCAATTAGTTTAGAAGAGGTGAATCCAGAATTAAATTGTAGCCTATTGATATGTAATAACTGCACTACAACACGAATATCTTTGTTAATTCGATTCGTAGCTCTATTAAATAGCTCTATTTTAATATTAAAAGTAAAAGAAATCTTATGAGGGTTCTATTTAAAGTTGCTGATGGCTTGCGTCATCTATCATAATCAATATTAACTCATTGAGGATTTTTAACTATTTCAGATTTTTGTGGTTAAATATAGTCTTTCTTAAACATAAAGAAATGCCACCAATTAAGTACCCGTTTCTGGCTGTTAGCCCTCGTCACCGTGGGGCAATCTGTATCTCTATAACCACAAACGTTGGTTTTCTTGAGGCTTCCTTAAAATTCAAGTTACATATAGCTTGAACCATGCTGACTGGAGCCATCAAACCTAAACGCATTAGTGGTTAGCGCTTCTTTATTAATGAATAAATGATAGTTTAATAATAAATCATTGCCTTGGAAAATAAATCGTTAAAACGACAAAGGCGACATAATTCTTTATACAATTGTATATAATGGTACCATTTATAACCCTAAAGATCCTTCCAGGAAATCTAGAAGTGCGAAAAGGACATTATAAATGTTAATTTTATCTAGCTTTGAATTGTTTCAGTATTAGATAGATACAGTCACCCTATCTGTATTATAGAGGAATTTATTTTTTTTGTTGTAGACTTGTAAGACTTTATTTCCATACATTAATACTGTGAATAATAAGTCATTTGATGATAGGTTCTTATTATTGTTAGCATACAAGAGGCAAAGTGCCTCTATTGTAATTAAAAATCAAGACAAATCATAGGCAAAGCTTTATTAACTATATTTTTCAAACATCATCATATTGCAAATATAAAGTTTATTTGAAAAAATATCTCTATACCTTTTTGCTTGAAAGAACTCTTCAAGCATTTCCCCTTTCAAATAAAGTTAAAAGTATGTTTCTTCCATTTCCAGTTTCCAAATATTATTTTCAAGTCTAGATTTAATTTTGTTTTGTACCTGTCATGCAAACCAGCAATGGCTTTAAAATCGCCATAGAGGAATTTTGTATTTTCGACGATCGAGCAGTGTCTATGTTATAATGATGATTTCTTTTATCAAAAAACAGTAATTTTATGGGCTTATATAGCCTATATACTGGCTATAGTCAGTAGAAGAGCGGGTTAATATTATAATCCTTTCGGTAAAATTATGAATAAAAATATTCACTTAACAAAGAGTTTATTATACAATATAATATATTGCGGCTTGTGATTGTAAGAGGAAATTTGAAAACCATCCCGCAAGTGTTTCTTTTCAACGAAAAATCAAAATTTATTTCAAGGAGAAATAACGACCATTTCCAACCTTTGGGATGAGGTATGAAAGGGTGAATTGTGAAGAGTAATGATAAACGGAAAAATAAAAATGTCCAGGGAAGGGAATCGAACCCACAGTATTCCTCTCCCGGGCAGATACCATGTTCCGTTCCAGAAAAATATGTCCAGGGTAGCCTAGTGGACATGACATCTGCCCGGTAAGCGGAATACTGTGGGTTCGATTCCCATCCCTGGACACTTTTATTTTTCCGTTTATCATTACTCTTCACAATTCACCCTTTCATACCTCATCCCAAATGTTGGAAATGGTCGTTATTTCTCCTTGAAATAAATTTTGATTTTTCGTTGAAAAGAAACACATGCGGGATGGTTTTCAAAGATTTATTGTAACAAATATACGAATATAACAATTTACTGTCAATATATATGTGTTTCTTTTCAATAATATCATCAACTATTTTCTCTACAGACCTTACTGCAATGAAATAAGTTATTGAATGAAAGAGATTGGCCCATTAGTATTGACCCTCTTTTATTTTATGATACAGTTAAACCTGTCTATAGCGCCCCCTCTTGGGACTCACCAAAATAGGGTGCTATAGAGAGAGGGTACTATAGACAGGTCGAATTTAATGTAAAATGTTTACATTTTAATGTTTAAAATCAGGCTCTATAGAGAGGAAGGCACTATTTAGAGGAGGCGCTACAGATAGGTTTAAATGTATTATTGAGAAGAAACACATTGCCGGTAAATTTATTTGTTACGAATTTTAACGATAGATGGCAATTGAATTTATAATAGTTTATTTTTATATAATGACAATACAAGCTTTCGGTTGTAGCAGCCCTTCGACAGGTATAGCTATAATGCTAAAAATGTTCATGTTCGAAATATTGCATATTTTCTACCATTTAAAAGACATGCTCAACAAATGGCTGTTTTCACTATCTGTTTTGTCTATGAGTGGAATTCTTCATGGAAATGTTTTAGCAAACTATGATAATAAAGTTTTGCATATTATATTCTAATATTAGCTGTATATACACTAAAATCGTAATATTATTATTATTATTTATTTAAGTAACCCAGGTTCCTGGAGCGTACAGAAGTCGCCAACTACCCGGGATGTCCTTCTGACCTAAGTATTCTTGAATTTATATACAATGCCAGTGGAAGTCCAATTAATGAGGTGTCGCCAGGCAGATTTCTTTCTTGGGAGATTTTCTAGGGATGCTGGACATATGTTGGTGATACCTAGGAGAGTGGCTGTCTGGAATCTTTGGTATTGGAAGGTTGGGCAAGTGAAGAGGAGGTGGTCTACTGTTTGGTCTTCATCTTGGCAGTGGGGGCAAATTGGGTCTTCTTTCGATACCGTTGCAAGGTCTGCCTGAATGTAACCATGGCCGCTTAAGATTGTTGTGGAGAATATTTAACTGTAATATTTCATTGGTCTTGTAAAACGAGAGTGATACACGCGTTCTCACGTGTTTTAGTGAGAAACATCCTCGATAAAGAGAGGCGAGTTGCCCCTTGAAATATCGGAATAATAAAAATATTAATAAATACAATATATGCATATTTTCAGAATATATACAACTATCAAAATTCGAAACTATTTTAAAGGCGTAAGATTCTTTTTGAAATTAAACAATTTCTACTGCCCTTACTGCAATGGAAAAATTGAAGGGAGGGCCTGGCTCATCAGTGGTGAATTTTGATAACAGATGGCGCGCTAGTGCATCATATACAACTATCTTTTAAACTGAGAAAGAAAAGGAAGGAAATTTTTAGGGAATTGCTATTGTATGTTTGTTATTTTTTTTCTTGACCAATATTCTTTGAATAATTATGTAAATTAATTTAATTTCACATAATCTTGTATATAGCTAATTTTTTATGATGTAAAGAAATGTATTGACGCAAATATCCATGAGTTTGGGATATCGCGTTATAAGATGTTTAAAGTTATGTTATGATCATAAGTTCTAAAGACAATATAAATTTATTTCAAGTCGTGAAGATCTTATATCCATAGTTTGCTTAAACACCTTGAGAATGCAGTATGGTGAATTGAAACAGCGATACCCCTAGGAGAATTTACGACTGATGTGCCAAGCTCAAATATATTGTCAAGTAGCTCTGCAACCACAGCCACAAGAAGCTCCATGGGACAACTGTCAATCATCACTGGACTCCGGGGGGTACCACAGGTGTGAGGGGTTCTCGGAATCTCATCGGCAAATAAGGAAAACGGGACGGTGGCTGACCACTCTCATTATTATTATCTTTACCTTGGGTTTAGTTATTATCTCTCTCCCTATAAATATCTCTTGTATATAATTTTATTGGAGAACTAAAAGGTAAATACCCTTTATAATAAATTAATTATTAGCAACTTGCTTTATTTATCTCCGCGACAATATTTTTAATCATACTAAGAACAGAAAAAAAAAACCTGTTTTATCAGTAAATTAATCAAATCTTGTTAACGATTGTTATAAATATCTAATTAGTATATTAATGATTTCTTTATAACCTGGAAGGATCAGGTTTCTAATATATCTTATTGTTTTTTATGTATTAATTTTTTTTGGATAATATTGTAATATTAAATTTATTCAACGCGTACGCGTGCCTCTACTAGCTGTTCGCGATGGAAAGAACTCTTGTATATATATTTTTTGGTAAATGAATGTGATTAGTATTCCTTTCAGATTTTGATCTTTAGATTCATAAATAAAATATTCTATCTTATCGATAAATTTAATTTGTCTAATTAATTAACTTACAATATGTTTATAACTGCTACTGTTTAAAAATGTAAATCGACGCAATTATCCCTAGTCAAGGGATACGTATATGGATATAGGATATGTATATTATATAATAGAGAGATTTCTGTTGATTTTTGATTATCTCAAGGATTATACTACGGTGATGCAGTCGTGGTTGAAATCTTGAAAGTATAATAATATAATAATTGAGATTAGAAATAGCTTCAATTGAGCTTATGGAATATATAAAAACATAATTTGATAAAATTACTGCCTGGCTTAAGGCGTAAGAATGAAAAACTTATTTACATAATGTACAAAAGGTTTGAGCCGGACATCGGGAAACAACAACAATGAGTTTTTATAGGGGAAGCGTGACCTCTGGCGGTCGATTCAACAGAGTATTTGAATCTATGAAATATAATTTTAAATAAAATAATTATTTATTTATATTTATGCTTATGAGGTGATACAGCAGCGTATTTACTATTAGAGAGGAGACAAAATGAATTAAATCTAGGAAAAAGAAGTGAGGACATATCGGTCATTAAAGTCTGAGAGGCAAGGCCTTCAGCCAGTTCAGGGCTTCCGGGGTGACAGAATGGAGATTGGAGATTCCTCCATTGAATTTGTACAGCGGGCAGTCATCTAGTATATGTGACATTGATTGTGTGACGTTGCAGGCACAATTTGGATCTTTGGTGTAGCCCCATATCTTCATCAGCTCTGCACACCTTCCCTGACCTGTCCTAAAGCGGTTTAGAAGCACCCATTCTCGTCGAGGGAGGGAAAAACCTGGGATCTTGACACTTGGGCTTGTGATGAGGTTCTTGTTTGGGATATCGGAGCTGATCCAGGAATTTGTCCATGCTTCTGAGATATTAAAATTTGGGGAGAGAAGTAAGTGCATAATGTAGCTGCTGTATTGTCCGTGAGGTCAAGAGACGTACGGACCTCTGTGGTGTTGATCTCTTGGCGGAACGACTTGGAAGTCGGACTCGGGCCCCCCCACTACGAATAAAATAATATTTTAATATAACATAAATATATTGGAATGAAATAAAAATGAATGATTAGAACTGTATAGTACTCTATATATTGCAATTAAGCATTGTGTGGAAAACATACCATTTCATTTAGGTTTTTAATTTTAAAGAGAAAAATTAGAATATTCTGAATCTTTGTTTAAATTATAATGGTTAAACACATCTACCTAAGAAATTCAAAAAATTGCCTCAAAAGAGCAAATATTTTTAAAATTGACTATTATGTTACTTAATTAAAATTAAAAATTGAAAAAAAAAATTAATTAACATTTTGATAATGAATTTTAAAAGAACAAAAAAAAATTCGATAATCTAATAAAGCTAATTTTAATAATTATAAAACTAAATTAAAAATTTCCCTTTTTTTATTTTTTGACCAACTTGAAATGTCCAATAATTATTTTAAAACTTCTAACTTCGTCATGTATAGAAGTCTATAATTTCTAATTAAAAGTACCAACTTTAGAATATTTCTCCCAATTTTCGCTAAACGGCCATTTCAGTTGGATGAAAAAGGAAGAAGTTTTCGACCCAAACTTTTTCTTTTCTTTCTACGCTGAGTGTTTTAGGAATTTTATTGACTTTTTTTTGTTGTTCTCTCTCACGTTTTATCTTTATTTTTTTTTCAATAAATAAATAAATAGTGTGTTCGAATCCATCCCCTAAAACTATTTTATTTTATTATAATAAGATTGGTAACTGAATTATTGTATAATTGTAAGTT
>CP092874.1:59416183-59483892 GCA_030710605.1 Cordylochernes scorpioides | reverse complement strand
TTAGAAAAGTAAAATTCTTTGTTTGATTTATAAATAAACAAAGTGGCTTTCAATGATGAATGTTCTGAAAAACGAAGCAAATAATACTTTCTTAAGCTTTTTTTTCCCAAGAAATCCCTAAATACTCTCGTCCAAATTTTTATAATACTCAATTTGTTACAAACCACGGAAATTTCAAAAGTTTTTTTTTTAAATAGAATAAAGGCAGTGGAGGATTCAAGTTACTTTTATGGTATTGAGGAACAAACCTCAAGACATCTACTGATCGATTGCCCAGCTTTTTAAGATTATAGAATGAAGAATGAACTAGTTGTTTGTGAACTTAACGATTTGATTTCCGATAAAAAAATCATATTTATATTTCATTTCATTTTGTAAATACATTCTAAACTTTCTACATTCTGGATCTCTAATGTTTTCATGTGTTGAATAATGTAAATAACTTATGTAAATAAACTTTTCTCCTTGTTTGGCGTAAGTATCCCTTGCGGGATATAGCGCTTTGGAAATAAAATAATTGATAATGATTGGTAATGATGAGTTTCTTGTTTTATTTTATATTCAATTCAAGCTTTCAGGTATCACCAACTCTTCTACAGGATTATATAATATATAAGTTCTAATTTTTGTTTTTTTATATAATCCTGTAAAAGAGTTTGTGATACCTGAAAGCTTGAGGGATGAATATAAATCTAACAAGAAACTCAACTTCGGAAAAGCCATTTTGTTTATTATTTATAAATATAAGTTTAGAATTATTTGGCAAAATATCGATATCTATGGCGATATTCAGATATATATAAAGTTGAAAGCTGTCTAGATCAGATCTTGTTTGAGTGATGACTTATTTTCTATGGCTGCAAAATAAAAATTGATTCCAATTTCTACCTAGTACATCCAGATGACACTGGAACCTATAGGACATGCAACAACTGTCCTAGTGTGGAACTAACACCTACTCACATATTCTCATGTCCAGTAATTGTCGCAGTCTTGCAGAAAATTGACATAGACCCAGAACAGCAGCTTTACACATCCAAGATAGTGGACATTGCGACTGCTGTGATAGAGATGCATGAAGACATCTGAGGCTCTTCATTGGACACGACAACAACACCATAGTTAGCGACTCATATGTTTGGCTAGAAGGTATAAAACCCAAGTAGAATGAACGCCAATTTATGAAATATTTAAAATATTAAATGAATATGAACTAAACGTTAATTTAACCCGTTCCTTGATATTTGGCCAACCCATTTTCTTGATAAATAAAAAAGGCCAACCACAAACGCGTTTCAGGCTTGTTGGTTATCATCAGCATGGTGAAAGCTGTACCTCTACGACCAAAAATCTTATGGTTCCAGAGGCTTCTTGAGAAATCAAGAAAACTTCTTGATGGCCATCTGCCATCTAAACAAACGCTCATGTTATTGGTCAGGATATACCTAATTTATTTTTATTTATATATTTATTTATTAATTAACATGCCATATCAACCTTAAAATACGATGCACCTTTTCAAATTACAATATTTCATTATAATCTTGTATAAAAGAATATATATTTTTCTGTATATATATGTTATATAGAAATAATGTTGCTTGATTTTGGTATCCATGAGTATTTTACGATATTGTTTTGCAGTCCTGGCACAATAATTAAATAAAATTAATTATCAAAAATAGCTTTAATTGAGCCAAAAGAACACATAAAAAATTAACTCGATAAAAGTAAGGCCTGCCTAAGGCGTGAGAATCTAAAAAATGAAAAACCCATTTACATAATTACAAAATTTGAGCCGGCCATCGAGAAACAACAACAATAGAGTTTATATAGTGAAAACGGCACCTCTGGTGGTCGATTTAACAGAGTCATTTATTCTATGGAATATATTTGAAGATAATATTTTACATAGCATATATAAATATCTTATATAATTACTACATATATTTTAGAAAAAAAGGCCCTTTTACTTAAAGTTTGAAGAAATTACTACACCTATACAGATTAGATGTGATTCATTCTATATTTGTAGCAAGATTTATAGAGAATATTTTGAAATAAATATCTTAAGAAACATATTGCCAATAATAATTGTTAAAAATTCTATCGATAAATAGCAATTAAAATAATAATTCTCTATATATTTATTGATCAATATTGAATGAGAGGGCTTGGCTTATTAGTATTGAACCCACTTTTATCTATATAGATAATACCGTAACAGAGTTTTCCATTGTGAAGTCCTGAGCTATCTCCTCCGAAGATTCTGAACTACACATAACGATCTATATACCAAAATTTTCGTAATTTTTTTCTTCGTATGATAGGCCTGTTTTTATTTTCCTAATGTTAACAGTTATTTTTATTTTTTAATTTAATCTATTTTACAATCGTAGATTTTTTGCATTTATCATCATCAATTCGTTTGTTTTGAAATGCGTTCTTTTGTCTTATTACTCAACCAATCGTGATGAAACTTTGGGAAGATGTTTAGTATACTACCGGGATGGTTTCTGGCTAATTACTCTTTAGAAATAACCTTTCGTTGCATTTTTATTTACGATAAAACGTAGATTCACTCGCAATCAGCGCCCCCTCGCGGCAGACATATGGCCTTAAATAGCCTCGCATGATCTTATTTGTAACGTCAAGCTTAGCTTATAGGTTAGGTACACAGCTTCGTACCCCCGCAACCTAGGTTCGAGGCTCAGCGTGGGTGTTTTTTTTTTTTCATTTCTTTTATATCATTGTAGCAAATTATTAGAAATATTATTTTATTTAAAATGTAGGCTTTTTAAAATAAAAATTAACATACACAATTTTTTAATAATATTTGTAACAAGGCTCAGCGTGGATGTCTTTTTTTATTTTCGTTTCTTTTATATTATTGTAGAAAGGTCTGTTTTTACAGCATTATTATATTTTGATTGGTTTATTTTAAATATGTTTGTTATGAAGGCTCTATGTAATACTATTTAGAGCACATTTTACATTTTAAACACCTAAGCCCCCCTCTTTTTAATATTGTAGCAAAGTATTAAAAGTATTATTTTATTTTAGATGTTTGCCATGAAACTTTGGGAAGTTGTTTAGTATACTATCAGGACGATTTCTGGCGAATTATTTTAGAACTAGAAATGTAGTTTTAATGAGGTCCTTTAAATAATTTCATTCCTTTTATATGTTGTCTTATCTGCGATATAGTAGCATTTTTTGCAATTTTATTTGCTGATTTGTGTCATTTTTTCACTCTAAATATATTTATTTAAACTCTTCAACTAATGCCTATAGTTTCTTTCCTGAAATTGCTTACCAAACATGAGTTGGTTGTATTGTTATGCTTCGGAGATATTTTAATCCTAAGCAGGGTCTTTACGAATGGTACACGTATGGTGACACAGTGCATGTGCTCTCATGTTCTTGAAGTAGTGTAGATGTGTTGTCTGCACTTTTATTTTCTGATTTGTTAGTATTTTTCTTCTTTTTTCATTTTAAATAATTTTTAGGCATAGGAACCAATGCCTATAGTTTCTCACCTGCGGGCCCTTCGAGTAAACCCGGGGCGTTGCCCGGGTCACTCGGCTAGTTTGATGATATTATTGAGAAGAAACACATTGCCGGTAAATTTATTTGTTACAAATTTTAACGATAGATGGCAATTGAAGTTATAAATAGTTTTTTTTTATATAACGGCAATACAAGCTTTCGGGTGTAACAGCCTTTCGACACGTATAGCTATAATTCTAAGGTTGTTCAAAAAATTCGTAAACACTTGCAAAAAATTGGAATGCAAATATTTTTCGCCGTTATGTCTTTGTATTATGTATAAAGTAATTGTATTATGTATTATTATGTATTCGCCGTAATAATATTATTAGCCAAGTAATAAGAAAAAAACAAAGTTTTAAGAAAAACACGAAGTTTTAGGACAACCTGATATTTATTGCGATGAAGTCTATAAATGTGTTGACAATTTTGGTAAGTATATAAAATGGTAAGTTAGTAATATTATTAAAGTAGAATAATTTCGCCATTTATTATTTCCTAGAGGGATTCTCAAAATATATTTATTTTAATAGTTTTTAAAGCTTTTTAACGGACGTAGAAATTTAGTTAAAGTACCCTCCAGGATTTAACTATAGGTTACGGATATATTTAACTCAAATCCTTCAGTTTCTAACTTCCGGCTTAGCAGGAATTTTAAAGAGAATTTCATATCACTTTCATAATGCTCATTGCCTTGGCTTATCCAATATTTAAATTGATATTTTATTTATATATTTTTTCTTCATTTTAAGTGATTTTTTTATCCTATGAAGGCCCTTCCTCTCTCTTCTAAAGTTATATATTCATTACAACACTGGATAAAATACAAAAACAACAACAACAAAAGGTTTTTATTAAGAATACTCACCCCTTACAGAATTTACCTAGATGGGTAAATAGAAGTAAACATAACAGTTATCTACAGAAAATGAAGATTAAGATCGACATTTCTTCAAGTTGGATCTATTATCTGTGTTACGTCTATTGCCTGTGCTGTTTTCCGAAATTTGTGAAAGGCTAATGCATCGAGTTTGTTTTTCACTACGTTTGCCATTAGATCATATGGCGAATTGTTTTCATAATCAATATTTTAACGGAGAATTTCTCTCTCTTTCTTCAGTGCCGGACAATAAAGCGTGTAATATAACACTGGATAAAATAATTAATATTAAAGAGCGCAAAAATATTTGATTTGAGAAATGAAGTTAAACCATTTGTTTTCATAGAGTTGTCAATAATATCACATTTTCTCTATTATATATTTATATTTATAAAGTTTAATCCTCTCTAATTGTGTATAAATGTCCCTATGCCATATTGCATCCCTGCCAATGACTCCCATCCCGTCATATTCAAGCCTATTGTCCGTTTATTTGAGGTCCACAACCCGCTCTTCTACGACAATCGTCCATTCCAGAATGCTCATTGTCGTCCTCATAGATACTTTGTACGTCAAGATCAGTTTTGTTATTTTAATAGACATTCCAAAATATATTTGAGATTATTAGCCTAAATCCGATAGGAAATCAGATTTCAAAGTTCGATCTTGATCATGCAGACTTTGGGTTCATCCTTTATTCATACATGTTTCATTTGTCTAAATAGATACCGTTTAATTTAGGTTGAGTATAATCTACCTTACATTTATAAAAAAGGCATCTCCTGATCTTGTAAGTAAAATATTCTGATGGCTGTGCTATTTGTCGGAATAAATATCAGCTAATCGTTAATTTTTAATTATTCCAGAATTGGTCAAAAATGCCCATTCTTGATTAATCAAGAAAAGCTATACACGTTCACGTTTCGGGCTGTATGCCCTCATCAGTGTTGTTCAAGCTATACCTCAACGACCAAAATCTGGTCTTTGAGGCATCCTGAAAATTTATGAAACGGGTATTTAAGACCAGAAGTGCGTGATATTCATATGCGTGATAATTAATCCACTCCATCTCAGTACAATTTCAATTTTGCACAATTCTTTCATTAAATATACCTGTGAAGGATAACTTAAATTGCACTAAGATAGATATGTAAAATGTTACAGGTAATAAGATAGATATGAAAAAGAATATATTTACCATGATAGACTTGGAAGATTAAAATAACTAAGATATGTCTGTAAAATGAATAGAGAGAGAGAGAGAAATTGATATTGAAACTGATTTTTATTACAATGTCCATATAAGATTATATAATGATAAATATAAGCATAAATAGATGTAAAAAGATAAAAATAATTAATAAATATACATATCAATAAAAACCCTGTTAGATTTATAAATAATTTAAACAAAGCATCTAGGGCTGCGTATCTTTTATTACAGGTTTAGCAGAATTTCGAGATAGAGCGATCAGTCTATTACATCTACGAGCTGTTAAGTGAAGAAGAAATCAATAATTGGAAGGAGAGAGATAAAGGGGATCTACAGATTTAATTGTATCTCCTCATTAGATTAATTAGAACTTGGGACAATTATTGTGACAAATTTCTGTTTAGTTATTTTCTTGAAATTTTAATACCTTTATGCAAAAGTAATATTTTTGCTTTTTTCCGATGGCTACAATTAATTTATAAATATTATGAATATTTTAATACAATAAATCTGAATAAGTCGAACGAATTGTTTTTTTTTTTCAATAGAATAATATATTAACATCCTCATTCTTTGTATGCTAATATTAGACGCAACTAAATTGTAGATATTATGTAAATTTATTGTCTTTTTGTTGATTTTGTATAATGTATGGAATTTATGTAGAATAGGTATGTAAAATAGGATAAAAGGGCAAATTTCGATAAATAAAGGTCAGTGTGAAAGTGAGGTTATCTCGGGCGTCTTACTGAACCTCCTTCAAAGCTTGAAATTTTCCCCACGTGGGTCCCTCGATATCTGAATTTAAAGACAACTAAAGCTGTTAGCCTTATCGTGCAAACACTAATATTTGACTATACATTATTGTAGCTAGGAGTATTATGTTCATTTGAAATTACATTACTGATCAGGATATTGTTGTATTCTGGTCATCGTGGTCCATTTTTATATAATTTTATTGTATCACAACTATACATATGTGTATTCTAGGCTTTCAAAATAATTATTATAGAGGGGCAGCTTCTACATGTGTTCTTACTTCGAGTACACAGCTTTTCCTATTGGCTTACATATATCAAACAAAAATGTAGGTTTGATTTAAAAAGCTAGACAACGAAATGCTAAAAAAAAAATATATTTTAAAAATTAAATTAATCATTATAGACGCATATGATTCTTTTGAAAAGTAAGCAATTTCTACTGCCCTTACTGCAATGGAAAAATTGAATTGCAGTAAGGACAGTAGAAATTGTTTAATTTTCAAAAGAATCATACGTGTATATAATAGTTCCGAATATTCATAACAGATGGCGCGCTAATGCATCTTTAAAAAATGTAACATAATCTATATACAAATTGAAGAACTCACAAATTTTATTTTTAAAAAAATATTGTTTTTTTTTTCTATCTATCTTCAAATAAATACCTGCAAATTCTTTGATTGAATTCAACATATATATTGTTTCTACATAGAAATATACCAACACACATAAAGTGTACATTCCACACGTCCCAAAGAGAAATCTTACATCAGGTCTCTAATATCCATAATTGAAGGCGATCCTTAGATGGAGCAATTTCCTAATGACTGAACGCATCCTTCAAGTGAAATATACTTTCTAGATTAGAAATGGACTTTTTCCTTCAGCTAATCCATGTATTTTATGTTGAAATTCCTTATTTTATGCCAAGAAACACATTTTATTATATATATGTTATATAAAATGATTTTATTTTAAAATTATAACTTTTAGAACAGACCACTCTGTAAAGTTGACCGCCATATATCGCCGCTTATTGTTGTTTTCCGTTGGCCGACTCAGAATATGTATTGGGTGGTTATTATGGGTGGGGGCATATTATGGGTGGCTCCAGCAGATACGCCGAAGCCAATAATAAAGCAAGATCTTCACCCACAAAAGACTATCATCTGCGTTTTTTGGGACTGCGAAGGTGTGCTGTACTGGGAAATGCTCGAAAGAATGCCACGGTCAACAAGGACTTCTACATTGCCCAATTGCATCGCGTGAATGAGGATATTCAACAGAAAAGTATCGATCGACAAGGTCAAATCATTCTCTTTCACGACAACGCTAGGCCGCATGTTGCACAAGTCGTCAAAGCCGCCCTTCAAGAGCTCGAATGGGAAGTTCTACAGCACCCGCCGTACTCTCCGGACCTTGCACGAACCGATTACCACCTTTTCCGCTCCATGTCAAACCATATGAGAGGCATTACCTTCGATGATGAAGAGGACCTCAAAACCTGGCTCAACAACTTCTTCGACACCAGACCGGGCGATTTTTGGCGGAACGGCATCAACAAACTAGTCGAACGTTGGGAGGATGTCGTAAATAATAACGGAGAATACATAATTGATTAATTAATTGTTATAATTAATGTTTTTTTTTTCTAAATAAAATTGTCGAATAAAACCGAACGAACTTTCTTTACAATCCAATAGATATGTAAATAAGTATTTTATTTTCTTTATTCTACTCGCCTTAAGGCAGGTACTATTTCATCCTCAATTATGTCAACATATCAATTAGAGGAAATTATGATTCAAATTGATTTTTGGTGTTTTCTAAGAAGTTCACGACTGCAAACGATATCATGATACTCATATATTCCAAATTCAAAGAAATGCTCAATAATTCTCTATATTCTTTCTCAGAAAATAATATTCTTCCATCTCAAAATGTTCAATATAACTAAGCCACAACAAATATGAATCCTAATATATATTATTAAATAAATGAAGCTTCCAGGGTTAAGTATTTTGTACAACTTTTAATTATATTGCTTTATATTTAATTATATGTTTATTATATTGCTTTCAAAAATATCAGTAAACAAATCTAAGGCAATAGCTTACTATAAATTTTTTAGATCATCATTATGTAAGGATCAGTCAACAAGTGAATGACTTTGAGACGAAGAGTAAAGCCAGTTCAATTTCTATGTAAATAACACAAGATGATTATTACCTTACCCAATTGGGAGAATCTGTATGGGGCAAGTCCCTAATAAAGGCTTTTGTGTGTGTATATATATTTATATGTAATATTGTTTCAAATGTCGATGTATGGATGAACTGGAAGTCGTGTACGTGAGGCGAGTGTTGTTTTTCTTCCCACACGCGAACAACAAGAAGCAGAGGCAGGGCTGGATGTTAACACCGAGTGTGATCGGGGACAGCCCACGGGACAGAGGTAGAGGCCATGACACAAACTTGGATGCTTATCACCGAGACATGGAGAGAGCGAGTGTGTTAGACAGAAGCCGTCTGCTGAGAGACACCCCCTAGAATCATCTGTTGCTGACCCCCCTGCTAAAACCTGTCCTGTTTACTGGAGTTGTCTATAAAGAGTCCCTGGGGGCTCCACATGGGCTTTGGCATTTTCCTCCCCTCTGTTCCTGCCACCAGATGACCGACCATTCTTTAGATCTTTATTTTGACGTCAACATTTTTAGTTTTACATACAAATAGGGGTTTACAGGTATTATTAATAAAGATATAGCATATATACAAAATATGGGGGTGGTAGCAAATAGAAACGGTGTACATTTTAAAAGAAGGGTAGGATCTTTTAAGTAATCGGCTCTAACTAATTGGAAGATATGTGACATATACTAAAAGTGGCATACAGTTTAAAATATACGATATATATGTTCATTATTATTTGAATATATAATTGAAATATTTTTGAACATCAATTGTTGGGGGTTTGGAAGTTTGTTTAGAAAAATATAAGGGTCCATCAATCAATTTTCTATTTAGTTCCCGACGTTGCAGGGGTTCGCTGCCACAACATTCCCCTGAGGAAAGTGACAGCAAGCCTCTAAAACGTCTAGAACTGAATATACAATTACTTGATGTAGCCATAGAGTTTTCAAAATATTTGAAATAGAGCATTTTAATATTATATCGATCTATCGATAACTTTAATTTATAGAATATCTTGTATTTGAAAATAGATATTGATATCTTTTTGAAAATAGAGCAATCCATAAATAAATATTCAATTATAATATAGTAATGTGTTATGAAAAAAGGCATCTCCTTATCGTGCAACTGAAAGTTGCTGATGGCTTGCGCCATCTATCGGAATAAATAGCAACTATTCTCGTTGATTTTTAATTATTCCAAAATATTTGAAATATAGTATTTGAATATCATATTTTTTATTTAACTATTGCAGAGTACACGCTATATCCACAAATCGGATATTTGCGTGTGAAATATATACATTTGAATGAAAAACCAAAAGAAAGGGTAGTTTAAAGAGATATATACATATTTACATATCAGTATGCAAATTGATTACATTAGTAGTCACTTATTTAGTTAGGTACATTCTGCAGAATTTGTTGAATCTTTGGTGTATGTCCTTAGTGTAGACCAGATGTTGCATATTTATTATGGGAAGTTGATTTAGTTCCCTAAGGTCAGCGGTCAGCGTGCAGTCAGTTAATAAGTGTCTGGGGTTCTGTTCTTCGCCTCCACAAGAGCATCCAGGTGATTCAGCTTTGCCAATTTTAAACAGGTATGAGTTGAAGTCGCCATTTCCAGTGAAGAATTGCACATTATAAAAGTTACGTTTGAAATAATTAGGAATTTTTGGGCCACTGAAGAAACTTTTGAAATTTTCATTTGTCGCTTCGTAGTATTCCTGTTGTTTCTAGTTTATAAAGTTAGATATTATGATTCTTTTTGCTGGGACAACTCGGTTGTAATCTAATATATCATATCGATCTATCGATAACTTTAATTTATAGAATATCTTATATTTAAAAATAGATATTGATATCTTTTTGAAAATAGAGTGATCCATAAATAAATATTCAATTATAACATAGTAATGTGTGTCAACAAAGTTTTTGACACATTAATATGTTATAATATCTTGAAAAACGTTGGCGTTCAGCCAACTGAAATATTAGTAAAATAAATGATATTTTGATCAAATATCAGTCTTTTCAATGGATATTTATATCTATATTTTAAAATCAAAAAGGGCATATCCTCATCAAGCTCATATGAGCTTTTTAGATAGCAGAATGCCATCTAGTGGAACAGAAATCAACTAAACGTTGATTTAGCCTGTTACCTGATTCGACGCTCTTGTTACATATGTTTCGCCAACGATTGAAGTACTGTTGTAGGTGTTGAAAATATAGGCATTGGTGGTGAGTGTTAAGGCGAGCGGGCTTATTTAAATTTCGAGAAAACTTCCTCGTGTGGAATTTATTGTTAAAAAAAGAGAAAGAAAACAATTCACAAAACATGCATTTTATTAAGTACAAATGAGGGTTTTAATTATATATTATAACATTTTAAAGTATTTATTCGAAGTATATACATTTGAAAAAAATATATTAATCAAAATTAAATTTAACGAGTTAATAAAAAATGTAATATTATAGTACTGCCACGTGGAAAATTAGGAAAGACAAACTTCAGGATGACACAGCAATTTATTTAAGGCAAGAACAAACTATGAATTATATATTGAAAAAAGATAAGCAATGAGGGAAATTTACAGAGTAGCAATATTTAAACATATATAATTCTACTCGGTTGAGCTTCTTTTCTCATTTCTTTTATCTCTCGAACTTTCGGGCTACCATGTCTTTAAACACGGAGATACAGAAGTACTACTTCTAGCCAATTGTAACACGCCTTATTATGATTGGAAGTACTACTTCTAGCCAATTGTAACACGCCTTATTATGATTGGAAGTAATACTTCTGGATCTCTGTGTTGAAGGTCATGTTAGCCGGAAAGCTCGAAAAATAAATGAAAGTAACAAGAAACCGAACTAAAGATTCCTATTGATTATGTGAAAATATTAAGTAGTATAATTTATAATACAATATAATGCGGCTTATGATTGTAAAACGACATTTTAAAATTATCCCGCATGTGTTTCTTTTGAACGAAAAATATAAATTTATATCAAGGAGAAATAACGAATATTTCTAACCTTAGAGATGAAGTATGAAAAGATGAATTGTGAAGGGTAATGATAAACGAAAATATAAATCCTTGGACACTTTATTTTTCCGTTTATCATTACTTTTCACAATTCATCCTTTCATACTTCATCTTTAAGGTTAGAAATATTCGTTATTTCTCCTTGAAATAAATTTATATTTTTCGTTCAAAAGAAACACATGCGGGATAATTTTTAAATGTCGTTTTATTGTATAATTTTCACATAGATAATTTATAGATAAAAGAGATGATGAATTTAAGAAACTAAACAATGCTAGTTATATACAAAGCATATACCTAACAATAGAGGTGCTATAAATGCAACAATTCGATATCCATTCAAATACAAATCCCAAAACCACCCGAGAAAGGATTCTGAGAGAGTTTAATTTTCAAGTTGGAGCTCAAATATTGTTCAGCTCTAGTGAAACGGAAAAACCATTTAATATAGCCCAGTATTGGAACCTTTAAAAGGCGTAAAAATAGGAATATTTCTGGAAAAAATATTTTCTCTCGCGTTTCTAGTTGAATAGCTTTGTTTCATATTTGCTCGTAGAAAAAACATTTTAAAGTGGTTTTCAAAAATAGATTCCCAATTGATTATTATAGAGAATATCTGTGTTTATATCATTAATAGCGCCCTATGATATTTCTATACAATTTACAAGTGTACAAAGCTTCACAGAACGAATTTCTTCTAGAAAAATATAAAGATATATATAATAAAACCCGTATATTATATTAGTAAAAGATATATAGTCGGAATATGAATTATAATCGTAAAAGAGCAAAGGCCATGTTTTATTTTTAAAAAATATATAAATATGCAAAAAAAAGTCAGGTGTTGATATTAAAAACAAAATAAGGCTTATCCTGACCAGGCTCACATGAGCTTTTCTAGATATAAACTTAGTCTTAAATACCCATTTCTTGATTTCTCAGGAAGCCTCTTGGACCAAAAATTTGGTCGTAGAGGTACAGTCTTCACTACGCTGACGAGGGCCAACTGCCCGAAACGCGTTCGTTGTTGACTTTTCTTGATTTATCAAGAAATTAGGTTGGCTAAATATCACGGAGCAAGTTAAATAAACGTTTAGTTCATTTTTACTCTACTAGATGGCGTTCTGCCATCTAGTAAAGCTCATGTGAGCCTGGTCAGGATATGCCTCTTTTGTTAAAAAAAATATATATATATATTATATTAAAATATTTTATTTAAAATTATTTTTCATAGATACAAATACTCTGTTAAATCGACCGCCAGAGGTCGCGCTTTCCCTTTATATAACCCGTTGTTGTTGTTTCCCGATGGCCGGCTCAAACCGTTTGTGCATTATGTAAATAAGTTTTTCATTTTTTTATTCTCACGCCTTAAGCCAGGCAGTACTTTATCAAATTATGGTTTTCTATATTCCATAAACAAATTAAAGCAAAATTGATATAAAGATTTTGTTATTTTACCACGACAGCAATCCCAATCATGTTTCCAATCCTCAGTATGATCAGCATCGGAAACTAATTGTTCTATATTATCGCAAATAACCTCAAAAATCAACAGAAATCTCATTATTTTTATAACATATATATGCAGTTTGTATAGTAGCTTTTTATCTACAATAGGGCCTCTCTTTCGTTGATAGGTATTGGAAAGGCCCTTCGCCTTTTCCCTTGTCGCGCTCTACGATGGACTAATATTTGTCGATTTTTTATAGTTGTTTTGAATCTCTATAAACCTATATAACGCTGTACCTGCAATTTAAGGATATCGAATTAGAAGGAATTTTGTCTAATCTACCTATCGTATAACTATCAAGTAAGAATTTAGTTTTAAATATCGCGTTGAGGTTTCTCTTTTTAGTGAGAGAAAGTATTTTTACCATATTTGGTATCCCTCAAGAATATTTAGAATATTGATCAATTTTGCACATACAAAAATAGAATTGGTCTTGTATTTCACATAAAAAAATCACAATGACCTTTAAAAAAAGAAATATTTCACCGATTTTTTTGGCGAAGGACTTCTATAATTCGGCTTTTACGTGGTGGATAACAAACAACCTCAAAAGTCTGACACTAGAAAATAAAATAACAACAAAATATTGAAGAAGGAACAAAAGTTAACGGCGCCGTGTTTCTCTTATTAATGCTGTAAATTCGGCAAGCTTTGACCTCCTTCAACAGGCTACTTTTCAAGAAACTGAAAGATAATATTTACCTGTATATAAATATTATATTTCAGTTTCTTGAAAAGTTGCCTGTCGGAGGACGTAAAAGTCCGAAAGCTTGCCGAATTTACAGCATTAATAAAAAAAAAACATGTAACCGTTAACTTTTGTTCCTTCTTCAAGATGATGTCAGGCGATTCCTTCTCTTGTAACAAAAATATTCCTGCAACAGCCTAAAAAGCCATTTTAATTTCATCAGTGTCATCTGGAACTATTCATTAGTAAATAATCTGTGTTCTCTCTCACGACTTAGATCTTCCACGACAGCTATCTTAGCTATCAAGTTGAGGGATTTTAAAGTAACGCCAAGTTCCGGTCAAGAAATAAACAAACAAAGCGAATGTCCGGAAGAGATAACAGAAGGCGAGGCCGAGTTGATATATAAGGGCTGACGTTTCTCAGTTTGTCGCGCTCTTATTTTAGGATACGGCTGGCTACATTTGTCATGAGACCTGAATACTAGATAACTTTATATTTGAATAGGAACGAATGCAAATAATTATTAATTCACTTGTAATGAACATTCTACTATATATATATATATTTGTCTTTCAAATGAGAACGCCAAATATTCTTTATTTGACCATTTTGAGATCCAAGAAATTCCGCTGAAATTGTCATAATACTATGAATTCATTTCTGAAACCTAAAAGCCAGGAAACAATCATTATAGCCGAGATATAAATATAAATTTTGCAAGAGTTTTCAAAGGGCATTCTGATGATAACCTCTCAAAATTCATATTGCTATGGCATCGTTTAAATACATTTCTGGGACAATCGTGGATGGTTGGAAAGAACGTTGGTCGCATAATGTTCCACAAAGACAGAAGCGAGCTTCTAATAATCGAAAACTTGTACCTAGCTGTGTTAAAAATTCGTTTTCCCTCACGGTGATTGGACTTATTCTTGTTGTTCTTATTTTAGATTCAAGAGGTATTAAACAGAGGTTTTTATCAATCACGCATCGTTCATTCTGCATCGCACCTAGTAACAAGATTTTCGATTATTGGTTTATTAAACTAAGTGTTTAAGATTATTGTAATTGTTCTCATAAGCCGTCTATATAACATTTTCTTCTTAAAACTCTGACCTACGACCTATTGTTAATTAAAATAGGAAACAGCCATTCAATTAGTTCCCTTTATTATATTTCTACTAACATCCAAGTATGAGAGAGATTGAGATTGGAACTATATTATTAATCGTTCATATAGTATTAAATATAAAATTGAATAAGTAAGATTAAATAATGATAAATATATGAATAAAGATATGTAAATTATATGAAAAGATTAACAAATATACATATATATGTGAGCAATAATTACCTAGAAATTATTTTAAAAAAGAAGAAAAAATAAATTAAGGTAAAGGATTTCTTTTAATTTTGATTTTCGCAAGTTTTCGAGCAAAATTTTGCTCTTCAACGGGCATATACTTCTATGTACAATATCAAGATGATCTTTATACAAAATAATTGAAAAATATTTCTTATATTGATATGTGCTCTCGTGGGCGTGCATCAGACTGTTTACACTAAATAACGAAAGAAAATGCCAATAACACATCTTTCAATTATTTTTGTATATAGAAGTATTTGCCCGTTAAAGAGCAGAAATTTTGCTCGAAAGCTTGCAAAATAAAGGTTTTAGAAACGCTTTACCTTAATTTCATTTATTTTTCATTTTTCAAATATATAAATATAAAATATTGTGTGGCACAAAGAAATAATTTATTATTTAATTTAATTATTCAACGAAAATATTTGAAACAGATTCAAAATTTTATATTTGAAAATCATCATTTAGTTACCTAGCTTGCTTGCTCGATATTCTCCAGCTGTATATAGTTTGGTTAATTTGTCAATATTTGTCGACTGGTCGTGGTGACGTCATTAATAAATACTTTCACATCTTCAGATATACAAAGACTTTATTTCTACGCTACAATATATGCAGTGTCGTCATTGATGGCGCCCAACGCAGGTTTTTTTTCCACCACCGGTGGACTACGAGAGTTGTATGAGATAGAGAGGCCAATAGGTAGATGGGAAGATCTCCAATATTTTAATTTATTAGAAATTAGGTTAAATCATCTCGCAATAAGAGTTTATTTATTAACTTAATTTAATTTATGATGGTGATCGTTTATATTGCTAAATAGATGTCAACATAATACAATTATAAATGAAATGGAAATCACTTATCGATTTATTTAATATTAAATAAGACGCGATATCTCCACAAGGGATGCTTACGCCAAGAAACAACACTAAATTTATATACAATATTACATAAACAATTGAATAATTACATGGTTTGAGTAGAGTTTAAAGAAGAAAGGAAAGGAAAGGATATTGATATCATTATTGAATTTACAACCAACTAATGAAATAAATACAACTTATCAATAGTGAAATGGAAAAGTTCAATATAAACAATGGAATCATTTGAAAGAGAGAGTAAAAGTTTGTGATAACTTTCCCTATCTCTGAAAGTGGCGGTCACGATGGATAAACAAATCTGGTGATACAGGAAGTCAACAGTAAGTTACTGTAAGTTCTTCACAGGTTCCAGATGCTCTGAAGTACTAGATATGTGTAGAAGTGACTGCAATGTGTTACACAATATGAGGTAAGGGACCTTATAAAAACTACGGCAAGATAGGTTTCTGTGAGTTGTTTATATTTCAGATATTGACTTACAGATATCGATGTATGTGCCCCATTGTAGAAGTTACGCATTGTTTCACAATAGAAAGTATTGCCTTGAGAGGGTCCAATACGTGGTATTTTGTATTATCTTTACAGATGGCTACTGTACTACTATAGTATTATATAGTACCAGAGTGCGAGTGTATAGAATTATAGCACGAGTATAGTATGCTAGTATTAGTGTATTATTATATTATGAGTACATTATTATAGTACGGTTATAGAATCATAGTAAGGCGCGCTATAATATTATAGCATAGGTATTGTATTATATTACAAGTATAGTACCATAGTTCGAGTGTATAGAATTATAGCACGAGTATAGTATGCTAGTATGAGTACATTATTATAGTACGGGTAGAGTATCATAGAACGGGTATAGTTTTATAGTCGAAATATAGTACCAGAGTTCGAGTGTATAGAATTATAGGACGAGTATAATATTATAGTACAAGTATAATATTATATATTATATAATAATTCAAATTGGAAAAAAAATCAAGTTGCTTTTGTGGTATTGAGGAACAAACCTCAAGACATCTACTGGTCGATTGCCCAGCATTTCAAGATTATAGAATAAAATAATGAACTAGTTGTTAGTGAGCTTAACGATTTGAATTCTGATAAAAAATCATATTTAAAGTTCAATTAATTTTGTAAATACATTCTAAACTTTCTACAAAATCTGGATCTCTAGTGTTTTCATGCGTTGAATAATGTAAATAACTTATGTATATAAACTTTTATCCTTGTTTGGCGCAAGTATCCCTTGCGGGATATAGCGCTTTGGAAATAAAATAATTGAAATAGTATTATAGTACAAGTATAATATCATATATATATATAGTACGGGTATAGTATTATATTACAAGTGTAGTATTATAGTACGAGTATAATTTTATAATACGGGTATATTATCATAGTACAAGTTTAGTATGATAGTACGAGAATATAATTATAGGATGAGTATAGTAGTATAGGATTATAGTACAAGTATAGAATCATAATGCGGGTATAGTATTATATTACAAGTATAGTATTATAGTACGAATATAGAATTATAGTACGAGAGTATATAATTAAGCACGAGTATGTATAGTATTATAGGCTACTGTAGGATGCTCCCGCTGTTACACAATATGAAGTAATGTACTCTTCAAAACAAACGATTACATAAGTTTCTGTAAGTTCTTCACGGAATTCATTTACTGACGTACAGTGATCGATATGTGTACTTTACAGAAGGTTTCTCTCTCTGTTACACAAGTTTAGCCAACACCGGGGTCGACTATATAATTATCTCAGTAATGTTTAACACGTTTTAGATGATAACTATTGTAGTGGATGTACCTTTTTTACTAAAGCATATCATTTATTTTAATTGATACGAGAGAGATTTCATATTAACAAACTCTTTAGTGAATTTCTCTATTTGGATTCTTCGGAAATTACTTCTAATTTTGGATTTTCTTCAATGAAATGTTCCTAGAGCTATTGTGGTGGATGTAGCTTATTTACAAGGTTTGCCCAAAAGTTCATAAACACTTGCAGATAATTATAATACCCATATTATTCGCCGTTATGTTTAATGTCTTTGTATTATGTATAAAGTAATTGTATTATATATTATTATGTATTCGCCGTAATAATATTATTCGCCACGTAATAAGAAAAACAACGTTTTAAGAAAACCACGAACTTTTGGGACAACCTAATGAAAAATGAGCGAATGTTGTAAATCTCTCTGTGTAAACAGACAAAGAGGAAATGATGCTCTGTTAAACAAACAAGAACAGCTATTTCTGAGGTTTCTTCGTAGATTTCTGATCTTATATACCGGTACGTTCAATATACGTAGATATTAGACAATCTCTCTGTTAGTAAGTAGCTGTAATATCCCTCATAACCAATGCGACTACGTAGATTAATTTATGTATATATAATATGCTTTCCTTCACTCAATATATCTTTCTGTTATACTGTAGAAATCTTTAAAATTCAACATTTTGTATTGTCTTGTTCAATGAACTATTATTTCTACATGCACACACTCTTATATTTTCTTTAATATATTATAAATGGTGTAAGGATACGGGAAATGACGTATTCATTATGTAAATAATGCTCTGTCCAACACACAACAGCTATTTCTGAGGTTTCTTCATAGATTCCTGATCCTATTGTAGGGGCTCTACTCTTGTTCGATATATACGTAGATACTAGAAAATCTCTCCGTTACTAAGTAGAAATAATATCCTTTTTAATCAATGCGACTACGTAAGGTAAGTTATTTACAGATTTAATATGCATACCATGACTCAATAAACCTTTCTGTTATACTGTGTAGAAATCTTTAAATTTCAATATGTAGTATTTCCTTGTTCAAATTAATTCTTCTATAGGCACACATTCCCAAATTTTCTTTGAGGTATTAAATACTGTTACAATACAGGTAATGTAACGTATTCATTATGCACATAATGCTGCTTTCAAAACACAACAGATATTTCTGTCGTTTCTTCATGGATTTCTGATCCTAATCGTAGGGACTCTACTCTTGTTCGATATATACATAGATATTACGAACTCTCTGTTATTAAGTAGAAGTAATATCGTTTTTAATCAATCATACTACGTAGGTTAAGTAATTTAGATTTAATAAGCTTTCCTTTACTTGATATAATTTTCTGTTATACTGTAGAAATCTTTGAAATTCAATATTCAACCTTGTTCAAATGAACTATTCTGCATGCACACATTCTTAAATTACATTTAAGGTACTAAATACTGATATGATACGGGTAATGTGTATTCATTATAAACATGAAATTCAATCCAACACATAACAGATACTTCATACACTTCTCCATAGATTTCTGATTTTATCACACGGACACACTAGACGCCATCTATGGACCGTCGTTGCAAACTAGCGGTCTCGGATCGGTGACAAAGCCACAACACCAGCTTTGGTAAACTGAAAAGCGTCCACCTAGAGACCATGGTTTCAGGCTAATGACCTTTTTTACATAAGAGGCGACCTTTTTCTTTTTATATTATATATATGAAAAAATGATAGAAAAAGGTAAATCACATGTGCTCCTGGTCAGGATATGCCTTTTTTATTTTTAATATCAACACCTGACCTTTTTATTTGTTTCTGTTATTTTTTCATGTGTTAAGCATATTTACGCAAGTTTGGGCTTAAATACCCATTTCTTGGTTTCCCAAGAAGCCTCTGGGACCAAAATCTTTTTGGTCGCAGTGGTACAGCCTACTCCACGCTGACGAGCGCCAACAGCGAGAAACGCGTTGATGGATGGATTTTCTTGGGTTATCAATATATTGGTATTCCAAATATTAGGGAACAGGTTAAATCAATGTTTAGTTGATTTCTGTTCCATTAGATGGCGCTCTGCATTCTGTAAAGTACATGTGCTCCTGGCCAGGATATGCCTTTTTTATTTTGAATATATATATGTTATATTAAAATATTATTTAATTTAAAAAAAAATTATATTTCATAGATTCAAATACTCTGTTAAATCAACCGCCAGTGGTCACTCTTCCCCTATAAAAACTCATTGTTGTTGTTTCCCGATAGCAGGCTAAAATCTTTTGTACATTATGTAAATACGTTTTTCATTTTTTAGATTCTTTCGCCTTAAGCCAGGCAGTACTTTTATCAACTTATGTTTTTTTTATATCCTACAAGTTCAATTAAATCTATCTCTGATCAAGACTATTATTATCATCGCTACGACTGCAGAACAATACCGTAATATACTCATGGATACCTAAATCAAGCAACAGCTAATAATTCTATAACTAATATTTCAAAATCAAGCAGGAAATCGTTTTATTAATTATATATAAATATCTAAAGAGACAAAGGTCGCCACTCCCGTCAAAATAAACTTCAAAACCTGATGCCATCTATTGACCGTTGCCGCAAGTAGAGGCCTCGGGTCGGTGACAAAGCCACAAAACCAGCATTGGCAAACTAAGAAGCGTCCAACTAGAGACGGGAAAAGCGCCCATTGCCTCTATGGATTAATTTCCTCCCGGCAAATTCTCCATCTATAAATATAAGTAATAATGTAGTTGTTGTTCATGCTGTTGGATGACTGTAGTGTGGCATGTTGGTTGCAGTCGTGGTGGTCACAATGTTTAGAGTGGGTTCAGGCGTGATTGGGATTACACAAAAGGACGAGACATGTTGGATGTCACCATAGAGATGGCGAGAGAGCAAGTGAAGCCGACACCGGTCAGGGGAGATCTGTCTAGAGGGGTCTGTCAATCGTGTCTCAAAGCGGACAAATCTGTTTGAGTAAGAAAGGGGCACACCTGGGAACCCGACTTGTTTTTCGGACCTTTTCCTCCTACTGGCGCCGACTGACAGTCACTCGAAATTTTATTTGTAACTTTGGCAATTACATTACAACTATACAACACATAGAGACATAGATATATATTGGAATATATTACAACATATATTCTTATATTGTAATATACTCTGTTCTAGAGGTAGAGACGTAGTGTGTTGACGTGAAGGTAGATACTATGTTATCCAATAGGACGCCATCCTTGCTATCGACCTGGCCACTTAATTGACCACCGACCGTCCCAGGGGACAACCTACAAGTTGTTTCATCGTCCAGTCAGGCGCCAAGTTATTAGTTTAGCTCTTTACTCCCAACACCTCTTTAACTATATTACCTCTTCTTAACTAGTAGAACCATATTAGTTTAAAAGTGTTAAATAGGCTTATAAGATATTGGTAGTATTCCTATAATCATTCGGAATATGAAATATATATACGCGTGTGTATAAAATATATTTTTTGAAAATAAAGCAAAACAAATTTGAATCTTTAGATAATAAAAAGGCATATATTGGATAGAATGAAAATATGTATTCGTCAATATTTCCTTGATTTATATTGACTTAACAAAGTTTGGCGTTCGGTACACCGAAATATTGCCAACTAAATAGTTTTATTCAAATCAATATATGCCTTTTTATTATCTGGATAAATGATTATTTTTATATTATTCTGAAATATTTGAAAAGCTCAATCTTTTTTATGCATGGTGAAAACACTCTTATCCTATAATTTCAAGCTCTATAAAAATTTTAAATATATGTTTATTTTTAAGTATATATAGAAAACAACTATTTCTTTAAATATATTAACAATGATTTGATAATTATTTTTGAAACTTCAAAAGTAGAAATTATATTCTGTGAATCAATAAAAAAAGTTTTCTACAAAACTTATATCAAAAATTATTCATAAGAAATTAACGGGATAATGGGTTAGTTATAGAAACAAGGGCTCCCAGGAGAGAGAGAGACTGTAGCAACACATTCAACTATTAAAGGCTAATGTTTTAATAAGTTATTCCGCAGACAAATCATAGTTCACTCTGTTGGTCGTCCATTTATCAAAGTTACCTCTGTAGATTAGTTTTGATGCAACATGCAAGCATTAAAACCCATCTACCTTAGAATTAGAGAAACTAATTTCACATTTCTGTAGTCTTAAAATATTACGTCCTCAGGTTCTCTGAATTAACCAATTTACTTGTATATTACTTACCTAATAAGACATCCTAGAATCATAAAGCCACCCAGATCATTAGGGCAAACCAATGTTCACCTTTCTTTTCCTTCAGTGCCTACCTCTACTGAGGGTGGGCCACATGGTCTCGCCATATCTCCCTCCTTCAGTGTCTTCTTCTACTGAGGTTAGGCCACATGGTCTCTCCATATCTCCCTTCTTCGGGACATACTCTACTGAGGGTAGGCCACATGGTCTCTCCATACTTCCTCCTTCAGTGTTTTCCTCTACTGAGGGTGGGCCACATGGTCTCTACATATCTCTCTCCTTCATTGTCTTCCTCTACTGAGGGTGGGCCACATGGTCTCTTCATATCTCCCTCCTTCAGTGCCTTCCTCTACTGAGGGTGGGCCACATGGTCACTCCATATCTCCCTTCTTCGGGACATACTCTACTAAGGGTAGGGCACATGGTCTCTCCATTCTTCCTCATTCAGTGTCTTCCTCTACTGAGGGTGGGCCACATGGCCTCTCCATATCTCCCTCCTTCAGTACCTTTTTCTACTGAGGGTGGGCCACATGGTCTCTCCATATCTCCTCCTTCAATGCCTTCCTCTACTGAGGGTAGGCCACATGGTCTCTCCATATCTCCTTCCTTCAGTGCCTTCCTCTACTGAGGGTGGGCCACATGGATCCCTCATATATCTTGCCATTCGCTTTATCCTCTTTCATGTGCGTTGTTCAGTGTAGACAAAATGATTACATTAGGGCTGGTACTTTGGCAGAACCTGACATAGGATTGTATTTGTCCCCTCTGTGTGTGTATCTAATTTTTCTATATTTCCAGTAAGTTATGCTTGTAACGCTTTAGCGCATCATCTGTTATGAAAATTCGAAACTATATAAAACGCGTATGATTCTTTTTAAAAATTAAACAATTTCTACTGCCATTACTGCAATGAAAAATTAATGGGATGGCCTGGCTCATCAATGGTGAACCCTCCCAGCGATTTCGCCAGTTTAATCTACCTTAGTAAGTTATACAGAGGTAGGTTTGTGATTTTGTTGTCGGATCATATGAATAATGATCAGCCAAGCTCTATTTAACTATTTCTCTTTTGCATTATAATATGATATCTAAAGGTATGACAGAGGTTTTTTAGCGTAAAATAGAAATATTAGTGTGTTCAATATTTTATAATTTATTAGGTAAAGGATAGCTTTTTAAAATATTTTCTTACAAGCCTTACAGTTGAAAAGAAAAGTGTATCACCCAGAATATTAATTGATAACACCACGGAAAGAATATATTTAAATATAATAATACAATATAATATAATGCGGCTTGTGATTGTAAAACGACATTTGAAATTATCCCGCATGAGTTTCTTTTCAACGAAAAATCAAAATTTATTTTTAAAAGAAATAACGATTATTTACAACCTTAGGGATGAGATATGAAAGGATGAATTGTGAAGAGTAATGATAAACGGAAGTGTCCAGGGATGGGAATCGAACCCACAGTGTTCCGCTTAGTGGACATGGCATCTGCCCGGTAAGCGGAACACTGTGGGTTCGATTCCCATCCCTGGACACTTTTATTTTTTACCGTTTATCATTACTCTTCACAATTCATCCTTCCATATCTCATCCCTAAGGTTGGAAATAATCGTTATTTCCCCTAAAAATAAATTTTGATTTTTCGTTGGAAAGAAACTCATTCGGGATAATTTCAAATGTCGTTTTACAATAATTATACTATCCTAAAAGCCTATATTTCTATAGTTATATTGAAAACCATTTCTAAGATTCCACCCCTCATTGTAACATATATAAGCAGAATCGTCCAATATAGTTTTAGTGCTCTAAGAAGCGGTCTGATAGATTAAATTGGCGAAACCGCTTTTTCATTGTAGTAAGTACATTATAAGTTTGTTTTATATTTAAAAGAAAAAAATGTGCTTAAAGCTTCCATTTCTTAAAGAATTTTCTAATTATGACCCAAACCATTTTTAATATCTTTAATAGAAATAATATATTTGCGAAGAAAAAGGTTTTAGTTTAATATAAAACTCTTGTTTGAATAGTCTAACAATATTAAAATATGAATATTTTTATGTTTTATTACTAAATTCCTTCAATAGAAGGGCAGAAAGACACGAATGTTCAAGGCATGATATTAAAATGTCTACAAGGAACCCTCTTTCTTAATATTTTTTACTACCAAAACACACTCTGATAAAATATATATTATACACAATTATATATATGTCATAATTTGTATAAAATGCCCAAGATGTATAATTTATTTTAACCATAATAAGTATGTTAAAATGTAAATACAAATTCATCCATCTATAAATACACTGTACAAAATAAACGTGGGAGCCAGCGCGCACACGAGTGTAGAAGAAAATCTTTTCGAAGCTTACATGCACAACGGTCGTGCCCTTCCATTCGACCACGACGGATACGACATATATATATTTATATATTTAGTATATTCAAGCTAAATATTAAAAAAACGTGCTCATATATAATATCTACCTATTTTCAATATGAAGAACATAAATCTTTTGGCATTTAAAATATGGAATTTGATAGGCATCTAGAAAATTTGTGCCAGAGACAAATCATTTCTAGTAGGTTTATAGCCTCAAAATATCTCATATTAATATTTATACAAGCACAATCATATCGAATTTCATAATCATATAGAGGATATTTGATATATAATCCTTTACAATAAAGACATTTGTCCACACACACACAGAATTATTCTTAAAACTCATTTAAAATATTTTATTTATATTATTTATTACCACACACACACAGTTACAAACAAGACACGCTATATCCAATCTGGATAATTGCGCTTAAAACTATTTACAATAATTCATATTGTAGTAGAGTAGGTGACAGAATTGTCAAAAATAAAATAAAACAATAAGAAAAAAGAGCATTAAATAAACATATACATTAAACAAATAAGCAAAAACATAAGAAGATAGAAAAACCGCAAGGTAGTTATTTACAGTATGTTAAGCAATGATGGAAGTTGATTTAAAGAAGTTATCTGTAATAATTAGTATCGTGGAGAGATAAATTTGATCAAATTTGAGCTTATTATCGTTTTATTTCAAAATGTCACAAAACAAGACAATAGACAGTAGAACGACATTTGAAAATTATCCTGCATGTGTTTCTTTTGAACTAAAAATCGAAATTTATTTTAAGGAGAAATAACGATTATTTCTAACCTTAGGGATGAAGTATGAAATGTTAAAGTGTCCAGGGATGGGAATTTATCATTACTCTTCACAATACATCCTTTCATACTTCATCTCTAAGTTTAGAAATAAACATTATTTCTCCTTAAAATAAATTTCGATTTTTAGTTCTAAAGAAACACATGCGGGATAATTTTCAAATATCCTTCTACAATCATAAGACGTATTATATTGTATTATAAATTACAATAGACAGTACCAGTTTAAATAAATAAATAACATTTCTTTCTCTATTTGAAATAATATTTTCAAGTAGGCCATCAAAATGGCGTTATAGTGAAACACCGTCTGCCCAAATATTATCCAAACTTCTTGAGATTTCCTCCGGAGATTCGGAAGAGACCCTTTCAAACCTAACCCTCAAACGACTTCCAAAATTGTTTTTTTTTTTCTAACTCAATTTGACATTTCTTCGCGAAAATAAATCAAGTGACTTTGATGAGCAAAATTCAATATAAAGTATAAATATTTAATTTTTATTTCATTCCTTGACAATTTCGTTTTAATATATATAAAATATTTTAGATTCGATAGAAAATATTTCAGACATATATATATTTTTAGATAAAAATATTCCCATATATATATGAAAAAAGAAACAGTTTCTATATATAGAGAAATTTTGTACATTTATACATCATTTATATTTTCTTTTATAAAATAAAAATGACCAATGGAACGATAAAATGTTAAAAAGTAATATTTGAGATGTTCAAAAATAAATTTATTAGGAACCGCTCAAAAAGAGCAACCTAGCTTATGTTATTTATAAAGAATAAATTGATACGACCCGGGATCGAAACCCGCATTAGAGACTTTTTTCTAATTGAGTAAAGAATGTAAAATTTCAAATATAAATATGTTATAAATATTTTTGTTGTTGTTGATAAAGGGTTGATAAGACAAAGGATCGATAAGATAAAGGGTTGAGGTGCAGTCGTGATAAAAAAATATAATTATTTGCCGTCAATTAGCTTTTATTTTCAATTACTTGAGGAAATATTACACATTAGTTAGTTTAACATTATACAGAATTTATAAAGTTAATCCTATATCAGTGAATCAAAAAGATATATATATATTAACTACGCATATTTACAGCAAAACTATACAACAAAAACTGAAAGTCTTTTTAAAAAACGATGATAACCAAAGTAAAATTATCAATGAATAAAATAAAATATATATTTTTTAAAATATAGAAATATTTGAGTTTTTACATATATTTTTTATATATATATATTATAAATAAAAGATTTTCTGCTGATTTTGGAATATTTTGAAATATACAGGATTATTAGCTGTTGCTTGATTTTAAAATCCATGAGTATGTGATATTTTTCTGCAGTCTGTTAATAATTAAATAATATTAATAAAAATAGTTATCATACACACAAAAATAGCTTTAATTAAACTTTAGGAAAATATTATAAACATAAGTTGATAAAAGTACTGCCTGTCTTAAGGCGAATAGAATAAGGATAAAATAAAAGAATAATAATCTACATAATTTACAAAAGATTTGAGCCGGCCATCGGGAAATAACAACAATGAGTTTTATAGGGGAAGCGTGGCCTCTGGCGGTCGATTTAACAGAGTATTTGAATTTATTAAATATAATTTTAAATAAAATAATATTTTAATATAACATATATATATATATTAATAGTATTTTTTTTATTTTGGAAAAAAAAATTATTACAAAAAATTAAAAAAACAAACCTCACACCTCACAACCTCACTTCAAACTAAATAACAAACTTTATAATTCTTTATAAGTTATGAGTTATGCCTGTGGAAGGATTATAAAGATCCGAAAGCTTACTCTCTTTAAGAATAAAGAAACGTATTGCTACCGTTTATACTTTATTATATATATATATATATATATATTATTTTTTCACCATATTCCACTCCCTATCGATTCTAACCGAAAAAATCTATTTTAAAAACTATATTCTTTACTATATTCTTAAACTATATATTCTTAAACTATATTATTTTACATACATTAAATAGGTTAGTAGACCTTCACAAAGGTTTGGCGGTAAGCCAACTGAATATTGACAAATCAATTATTCATTTGATTCAATATATGCCGTTTTAATTAAATATCTATTTATGGATTACTCTATTATCAAACCTATTAAATATGTTCATGGTAACCTACAGTTGAGCTGCGTTATTGTGTTAAGTGAATTTATGTAAAAAGGTTTTGAATAAAAATTAACATGTTAATAAAGAATACAAAACTCACCTTATGAAAATGATCTTAAATCTTCCTTTTTCTTCATAAATATATTCGTTTCTTTTATACAACTAGTTATTTATCATCTTGTTAATAGTTTTGGATTTCATAAAAGTTTCATCGATTGACAAATTAAAGGTGCAAAACCAGAACTTGTAATCTCTATCAGATATATTCTTCTTCTTCTTTCTTATCTCCACTCAATCATATTAGGGTATCAAGCTTGTAAAGTTTGACAACCATCATGACTGGGTGAAGTAGAATGCGTCTGTTTTTGTCATTAAGATTGGGAGCACTACTCAGTGGCAGGCCTCTATCAGATATGATAATCTTGAATAGATCTTGTAATATATTAACATCTTTGATGCCTTTTCAAATGTATTTTCTTCGTCGTCTAATCAGAAATTTATATTTTCTTTATTATAATTATTTCCCAAATAGTTATCCTCTTTTAAAACCTTCTTCATTGTTTCATATTAAAAAGAGATAAGTTTCTTCTGTAAGTACAACCAATGGCAAATATATTCTTGGTATTTTTCATCCATCAAAATATTGATTTATCTGAGCAAATTGAGCTACTTCCGATTGATTATGAAATGTAGATTTGATTTGTATTGTTTTGAGAAAAGTACAGGTTTTTCAGAAATTGAAGAATATTAAGATACGACAAAATAATTCTCAAACTTATTAGAATCTTAATCCTTGAAATTTACTCAATAATATATAAAGAATTTTCATATGGGCAAAATTTGGAAGGAAACCAACCATAGTTGTATATTGGTAACGATCAATGCTATAGATTCCTTTGTTGTGCTAGTTTTAGTTGGAGAGCAAATAGTGAATGAAGAATAAGGAATTATTTTAAAATACTAATCAGAATATCAGTAGGGGAAACGCATGCGTAAAGACTTCGGTTTCGTGTAAAGATATAACAAAAATTTTATATAATCTTGAGCATATTTTCCATCAATCAAGAATTGTAATAATAAACGAGATGGAGGAAGAGTAAAATATAAGTTACAAGTCACAGTATTGAATATCAGTGTAATAAATCATTATCACCTGCCTTCAGATTTCTCACTTTGTGATAATAATTTCTATTAGACCAAAATTTAAGTTGGTTTAATTATTTTAAAAAAAAGTTGAGATGCTTTCTTAAAGATTTCTTTTGAGCTTCTGTATTAGTTAACATTTTTATTTATCTTGATGATTTGTTCTATAATATTTCTTTTGTGGGCTTCTAGTATTCGTTATCGAATATTTTTCTTGAGCTTGATCTATATTTTATCCAATTTTCTCCTGAATTTGATGTATTTGTTATCGAATATTTCTTTTGAGCTTTATGTATTTTTTTACTAATTTTCTCTTGAATTTGAAGTATTTGTTATCGACTATTTCTCTTGAGCTTGATGTATTCGTTATTTGATATTTCTCTTGAACTTGATATATTCTTTCTCAATATTTCTCTCCAGCTTAATGTGTATTCGTTCTTAATATTTCTCTTGAACCTTATGTATTCGTTCTTCAATATTTCTCTTGAGCTTGATGTATTCGTTTTCAAAACTTCTCTTGAGATTGATGTATCCGTTATTTAATATTTCTCTCGAGTTTCATATATTCGTACTCTAATATTTCTCTTGAGAAGAAGAGTAGAAAGACGGAATTTAAATTTAGATTGAAGTTCAATTTGTTCATAAATTTTCTTGCTTCTCAATGGTAGCTATAGATATAATACGAAAGAAAATCATTTAAAGTAATATAATAAGATATAATCTCCTTAGAAATCCAATAAACAATGACCAGAAAGGATTCTAGAACGATTTTCTTCTAATTTAGACACAATCCCTTTTTCCAAAGTTAGAAATAATTACATTATTTAGCATTTACTTATATATTTACAATTTGGGAATGTTAAGGATATACTTAACACACACATGCACATTAAGACTCGATAACCACACACAAATATTTTTAAATTCTTCCTATAAAACGATAAAGCATATATTTTCTATGAAAATAATTAGTTTATATGTTTATATTTCAAACACTCTATATCCTTATATCTATAAAAATGAAATCCAAAATCGATGTTTGTTATCGCGTTGCGCAAAATCTACGGAATATATCATTATGAAATTTTACATGTAGGTAGCTGAAGATTTCGTTTAACATATAGGCTGTTCAAAAAACTAAAAAGGTTAATGTGCTTTTTTTGAAAAATATAATACCAAAAAGCGTTAGTTCGAGCCTTTTACCGCTTGGGAGCAGCACTGGTTGCGACGATAAATGAATTTGATTGGTTAATAATTTACACGTGGTTTGTTTACACGATGAATGTTAATTTGTTTACACGATGAATGTTTTTAAAAGGTAAGATTATCCAATCGCCGTGAAACTTTAGGAAGTTATATATATATACTATACTACTGGGAAGGTTTCTGGTTTGAAATAAATATTCTTTGCAATTTTATTTGCATATTTTCTACTTTCACTCGCAAGCAGCGCCTCTCGCGGTATCTGGTGAAATTATATTTATAAATTGTAACAATTCTTAAAATGTGTTCCAAGTATAATAAATTTAATTTGAGAATTTAGTAATATAAAATTCCAATGACGTAAAAAAACTTGGCATTTCAATATTATTATATATTTAAAGAAAATATTGTAACGTTTTTGTGTTATATGTTAAAATGTAATGTTAAAATATATTTTTACATTGTTGTTGTTTTATAATAATGAAGACGCAAATTTCATTGTTGTTGTTGTTTATTATTGTTTGTTTATATAAAAAATTACGTTGTATGTGATGATGATAACAAAATCAATTTATAAATTAATATACATAATTCATTGAGAAAAAATATATAAAATTCACAAACGTGACAATATTTTATTTAAAATTTAATAAACATTTTTTTTTTAAATTATGTTTCAAAAATATATTTAAAAGCATATAACAATATTTATATTTATATACGTTTATAAATCAATATATAGGTGGATTGGATGTTTTCTAGAACCGTTTTAACAAATGATCGTTAGGCAAACTTTTACTCGGATAAAAACCGGGCGAAGCCGGGTACATTCGCTAAATACAGTTATTTACAAATCTTCGTTTGTGGCAAGATACTATTCCTTCAACTTCAAATTACCGAGTGGACCAATTAATGCAATTTTTTTTTCAACTTATCGAGTATTTTTCAAGGGACTGGGAAAATTTTCAAATTATCGAGAGTATAGACAAGAATAGATTCAGTGGGGATTGGATGTTTGCTAGAATCGTTTTAACAAATGTTTGTTAGGCAAACTTTTACTCTGGTAAAAATCGGGTGAAGCCGGGAACATATATATATATATATATATATATATGTTTGTCGGCTATGCACGCCCTCAATATGTAACTAATCTCGCTGAAATTTGAACAGGACAGAGAGATAAATCTGCAAGAGTTTTTTTGTCGCACTTTAACCAAGAAAAATTATAATTAACCAAGTACTGAGCAACAATATATTTTTAGTTAGAAATGATTATGACAATATTGCTGTATCATGGTTGATTGACATAAACAAAATTCTTTAGGGGAATATTCACTAAAGCAGACCACGGGTGAAGCCACATAATAATTTTCAGTAGGCATGAACAAAATCTACAAGCGAAACATTCATTCGAGCAGAAGACACACGAAGCCAGGTCCTCTCTATATATGAAATATCGTTTCTCGGCCTTTTGAGAGAGAGAGAGAGGATATGTTTGCTAGAAAAATTAATTTTATATATTATATAAATATATAATGAAACGAATATTATTGTCATTATTATCATAATATTCTGTGTGTTCCGGAAGATTATCATCAATAATATTCGTTAGGCAAACTTTCCGATAAAACCCGGGCGAAGCCGGGTACGTATCCGCTAGTATTTAATAACGTAAACTATATAGTATAACAAAACTATTTATTACTACTTTCAATATTTTCATAAAAATAGTTTCCCTCTTCACACATTACATATAAACTTGTTAAATAAGTTTAGTCAATCCCAACATATATTTATTTTAGTGGGGAATAGATCTTAATTTAATATATCAATTTTTTTCTCTCCATTGAATAAAATCAAAAATAAATTTTTATATCCAATTCTATTGACGTTATGTGGCGCTGAGTTTGTTGTTGACACACATTAATCTATATATATAAAAATGGATGTTTGTTGGTCCGTCCGTCCGTCCGTCCGTTTGTCAGTGATAATCTTCTACATCGCTCAACCAATCGTGATGAAACTTTGGGAAGATGTTTAGTATACTACCGGGATGGTTTATGGCTAATTACTCTTTAGAAATAACCTTTCGTTGCATTTTTATTTACAATAAAACGTAAATTCACTCGCAATCTGCACCCCTCTCGCGGCAGACGGGGGATGGCGGCGCGCGACGATTGGCTGCCGCCGCAGCACGTGACCTCCCTGCCTCCCCCCGCCGAGTAAATGAGATCTCCCGGCCGACGGCCGAGCAGCGCCCTCTAGAACGCGTTACGATTTTGACGGCGCGGGGCGCTCCCGGTTGGACAGTTGCGCGGGGGCAGAGTGACCTCGCGGGTGCCCTCCGGGAACTACGTCCATCTTCCATATGTAATATACATTTAATCGTGTAAACCCGGGCGTTGCCCGGGTCATTCGTCTACAAATTCGCAGTAGTTCACTAATTCAAACCAAAATATCCATACATAGGTAAAATAATACTGGGAAGACTGACATTTATTAATGCAGTGATTATAATCAATGATTACAATGAAGGGCTATATTGTCTATATATATATAAATCACTTTCAAATATTAACGTAACGTTCCATTCTCAATCCCGTTGGGCTTTAGATCGGCTAAAACATTTAATTCTTTATTAGTGAATATTAACTTTACTGTACTGAATAGTTTAGTATAATGTTAATTCAACATATTACAATTTAGCCACTGCAACGCGTGGCCGGGTTCGCTGTGTAGTATACTATCAGGACGATTTCTGGCGAATTATTTTAGAATAATATTTATAGCAATAAATATAGCGCAATTAAGACGTAGTGATTATATTCTGTGTTTGTGCATATATAAATATTTTACAGAAAATGTGAGAACGTTCTATTAGAATATCTCGAAAACAAAAAACAATACATATAATAACATATACAATATACAATACATATATATTTTATCTTTATAAGTGAATATTGACTTTACTGTACTGAATAGTTTAGTATAATGTTAATTTAACATATTACAATTTAGCCACAGCAAGGCGTGGCCGGGTCCGCTAGTATGTTATAATACCTTGATAAAGATTGGCGTTCAACCAACTGAAATATTGGTAAAATAAATGATATTTTGATCCATTATATCCCTTTTTAATTAAAGATCTTAATTTGTAAAATAAAATATTCATACCATTTTTAATAGGTATATTTTGAAACAGGTTGATAATATTCTTAAAGAGTAAATGATAAAAGTATAGGAAGGGGCTTGTTCATGAGTAACGAGCTCTAATAGCAATACCACCAATTTGATCTTCCTCTCTCTCTCAGATGTAATTGAAATATTGTATTTGATAACAAAGATTTTAAAATTATTGGTAAATGAACCATCTCTCTGTTGCGTTAGTTCTTATTTACACGTTCGATTGTAACCAATATCTTATATATTTTCATGTGGAAAATTAGGGAAGAAAAACTTAAGGAAGACACAACAATTTATTTAAGGCCGGAACAAACTATAGATGATAAAAAAAGATAATAAATGAGGAAGGTTTACAGAGTATCAAAATATAAACATCAAAAATAATACTCTGTTAATAAAATAATAAATACTTTGCTACAATAATCAAATAAAGTTCTCCATCACCTTCTTTGATATTTTCATTATACTGACCCAGTTGAAATTTAATCATCTTTATTATTCAGGAATAGCTTTATCTACACTGCCTACACCTCCCATTACCCCATCAGCCATGAAAGCCGTCTTGGATGCTACAGATGTCGTTTCTCTTCTATCCATTTTTCATATTTGGATTTCCCTTCATGTCATTTCAGTTTAGATTATTATAAGAAATGTTTTTACAATATATAATTTACTATTTCTTAATTGTCATGGTGTGGAATTATCACCTACCCACATATTCTCATATCCAGCAATGGCTGCCGCCAATGCTGCTGCTGTGATAGAGATGCATGGATACATCTGAGGCTCTTCAATGGACACGACACTAACAACCGAAAATTGCATGGACCCAGAGCAGCAGCTTTACACACCCAAGATAGAGAACATTGCTGTGATAGAGATGCATGAAGACATCTGAGGCTCTTCATTGGACACAATAACAACAACTATTGAAAAATTCACATTTCCCTATAATACTGCCATGACAGTGTTCAATTCTAATTTCTATATTTAATAATTCTCCTAACAAGGTAAATTATTTTAAATACTTAATCAGGTACTCCGCAAAAATTTCTTTTCTAATTTAACTTAATTGGCAATATTTTGAGTTGAATCTCTCTTTCACAAGTGTGTTTCTTCTAAGTATAGACATTTAAAAATAAATATTTGAAAAAACTGGCCTTACGCGTGGCTGAACTCAAGCCTATCAGACTTGCTTTGAAAATTGAGCCTCGCGTAAGGGCTGTTTTTACTAATATTTATTTTTAGATGTTTATACTTGGAAAACGCCTATGGAAGAGTTATTAACTCGAAAATTTGCCAATTATAATAAATTAGAAAAACACTTTGTGGAGTAGTTGATTAAGTAGTTAAAATAATTTCTACAATTTCAAACACGATGGAATTTGATCAATTATATTTATTTTATATTTTTGGGAAAACTATAGATTCAAGGAAGAGAGAAAGCTGTCAATTACGAAGTTCCTTTATTATATATTTATATATGTATGTGGCGACCACACTTTGCTTCAGCGAGCGCGGACAAAGCTTCAATACACAAACTACGGGCAGTAGTGTGGCGACCTCACTACGCCTCGGCAACCGCGAGCTGGGAGAACACGTCACTACGCATGCGCGGGCGTCATCCGGGACTTTTCTGGCCACGCGCGTCGTCAACAACAAGGCTTGCTTCCAACGGCCGTTACTTCTTTTCTCTTTATATATTTCTGGCTTTAAATAAATTAACTTTAATTATAAAAAAATATTATAATCTTATCAGCGGCCTTTCCATAAGCCACACCAACACGCACGCTACCATCCCCACATGAAAAATGATGAATATGAAAAATAATCTACTACTACTAATAATAAATGGTCGAGTGTTGGTATTATAATCAAAGAATGCATATCCTGACCACGAACACATGACCTTTTTATATCGCAGAGCACTATCTAGTATAATAAGCATATGTATACTTAAAATGTGTTTATAAACAATAAGGAATGATAAGAGATTAAAGAAATTGAACTTGTTGATATTATACACACACTAGAAACTCACGCCTATCAGGGACTTGACCTATCCAAGAACCATTAACGAACTAGCTAAGAGAAATAAGGATAACCCAGGCCCCTGGAACCAACTAACTAATCAAGCTGCGATATATATAAGCAGGGAAGAAAATAGCATAGACAACATCAAAACAATTTGAAAATCACAAGAGTGTTTTAATTTTATTACTTTATTATTTTATTTTTGATAATTCTGTTACCTACTCTACTACAATTATTGTAAATAGTTTCACGCACATGTTGATGTTTATTATTTAAAATATTCATTTTCATTCTATGATTTAATTAATCTGTGATCTAATTTATTCTGTGGTGTTGTGTGTATATAAATATATGTATTTCTTTGAGTGAGTGTGGGAGATAGTATATGAGGAGACGTTCAGGTGTAAGAGTATTTAGTTTTATTATAGTCATTGTTTTTTGTGCCTTCAATAAAGAAGTTTTAAGTTTTAATAGAGAGTAATTTATTAAGATTCTCCCAACAATTGGTAGCAGAGAGCGGTTGAATTTAAATTGATGCAAATCAAGATTAATTGAATAATTTTTAGAAAAAAGAAAAGATGCAAAATTTTAACTTATCTCCGATAGAAAAACTATCAGACAAAAACTACTTGATCTGGGCAAATAGAATTGAAAGTGAATTAAGAGGATTGAAATTATGGAGACGAATTATAGAAGGAAAAGAGATAGAAAAGCCTCAGGAAACCGAAGAAGAAAATTTCGAACAAAAGTTGAAAATCTCTGAAGACTGGGATGATGACAATGCAATTGCAAGAAATGTGATGAACAGAACAATGAATGACACTCAAATTTTAAAATATTCAAGTGAAAGAAGTGCCAAGAGATTATGGAATATAATTGGGGAAGAAATGGCATCTAAAAATGAAGACTTACAGATGAAGAATAGAATAGAATTATCAAAATTAAAAATGAAGGAAGATGAAACGGTTGATGACTACTTGAATAGAGCAGTGATTATAAAGAGCAGAAGCATTCAAGCAGGAGATGAAATAAGATATAAAGAGTTGATTTGCTTTGTTTTGGAAGGTTTGAGAGTTGAATTTGATTTTGACGTAAAAATTATAAAATCTGACAGGCAAAATAATATGAACACAATAAGACAAATCCTGAAGGAAACAGAAGAAAAATTAAAACGTAGAAAAGAAAAAAAAACGGCAAACAGAAATTGCATCAAAAGCTGAAGAGGGCTGGACGGAAAGAAGAAAATTTATTAAATGTTATAACTGTGGAATGATGAGACATATTTCTAAAGAGTGTAGAAATAAAATAAAATGTTTTAAATGTGGAGGATTTGGGCATGAATCGACAATATGTAAAAAGTATAGAAATGAGTGTCATGCAAAGTATAATTATAATGGGCCTAAGAGAGGGATAAACAAGAAAAAATATAGAGAATCCACAAATCATGTGATAGAGACAAGTGGAGTTAATTACGAAGAAGATCAAGGGGTAGACAAGATAAGATGGACAATGGATTCTGGAGCCTCTAGCCATATGGTTAGTAAAAAAGAACTATTTATAGAATATAAAGAAGAAGAAAGAATTATAGCGACAGCTGAGAAAGGTACAATAATGAAATCATCAGGAATTGGATCTATAAGAATGAAGTCAAATGTAAATGAAAGATTCATAAAATTTGAAAATGTTTTACATATACCTAATTTGAGAGAAAATTTATTGTCAGTTTCAAAAATTATAGATCATGATTTTGGTGTATTATTTATTAAATATAAAGCTGAAGTAATAGATAAAGATGGTGAGATTTGGTATGAAGCAAAAAGATTAGGAGATAAATTTGAAGTTGAAGGAATCTCCTAAATATGGAAATTGTAGGAAAAGCAGAAGCGAGTAATATTTTATGGCATCAAAGACTTGCTCATGTAAATTTTCAGAAATTGAAAGAAATGTATGATAATTCAACTGTATTAGGATTGAAAAATTTACATAATATTAAAGGGAATTGCGAGTCTTGTACATTGGGAAAATTACATAGAAAATCTTACAAAAGTATTCAATATAAACAATCTGAAGATATTCTGGATCTATGGCATACCGACATAGTTGGACCTTTAAATGATTCTTTTGGATATAAATATTTCATTACGATTGTTGATGACTATAGTAATTTTACTTTCGTTATGCCAATTGCTAATAAATCTCAAACAGCAGATTCCATAATAAACTTGATAATACAAGAAGAAAGACAGACTGGAAAGAAATTGAAGAGAATTCGAAATGATAATGGTGGAGAGTATATTTCAAATTATTTGAGGCGATGGTTATCTAGTAAGGGCATCAAACAAGAGTTCACTACAGCTTATACTCCTGAAAGTAATGGAAAAGCCGAAAGATTTAATAGAACCATAGTTGAGTCAGCAAGAACCATGTTAATTGATTCTAAATTACCTAAACAATTTTGGAGTGAAAGTGTTATGGTAGCTGTTCATATAAATAATAGAATTAAAATCAAAGAAATGAATACAACTCCTTTCGAGATATAAAAGGGATGGAAACCAAACATTGTTTACTTAAAAAGGTTCGGAAGCGAAGCTTATGTTCATATAAGAAAAGAAAAGAGAAAGAAGATGGAACCAAAAGCTCATAAAGGGATTATGATGGGTTATAGTATGATAAGAAAAGGTTATAGAATATATTTACCAGAAATGGATGAAACACATGAAGTATCAGATGTTAAATTTAATGAAGCTAAGTTGGGATATTATTTAATGAATAATAGTGATAGAAATCTTGATGAAAATGAACTTTTCTTTTTTAGTAGAGAAGACCAAAATTTGATTTCTCACGGGAATGAAGACTCTGGTGGTAATAGAGAAGACCGAGTAGAAAACTTTAACATCGATGATGAACATATTCCTCAAGATGATTATAATGTAGATTTGAATGATATAGAAAAATACCTCCAGATGAAATAATTACTCCACGTAGAAGAGGACCAGAACCAGGAATGACGAGAGAAATGAGAAATGAACGAGATCTTCGTTTGAGAGAAACCGAGGAAGAAGAACTTTTAAAAAGAGGAGTGAGGAGATCTGAAAGATTAAGACTAAAGAAGAGTAAGGAAAATGTTTCTGATAGAAAACTTATGAGATTAAATGTCCGAAAGATTACCAAGAAGCACTGAATTCAGAAGAAATGAAAGCGGACCATCTCACCAACACTGTGGTTGCTGTCAAGATTAAGAACTGCATAAGTGGTGGAGTTATTTTTGAAAAATGAAAATTGAAAATTTGAAGGGGAGATTTGTTGATGTTTATTATTTAAAATATTCATTTTCATTCTATGATTTAATTAATCTGTGATCTAATTTATTCTGTGGTGTTGTGTGTATATAAATATATGTATTTCTTTGAGTGAGTGTGGGAGATAGTATATGAGGAGACGTTCAGGTGTAAGAGTATTTAGTTTTATTATAGTCATTGTTTTTTGTGCCTTCAATAAAGAAGTTTTAAGTTTTAATAGAGAGTAATTTATTAAGATTCTCCCAACAGCACAATTATCCAGATCGGATATAGCGTGTCTTATTTGCAACTGGTAAATAAATTAATATCGTATAAATATCCCGTAATTGCCAATTTTACACTATATGCGATAGAGCGTTACCAAGAAGTTTAATCAAACATTATTGATTTACAAGAAAGAAAAAACAATAAAACTTACAACCTAGTAAACAAAGAGAAAATTATCTTCTAACGGTTAGCACCTATTTACTTGTGATCTTACCAATATACTCTGTGGTAACAATTGATTAATTAAACTCAAAATTTATGATAATTTTCTTTTTCTAGTTACGATATAGCGTTATGCTTTGCACTAAAAGGTGCTAGATCACAAAATCAACTAAAGTATTAAGAAAACAATAATGAGTAATGAATATTTAATTTTTATTACTCATTGAAGAATTCCTCAGATATAAACATCAATTATTGCTTAAAATATATATTTTAATGAACATCATTTATTCTATTTTGGAGAAAAATAATGTGAAAAGATAATACCTTTTTTTTTTAATAGAGTCATCCATAAATAGATCTTTAATTTAAAAGACATATATTGGAACAAAATAACATTTATTTACTAATATTTCAGTTGACTGTATAAAATGAAAGGATTTAAAAGCGCGAATGTTTCTTTTATACACAATACAAAATTCTACTGTACTAATGGCGATGAAAAAATATATTAGGAGGCTTGGCTCATCAGTGGTGAACCCTCCCAGCGGTTTCGCTAATTTAATCCACCAGACCGCTTCTCAGAGCTCTAATACTGTATTGGACGATTCTGCTTATATACGCAGCACTGAAGGGTGGAATTTCAGAAATGGTTTTCAAGAATATTATAGACATAAGCTTATAAGACAGTAGAATTACATTCAAATATTACATTAGATTGTAGAATTACATTAATATGTGTCAACAACAAATTCAGCGCCACATAAAGTCAACAGAAATAAATAAAAAAATATTTTTTGCCTATATATTCTACTGATATATTGAAAAAATAAATTATATTTTGATTCAATATATACCTTTACAATTTAATAATATCTTTAGTAATCTAATTTCAAATGACACCCAAATTTATACCAAGTTGAAATATTTAAGAATAAGTGTTTACAGAGAGAAAAGGAAAGTGAGAGAAGGTAAAAAAGAAAATGTTTACCCTTTCATAACTTGCCTTGTAAAAGTGCCTTTGTAAATAAGAGCGAGCAGAAAGAATTTGTGAATATCTTAACCTTCCTAAATCCTTTGTTTACACTTAAAAAACAAAATTAAACAATAGTAGAAGACACGTTTCTATTCTTTGTTCAATTTATTGTTAGCGGAACAAGGGATTTTGAAGATTTATATATTTAACAATTGCTTTTTCTACCTATTTATTACACAAATAACCCTTCTTTATAGAGGCAACTATTCAGTTGTTGAAAGATGCATGAAAAAATTAAGGAAACTACTTAGGTGCAATATTTTTTCTTTTATAAAAGAGAGAAAAGTTTTGTTGTGTATTTAATCTCTTAAAATGTTTAAGACTGAGTGTCGTAATCAAAATGTCGTAATATTTACATATCAAACGTACCTAAAAGAGACATTTTTTTTCTTTCAAAAAATGAATTAATTCAATAAGTATCATATATTTGGCTAAAAAAGATTGAAATCATTTTGTATACATATATCAAACATGGAAAAACATAAAACACACATATATATATGTTTGAAAATAGAGCAATCCATATATTATATTATTTAAAAATGCCTATTTTGGATCATAAAGTTTTATTTCTGATATTTAGTGTGGCAACTCGCCAAACTTCTTCGGGGAACAAGAGCTTATCAAAACAATCTTGTTCCCCGAAGAAGTTTGGCGAGTTGCCACACGAAATATCGGAAATAAAACTTTATGATCCAAAATAGGCATTTTTAAATAACATATATATATATATAAATTACTTTTAAAAATTTTAAATTTTTTACTTTAAATGTTTGATAAAGAGTTATCATGGTTCTGTATTTGTTCTTTTTCTTATCCTAATACCTTCAATTCTTCCTTTTTTTCCCTATGTTCTGCTTATATGATGCGTAACTGCGGATTCTACAGCGGAACTTGTTATAACCCTATGTTGTTACGTAAAATAAAAAAACCTTTTTGATACCTTAAAAATAATATTTTTATAATTTGTTTTTAATTATCAGTACTCCTTCTCTATTACAACTATCTATTATATAAATTATATTTAATTCTACTTCTATATATTAAAAATAAAGAAAGCATATCCTGACCAGGAGCACATGTGCTTTACAGAAGGTAGAGCGCCAACTGGTGGAACAGAAATCAACTATTCATTGATTTAACCTGTTGCCTGATATTTGTCCAACCCAATTTCTTGATAAATCAAGGCAGAGCGCCATATGTAAAGCACATGTGCTCCTGGTCAGGATATGCTTTCTTTATTTGTAATATCAACACCTAACTACTTTTTTTCTATTGTTTTTTCACTCAAATATATATTAATAATAAATTATCCGATCATTCCTATTCCCTTTATATGTAAATTAGAATGTTACGAAAGGGGGGTAAAATCTCTGCAATTACACATATGAATAAGAAACAAAACAGATTCCGAGAATGATTTCCTTGTTTTATTCGATATTCAAATCAAGCTTTCGGGTATCAAAACCCTTCTACAATACTCGTGTAGAAGGGTTTGCTAATCCCGAAATCCTGAGATTGTATAAAATCAAACAGGCAACTCATTCTCAGGAGCCGTTTTGTTTCTTACTTAAACTAGAGTATTATACCGTCGTTTATGCGACAGAGAGAGAATTAGTAGTTTATATTTATTCCCATCATCAATTTGAAAACAGATGAGATTAATTTTACTTTAGTAGTCACACAATTGAATTCAATTTGAATTGTATATATCAATTTAAGACAACAACAAACCTTTTATTGGGGTTATGCCCTAAAAGGTATTCGCCCAGGTGCATTATTGCTTGGAAAATATTAGTTATTTATTTACAGGTGATCGTTCATTTACATATCTGTTTACATGTGGCTCTTTTTTCTCAATGTTTATTCTCTTGCGTAGCCCTGTAACATTTTTACAGAGCCAATGCATTAGATTTATTCTTTATCGTTTTAGACAGCATAGCTTCTAGAGCAAAAGATGATTTGATTCAATTTTATGCGAAAGAGAAGTTCTATTTAATTGATTAAATTTATTAAAATTCGACATTTTGAAGCATAACACCATTTCTGTTTCAAAGCATTTGGCCATTAGTAAGCTTGTGCAATATCTAGCTGGTGAGGTTGCGCATGCGAACCGTAGACCAATCAGCAGTAGAAGGTGCACTTTGCCGTCAGCCTATGAATTTGTAGAGCTTCAGCTTCCACCTACCTGTCTAAACGATGACAAAGCGGAAATGGACTGGGCATGTGTCATCTCGATCAATAGTTCTCAGCCTGGTTTGAACTAGGGTATTTCGGAAAATGTACGCGTACAGTCATTCTTTACAAGATACTAAAAAACTGCCTCATGAGTTGAGTCTTATAATATTGGAAGATAGAATCCTTCAAAATATAAATTTTAACAACACACTCTCTCCGAGGAGAAGTTTCTTGATTTATTTAAACAAGCTCTTAAGCTTTCAGGTATCGCAAACCCTTGTATGCAAACAAATGCATAGGCTGACGGCCAGGTACACCTTCTGCTGCTGATTGGCCTGCGGTTGGCATGCGCAACCTCACCGGCTATAGGTGTTGCACTAGATTACTAAAGGCCAAAGGTTTGTCATACCTGAAAGCCTGAGAGATCGTTTAAAAAAATCGAGAAACTTCTCCTCGGAGACAGTGTGTTGTTACCATATTATAATGTTATAAATTCGCAAATTTAAAGCAATATCGTGAAAATATCGTACATTAGTTTTACTAATTTCATGGTAATTTTAATGCGGATAGGTAATAATCTCCGATTCAGTATTGATATAGCTTACAGGTCCTCTAGCATTCCACCAGTGTTTACGATCAATACCCGCTCTAAAAAAACAAAATGGTTAAAACGACCATTAAAGAATTTCAAAACTAGAACTAAAAATTTATTGAAAAAAGTTTCCAAGAAGAAGTTTAAATTCAGTTTGAAACAGTTTTCAAAATAAGAAACAATTTTAAAATAGCTTCATTATCACTTTATTATTTATTGTTTGCACTTAGAGACTTTATGTGTGTGTGTGTGTTCATATAAAGTATGTTCAATTATTTTAGTTCTTTCTTCCGTTTCAGTTATAATAGAATGTTTTTAAAGGTATTTCTAAATTGTTTTTGAGTTTAAAAATTTAGCACTCGGTTTTATATATATATATATATACACACAAAGCTTTATTAAGACCACCAGTCTTATACAGATTCACCACAGGAAGAAAGGAAGCATAGATGGAGCTCGTTTACTCCTGGCAGCCCAGCACCCAACAACAGCCTCCTGGTCCGACACATGTCCAATGGCCACACGTTCCTTTGTGCATACGTCATGGTTAGCGAATCACTGAACAGGCTAGTGTGGAATCAGCCGCGTTCTAGTCTTCGTTTTCCTCATCCAAATGGACTACGGCATTCGGCGATTCTATTAATCTCCTCCGAACGATGACTGCGTCCTTGTAGAATTTATATAAACCAAAAAGAAGACCTTGATCAGAAGTCATTGCATTCATCCAGTTATAAATTTGTTGACTATCGGATTGAGACAAGGATAAATCACCCAAGAGTTCCCCTCTTTATTTCTCCAAGTAACGATTTCATATATACAAAATTTATACTATTTTTTTCACATACTAGTTTATATTTCATAAATCTTTAATAACATATAATCATTTTAAGAAAAAGGCATTTCCTTTTCGTACAGATGAAAGTTGCAGATGGCTGGCGCCATCTATCTGAATAAATATCAACTAATCATTGATTTTTAAATATTCTAGAATTGGCCAATACCCATTCTTGATTAATCAAGAAAAGCTGAACTTTCATTTGCACGATAAGGAGATGCATTTTCAAACTTTATTCGCCTTATCCCAGTACATTTTCACATTTGTACTATTTTTTCATATAATCATATACACTGCGTGACATTGAAAATGGAACACCAAGAAATAGTGGCCAGAAAATTATGCAAATTTCAGGGTAGACGCGCCTAACCGAGTTATGCAAATGATGTAAAATGCGCAGCTCTCGTGCGCACATGGAGTAAGATATAAGGGAAGGAACTTGCAGAAAGGACAGTATTCGTGTCGTTATTTCTTCAAGGAAAATCATTGTAGAAATTTTGTTCTTGTGTCAAAAGACACGTGTAATAACAGAGAATGCCAGGTCATCGTAAACGGAGGCAGTTCAAGCAGACAGACGCTTTTACGAGGGGCATGGTGATCGGACTGAAAAGGGCAGGTTGGTCCATACGTCAAATCGCAGCTGATACACACCTTGGTGCGTCCACGGTGCACCGACTGTGGAGAAGATGGTTGGAACAAGGAAATGTGGCAATTTATAGGAATGTCGGTGCAACCAGAGTGACGTCAGCACGTGTGGATCGGCGTATCCTTCGACAAGCAGTGGCGGCCCCACAAGCCACTTGTACCGCCATCCTGCAACATGTGCAAGACACCCTAGATCATTCCATCTCGACCAGAACCATTTCCCGTCGATTGGTTGCTAATGGCTTGCACTCATGCCGTCCGCTAAGAAGACTGCCATTGACCCCACCGAATAGGCGCCAACGTTTGGAATGGTGCCGGGCTAGATCGACGTGGATGACGGAATGGCACAGGGTCGTGTTCTCAGATGAGTCGCGTTTCTGCTTGTCCAGTGATAGTCGCCGTGTACACGTGTGGCGTCGACGTGGAGAAAGGTCCAATCCGGCAGCAATTGTGGAACGCCCCACCGTGCGACAACGTGGAATCATGGTTTGGGGCGCAATCGCGTATGATTCCAGGTCACCTTTACTTCGTATTCAGGGCACTATGACGGCCCAACGATACGTTGATGATGTGCTGCGACCGGTGACACTCCCCTACCTTCAGGGGGTACCCAATGCCCTTTATCAGCAGGATAACGCCCAACCGCACACTGCTCGCATTAGCCAACAAGCTCTGCAAGATGTACAGATGCTTCCCTGGCCACCGTACTCTCCTGATCTCTCACCAATCGAGCACGTCTGGGACATCATTGGACTGCGTTTGCATTTTTGCCACAGCCGCGTTCAGAAGACGAACTGTGGCAAATGGTTGAGAGGGAATGGAGAGCCATCCCTCAGGACGCCATCCGTACTCTGATTGACTCTCTACCTAGACGTGTTGCTGCGTGCATCGCCGTCCGCGGTGGTCCTACTTGCTACTAAGCCGACGCCGTTCTCGCTCTGTATTATGACTATCATTTTGAAATAAAGATCACTTATTGTTCGTCCCTGTCTCTCTCTGTCTGCCGAGTTTCATCACTTTCTGGCCACTATTTCTTGGTGTTCCATTTTCAATGTCACGCAGTGTATAATACACTTTTATCTTGTAGAACGACATTTGATTTTGAACGAAAAATCGAAATTTATTTTAAGGAGAAATAATGATTATTTCTAACCTTAGAGATGAGTATGAAAGGATGAATTGTGAATAGTAAAGAAGAATTCCAATCCCTAGACACTTTTATTTTTTCGTTTATCATTACCCTTCACAATTCATGAAGTTAGAAGTAATCGTTATTTCTCCTTAAAATAAATTTTGATTTTTCGTTCAAAAGAAACACATGCGGGATAATTTTCAAATGTCGTTCTACAATCATAAGCCGCATTATATTGTATTATAAAACACTTTTCTCTTATGTTAGTTTTTTATTATAAAGGGCACCAGTCGTTAACACATGAGAAGTATTCTTACAATAGATCTATCAAGTGTATGTGAAAGCTGTATATATTAGAGCCCTTCAAGAGAACATTTACCAGCATCGAGGTGAATAAGTCAAGCAGAAAGGAATGGTGACAACCCGTTCCAGAACTTTCACCCAAATAACTAGGTTTGTTTGTTACTTATTTATTGTAGATAGATCCTACTGTTATATAGATATTTATATCTATTACTCCTTTATACTCTATACTGTATATATATTATATTATGTATATATATATTATGGTTATTTTGTTTTGTTGTTGGAAAAGATAGAGAATTGAAGGTGCAGTCGTAAAAATAGGAAAGATAAATATTTACCAATCAAGTAGTATTTTTTTTTAATTACTTGAAGCTATCGCACATAAAATTATTTTACACAGTAATATAGAATTTTGAAAATGAATTCTATATTCGTGAATTAAACAAATAGGTAGGTTAACTATACATATTTACAACAATATTCAAAGTATACTGAATCTCTGGTCAAAATAAAAGAATAGTAAATGATGAAAGTAAAATATATGTTTTAAAATATATATATATTTGCATTTTAGATTATATAATATATATGTTATATAAAAATTGTATTTAACTTCAAAATCATAATTTCCAGATCAAATATTCTGTTAAATCTACCACCAGATGTCGCGGGTTTTCCTATATAAATCTGTTGTTGTTGTTTCCCGTTGGCCGGCTCAAATCCTTTTGTAGATATGTAAATATGTAATCTTTTATTTTCCTTGTCATCCACGTTACGATATATTGCATACTAAATATATACATTCAACTGTTTATATGTATATTTTTACATGAAAGAGAGTGTGTACTTCTCAATGTTTTATGGGAGACAGCTCGGGTGAACAATGGGGGAAAGTAGAGAAGCATAAACACCGGATGTTACCAAACGTAAATAGCCTCCCACCGAATGAAAGAAATGTAGGGTAGGTGACAGTATTTTAGGATCACTGGAGTAACGTAGTGTGACGCAAGCTTTTTTATTGAGAGAGCGTAGTGGATGGGAGATAGGTAGGTTCTATGCCCTTCTAACTGCATCGTAAAACCTGAACATCTAACTTTCTAACTGGTTTTCTGGCTAGGTACACATTTTTGATCGTTATTACCAGTTTTACTCTTTTTTCTATATCAACGAAATTAAACCATTTTAAGTTAAACTAGCAATGCATGTTTTCTATTTCAATACAAAGATTGCGTTAAGTGATAGGGTAATATTGTCGAAATTCAATTCAATTCAAAAATCACTTTATTAGGTACCGCTCAAAAAGAGCAAACTAGTTTATAATAATGGCAACAATGAATAATATGTGATGGTTATTCACATATTGAAGAAAATGTTAACGCTGAATTCGATCCCGGTTCATGACTGTCGGGAATCGAGGGTGTTACCTACTCAGCCACCGACTCTTAAATCCTTGTCGAAATTCACTTTCACAATTTACATATATAGTTTTTTTTTATAATACAATATAATGCGGCTTATGATTGTAGAACGAAGTTTGACAAATATACCGCAGATGTTTCTTTTGAACGAAAAATCGAAATTTTTATATTTTAAGAAGAAATAACGATTATTTATAACCTTAGGGATGAATTATGAAAGGATGAATTGTGAAGAGTAATGATTAAAGGAAAAATAAAGTGTCCAGGGATGGGAATAGTTTTTTTTTTTATTTTAGGTTCAGTCAATCATGTGAAATGACACCATATCAAAAGTGTCAAGCTTTACAAGCTTGATACCCTAATATAATTGAGTGGAGATAAGAAAGAAGTAGAAGAGAAGTTGTATAAGGGCATGAGAAAAAGAAGATAACCCAGACATGACTAGATCCTACAGGAACTGCAATAACTGTCACCAAACCCAACTCACTCCTGACCATATATACCCGGCCATCCTTGCAGCCCTCTATATGGCAGACATCAATCCAGGAGAGGACATCCATACGGACAAGATACCTCAGTTGGCCGGTATTGTGATCAGGGTGCACGGACCGATCTGATCTGCTCCAACGACAAGACACCTCAGTTGGCCGGTATTGTGATCAGGGTACATGAATCGATCTGATCTGCTTCATGGACAAGACACCACCACCATTTAATCATGTATAATAAAACATAAATTTGACAAAATTGATCAAAATAAATCAAACTATATTAGACTATTCTTAGAAATGGGTGAAAAAGAGATTTATATGGATGCCGAAAAAAATAAAAAATAATTAGGTGTTAAAATTTCACTTAATATAATATTGAATTAACCATTTTAAAACAAATCTTTTAAAAATCACAAATAACTTTATATCAAAGATGTTTTACAAGCTGAGTTTATTGCTGGAACAATAGTAAAAATTGTATTATATTTTATAAATAATTGGAAAATTATCAATTTGGCTTTGCTATTTGACAATTTAGTATGTATTTCTAAAATAAATTTAAAACTGAATTTTTTATATTAAACTATTCTCGAAAATAGACCTATAGAAACCTTCTTTTTTCAAAATAAAAGTTGCATTTGAATTTCAGATATATTCCACGAGTATTTTCAACATTGGGAAATATTACTTGATCATTGAGTAAAATTTAATCATTCCTCCAGGGTAAAGTGTCTTATCAAAAACATTTTCATTGTTCTCTAGCTTTCGGGAACGGACGTCCTTCTACAGGCCTTTCATCATTAAACCAGGTTTTCTCCTGTAGAAGGGCGTCCATGCCCGAAGGCTAGAAAACAATAAAAATGTTTTTGATAAGACACTTTTCCCTGGTGGAATGATTAATTTTCACACCTCTATTGTCGCGTAGAAATTAACACTGAGAAATACGCCTTGTAAAGCTTCAAGAAGCTGAACTATCCAAAAATAAACTTTAACGTTGAGTTTTAAATGACTTGCAAAAAACATATATATTTATTCTATCAGCAAGTGGCGCGGTCTCCTCGAGCTACGAGTCACAAACTCTTCTACCCTTTTAATGCTGTGTTTTCTCAACTTCTTGAAATAGAGGAGAGCTTCAGATCATATATAAAAGTAAATGTCGCAGTATTGATGCAAAGGATTATTTTATAGAATTACTTGATCATTATATTTATTTTCCCCAGAGAGGGTTCAGGTCAATCTGGATTGAATAATGTCAAGACCAAGATGTGAGTACGTAGAGTCGATGGTCTTCAGCACAGTTGTTGTCTTCCTTGCTCCAGACAGGTCTGTCCTTTCGACGCCGAAGTTTCGGGTATGCAGATCCAGGGACATTGCGAAGTAGATGATCACCTGGTGAATAAGATGTCGACAGATTCAGAGACTTTTGAATGCCTACAAAACAACAACACAAAGATATATAAAAAGATTTTAATACTGTGTGTATGTTTAACATATATTTATTAATCAACCAGGCGCCATATTGAAATATTTGCGCCTATTACATAGGAAACAAACAAAACAACAAACAAATTAAAACCTATAATTAAATATTTAAAAATATACATATATTTATCGACAGAGTTCATTATATTTATATAGACAAAGTGGCTGATGTAAGAGAGTTAAATCATTTAGATCAGGGAACAAAGTCTCACTTCTGCAAAGTTCGGACAGTCGTAGATAAGGTGAAGTGCAGTTTGTTTAGTTTCTCCGCAGGAACAATTATGTTTAACATAAAAAATTATGTTAGCTGTTGCTAACTAAGCTTAAAATCGAGATGTCAATACTTGAATATAATTTCCTTCAATATATCTGTCGTCTTCATGAATTCGACTTGGAAGCAGTCCAACAAAGGCCACTTCGAGTAATCAAATACTCTAAAAATCAGGTACTCGACCTCTTTATATCGGAAAAACAGCGAAACCTTGTAATAATTGTATAACATATTCATGATATCTTGCTTAGATTGCTTATATTTTGGTCCCAGTTAAAAATAACTTTTATTTAGATCCTACGTCAAAACGCTATTCTACATTTAATGCATAGTGATTCGAATATGCTAATTTGTTCTCTTTTTTAAAGATAAAATTGCAGTGAATATACAACTATGTTTATAACGTATAAGAGAATTGAAAAGTATGTAAATATAAAAGGATATATGATATTGGCATGTTCAGATAGGAGTTGAATTTGTCAAAATAAAAGTTTATATTTCATGGAGACTGAGATTTAAGGCAACAAATAGGTATAAAACACTACACAATACACGTTCAGTTCAATTTGAGTAAGAGAGGAAGTTTTAATGTATTTGCGACAAACAAATTAGAGAATATTCTGTATGAATATGTCATCTTCATGTTAAGACAACATTGACTATCTGATTGCTGTTTCCTTCAATTCCATCATTCCACATTTCTTTCCTCCATAGCGATCTCCATTACCATTTAGATGACATTTAAATGACAAAAAGTTTGTATTTCCCATTGAGATACGGATCCTAATTAGTTTAGGAAGAATCAGATTAGAAACCTAACTATATTTTCTCTAAAAGTTTTTTTTCTTTAATTATATCTTCTCGTCGTTGAACTGAGACGTGTTCAAGAAGACCTTGTCTGGAGGAGAACTCTCTCCAGGTGGGGAAATATAAGACCAAAATTTGGCCTCGCCACTTTACCAGCTAAACACCTCTTTAGAAGATTGTGAAGATTCCATTGGATCCCTTGTAGATATCATCGAATAGAGTCCGTCTAGACTGACGAGGGCCATTAGCTCGAAACAATGGTCTCTAGGTGGACGCTTTTCAGTTTTCCAAAGCTGGTGTTGTGGCTTTGTCACCGACCCGAGGCCGCTATTTTGTGGCGACGGTCAATAGATGGTGTCTAGTTTTGACGCCTACTTTGACGCTAGAGATGACCTCTGTTTTTATTTATTAATTGAAAGGTACATACAGATTTGTTTAAGTATGTTTAATAAAGTGCGAATAAAAGGTAATTATATTTTCAAATATATAATTTATATATATATATCTGTACATTCACTATCCTTCTTTATATAGATATTTCTGGAAAAAGTAAATATATAAAATCCGTTGACCAAATATTTGTAGAAATACCTTTTAGGATAGCATAATAGTATACCATTAGTCAGCCCACGCACATATGATGAGAAATATTCTAATATACTGTATATAAAGTGCTTATTTACCTGTTTACATTTTAAACTCAAAAATAGATACTGTGCATTTTTTCTTTCTTTTGTAACGGCAACTCAGAGAGAGAGAAAGAGAGAGATGTTGACGAAGAGATTGAGAATGAAACTGATTTATTACAATGTCCATATAAGATTATATAAGGTTAAATATAAATATAATATAAATATAAATTTAAATAAATATAAATATGAATAATAAGATTATATATATTGTTGACGAAGAGACATATGGAGCATATGAAGGTTAACATCTTTAATAATATCGAATCATGTGTTTTTTTTTCAATTTCAGACATTTATTTAGAGATATAAGACATTTTCTTTCATTACTAAATATGTTTTTTAAATTATAATTCTTTATAGATTGCTTAAGTATATAATATTAATATGAGATATACGCGAATAAATCAGAAAACATCTAATTATTATTTAGTTTTATATATATTTTAATCATTTTATGTTTGATGATATTTTTTTAGGTTCAGAGAATATTGTATGCTTATTTTAAAACCTTTTCTTGTTCTTTTCTTTTTGCTTATTCCTAGTACACGTGGCACAGGCCATGATAATTTTGATGGGTAGAATTAGGCAACTGTTTTTACTGTAAGTGCACCACATGTCTACACATATGAAAAGCAGTTCGACTTTACACTTACAAATGTGCCAGAGCCCCATTTGGTTACTTGCATTCGCTGGTGGGGTTGGACTTTTGCAAGAATCGGGGGTTATTGGAGCATTTTCTTTCTAATCAGAAATAATTCCCAATACGGGAATTGAATCCGGGTCGTAGCGGTCGAAAAGTTTAGACCTTTTTTCAATCGACTCTCTTTCAGTCATGAGTTTTCATATTACCTTGTAAGTCTCTATCTTTGTGAACGATTCTATTTATGTATAATGGCGATTGAAGTCTTAAAACCTTATAGATTTCAGCCCATAGTTCTTCAGGAACTGCTCTACTCCATTCATTTCGTCTCCAAGTTCATCCCCCATTGAACAATAGAGTAGGGCAGCGGGAACGGGTCAGGCTGAGTACGATTACCTTAGCCCAACTAAGCTCCTGGATCAATTGCTCCATTGTTGGATCCACGTTTAGCTTCTAAATAGTTTATCTAACATATACATCATATTTATTCTAATAAGAAATATTTATTTATTTTATTTCAATTTAAAGCGCCATCTCCCCCTAAGGACACTTGCGTTGTCATACATGTATGTCTTTACATTTGTCTATACATATTTACAATAATTTAAGGCCTTGAATAGAATAGTCATATGATATTATCAATGAGAAAAAGAAAAAAAAACGAAAAAAATAACTGTGTACAAAAGAAAGAAGGGTTTGTTGCTATATAATTTAAAATATATCTACAAAAGGCATTGAATTATCTAAAAAGAAATATGACGTAAGAATTAAACATTCAATAAGTTTTAAAATGTGTTGAGACATTTTTTTAATATAATAAACCTTTTAAATAATAAAGAAAATGGTTTTCTTTATTGATCTGACCTGATTGATAGACACTGTTCCGAGATGTTAGTTGGCAAAGAGGCTCAATTAACACAAAGCAATAACGCGCCATCTATACATATAAAATAAAAGGATTTAAAAGCGCGAATGTTTATTTTATACATAAAACTAACTTCTACTGTCCTTACTGCGATGAAAAAATATATATATTTTTTGCGATTTATCATCGCAGTAAGGACAGTAGAAGTTAGTTTTATGTATAAAATAAACATTCGCGCTTTTAAATCCTTTTATTTTATAAGAGGCTCAATGGAATATTTATAAAGAACAGGACCGGCTCTCTATACACGTGTTCCACCATGGATAGATCTCTTGAAACTCGGAGCACAGGCTGGAAGGTATAGTAGGCCGAGTAGGAAGAACAAACGACGATTTCAAGATTACGAACAGGACATCTTAGAATGCTCATATTTGATGTGGAAAAAGAATAATATTCCCGAAATTCCCCAAATGCGATTCCCAACCAGGTAGTCCTGAATATCTATTGAATTGCATCGAATCCTTCAAAAAAGACCTCTGGGAAAACCCCAGCATAATAATAGAAAGGCTAAGACAATGGAACCAAATGGAGATTGTTTAAACGACTTGAGAAATAAGTAACAACAACATAGTAAGTCGAGTTCAGGTCTGAACCATTGCTAACCTGGCCGTTAATTCTAACAATCCTAATTTAAAAGCTTAACTATCTATATTGTTAGATGATTTTTAGATAACATTGTTTGCCTATAAGGCTTCGAAATAACGAAATTTTGTAGAGATACAGTTTATCTTGACGCACTTTATTACCAGTAGCTGTTAATAGAATTACAACAACAACAACAAAAGCTTTATTAAGTCCTTTTAGTCATATACAGGTTCTCCAAGCAGAAATATAGGATACATGAAGGAAAAACAGTGATTGAATATAATGGTAACATGATATTTATATACGGGGAAATCATATAAAGACTATCAAGCTAATAGATTAATCTGGGCAAATTGGAGGCAAAGAAAGTTACTATACATGGATTTACCACGGATTCTCGTGTTAGGTCTTGTGGAATTATTTGGTAGAAGCTCTAAGACTTTGTTAGTAGAATTAAGGATTAGATACACTTGATTCTAATGTTCGCCATTAGAAATATCTTCCTCACCAAAAGCCAACTCACCTGGTGGGACCTGGTACCGTGGGTTTGACACGGCAGTGGAATCCTGGAGTCAGTGGGGGAAAAATGTAGATCACAGTACCTATGGTTTCAAAGTATGCTCTGCAAACTTCACAGTTTGTCTTACCTAAACTACCCAGCATCTCAATCAAAATATTACATAGAAAACAATGGAAGACAAACTTCAGGATGACATTGCATTTTATTTTCGACAAGCTCAAATCAACAATTATAAGATACAAGAGAGACAATAAGAGAAGTTTACGGAGTAACAAAAAAAAATCAAAATATTAATAATAATCTGTTCATTAAATACAAACTATATTTTTCTATAATATTATTAATATAAGGGTTTCAATATATATACATATTTAAATAAAAAGGCATATATTTGATCAAAATATCATTTATTTTACCAATATTTCAGATGGCTGAACGCCAACCTTTATCAAAGTATTATAACATATTAATGTGTGTCAACAACCTTATATATTATAATACCTTGATAAAGGTTGGCGTTCAGCCAACTGATATATTGGTAAAATAAATGGTATTTTGATCCAATATATGACTTTTTTAAAAAGTGTATTTATGGATTGCTCTATTTTCAAATTATATGCATATTTATAATAATTTTTTTCACATACACACAGATTTAAAATTTTAAATAATAAAAAGGCATATATTAGTTTGAATAAAATATTTAATCTAAATGATGAAGTATTTGAAAATTATATAAGTGTTTAGATACAAAATGTTAAAACAAAGCCATAGCTATTCGCAACATTGATTTTAAAAAATCAAACAAATATATATAAAAAAACATAACTCTAATCTCATCAAAATGCTGATTTTAATATTTCTAATCAATCAATTAAGGCAATAAATAATTTATTCAATCCAATATGAATCCTTTTTATGATCTAAATATTTAGAAATATGGATTATATAATTTTATTTCATATTCACAAACAGAGAACAAATTCAAATATTTTTTTCAAAATAGAAAAAAACCTAAATTTTTATTCAACTTTAAATTCCAAAAGACATCGTAGATCGTCTGATAAAATGAAATCAGACGATTATTTTAATTATATTCAAATGTCTATATTGAAGGTTGACAATGAACATATTATTTGGTATTTCATAGACACGACAGCCTTTTAAAAACCAATTTAGACAAGCTGATCAATAAAATATTTTCTTTTGTGTTCTAATAAATATTTGTCACCTTAATATTTACATAAAATAAATATCTCCGAGGAACGTTAATCTGATAACATTCACAGCCGAGATTTGAAATTAATTATCGATTTCGTCTGCTTGAAATAACCTGAATGGATGTCATGTAACTGCGATAAATGTTATCTCCGTGGCTTGTAATGGATTTTTATATGATACACTCGCTGAGATGTTCATATTTTAAGACATATTGACTGTTTTAGATAACATATAAAGTAGCAAATATGTTTAGTCCTCCTTCAGTGCCTTCCTCTACTGAGGGTGGGCCACATGGTTTCTTCATATCTCCCTCCTTCAGTGCCTTCCTCTACTGAGGGTGGGCCACATGGTTTCTCCACATCTCCCTCCTTCAATGCCTTCCTCTACTGAGGGTGGGCCACATGGTCTCTCCATATCTCCCTCCTTCAGTGTCTTCCTCTACTGAGGGTGGGCCACATGGTTTCTCCATATCTCCCTCCTTCAGTGCCTTCCTCTACTGAGGGTGGGCTACATGGTCTCTCCATATCTCCCTCATTCAGTGCCTTCCTCTACTGAGGGTGGGCCTCATGGTCTCTCCATATCTTCCTCTTTCAATGCCTTCCTCTACTGAGGGTGAGCCACATGGTCTCTCCATACTTCCTCCGCCATCCTCTTCATCTCCTCGTAGATGTGTCGTCAAAGACCATGTGTTACTCTGTGGCTGATACTGTGACAGGGTCCCAAGAATCTTCCGGTATTTGGTCCACCCCGGATATTTCATTTCCCTGGTAACCACCCATTTCTGGAAGACATTCCCCTTCGCCACCTGGGAAGGTACTCGATAGGGGCATAAATGTGTGTACATGATACATTTTATGATCTCTATTAACTAGACATATATTAACTTTTAAAAAATAGTCAATCAAATTATATTAATATTTTAGTCAAATTTTATTCCTCGATAAATATATCTTGAGAAATGGAAAATGGAGCTGAGTTTTAATTCCTATGTGTTTGTCGTTGAAAAAAGAATTAATATATATATATATATACTCGTACTATCTTTATAATCTAACAGAATATATTAGTATTTGCTGTCCAGTTCTAATATGTAAAAATAGCATTATATATTATTAATCAGGTATATATTAAATATTCACGATGCATATATTATATATTAATGAGACATATATTATATATGTAAGTAAAATTCCTTCCATTTCTATACGTTCTGATTAAATCTCATATTTAGCTTTGAGGGCGCCTAAATATTAATGATAGCATGATTTGAATATTACCAACAAGTTATTTTGCCATTAGAAAATTGTCCAAACTGCATCTGCGGAACACAAAAAGTTTTCGTCTTCATAAGCTTCACTTATTAATGCTAATATCTCTGTGAAAGACCTTTTTAATTTTACACAAAATTTGATATTTGCCCTTTGCTCAAATGATGACATTGCAGAAACCGACGCGAGCTAAATACTTACAACAAAAATATGCCTAAAATGAAAACTACGCATGCGCATGTACTGGCGTTGTTAAATTACATTATAGTTTAGGCTTTGTTCTTTACAGTAAAATTGTGATTTTACATTTTTAAAAAGTTATTTTTTATTTTATTTTTTAAAATTCTGGGAACTTTTTGAACATACCGTGTATACTGACTGGTTAGAACGAATAGACTTTAAACATATTTATGTTATTGCTACATTGTGTACATATAGTTTCAAGTCAGGATAACTATAATGGTGCAAGTAGTTGCGAATTTTACTCTTAGTACATCTCCCGTAAAAGTAATTAGAGAGCATATGAACTTAAACATTCCACGCGTATACATACACATATTTATTTAAAAATGCTAATTTTGGATGATAAAGTTTTATTTTCCAATATTTCGTATGGAAGCTCGCCAACCCTCTTCGGGAAACAAGATCTCAAAACAATCTTGTTCCCCGAAGAGGTTTGGCGAGTTGCCATACGAAATATTGGAAAATAAAACTTTATGATCCAAAATATTCATTTTTAAATAATTTAATATATGGATTGCCCTATTTTCAAAAGCACACACATATATATATAGCACAGGTGCTCGTGGTCAGGAAATTATTCTTTATTTTTAATATATATATATATATGATAAATTCGTTTGAACAAGTATTAAACATAAACGAGAAAATTTTATGTAAGAATTTTAATTTTATATGAAATATACAATAATCCTTTTTATATATATTTAGTTATTTTTTTTTTAAATTGGTCAATTTAAAATATTTTCGCGTTTGGTTTAATGTGACTGGTCAAAAATACACTAATAAACATCTATAAGTGATTAATTGTAGAAATGTTTCAAATATCTATTTCTGAATATTCATTTGTAATTTTTTTATAAGTTATTTGTTATTAATGGATGTATATATCTGTTCACACTCATTGTTTCAATAATTTTATCATGCTCATAGCTTAGCATTCTTATTTACTTCCATAGGATGTTTTTTAATTAAATATAGAGAGGCCTTACCAATTATTTAAAGTTCATTAGACAATTAAGATAATAGGTTTTCACATAGTAAAACAAAATTAACTAACATATATGATTAAATTGATAACATTCTTGCTATTCAGATTAAAATTAGGTTATGATAGAAAACATATTTACAACAATAAAAAGAATTCATCTTAATTCACATAGTGTATATTCACTGGTCTTATACAGATTCACCACAGGAAGGAAGCATAGATAGAGCTCGTTTACTCCAGCCAACACAGAACCCAACAACAGCTTCCAGGTCCGACGCATGTCCAATAGCCACAGAACCCACCATTCGAGTAGATTCAAATACACATACAGCTTTATTAAGACCACAAGTCTCATACAGATTCAACACAGGAAGGAAGCATAAATGGAGTTTCTATACTCCGGGCAGCGCAGATTCCAACAGCCTCCAGGTCCGAGGCATGTCCAGTGACTACAATATACAAATTATATACAAACACATACAGCTTCATTAAGACCACCAGTCTTATACATATTTACCACAGGAAGGAAGCATAGATAGAGCTTCTATACTCCGGGCAGCGCAGAACCCAACAGCCTCCAGGTCCGACGCATGTCCAGTGACTACAATATACAAATTATATGCACACACATACAGCTTCATTAAGACCACCAGTCTTATACAGATTCACCACAGGAAGGAAGCATAGATGGAGGGAGCTTCTATACTCCGGGCAGCACAGAACCCAAAAGCCTCCAGGTCTGACCTACATGTCCAGTGGCCACAGAATCCACCGTGCATAGGTTAGCGTATCACTGAATTCTTTATTTTACTACATAGGTGAAGTGGAAGCAATTCTACCATATTTTAAAGAGGAAAACTGCTATTTTTTTTTCTTAACCTTTGTTATGTGTATTGTTAATTTGCAAATATAGGTACAAGTATATAGAGTATACTTGTATATACAGCGGCCTTTTGTTGCATAGCAAGTTGAGTATGTAATAACCTTTATATCTTAATAAGGTTAGAATAATAAGTGGAATATCACCTATGCGTTTCTGTTTTACGATAAAACTGGGATAGGGGCTTTCAAGACAGAGAGGTTTTTCTCAAAGCTTGAAAGCCCTTAGCTCAGTTTCATTGTAATAAAGAAGTTCATCGTTTATCTTTTGTATTGAAATGGTATCAACAATTTGTATTCATTTTATATTAGTGAGATAGTATTGAATTTGTTTGTTTTTACCCTGGTATAGCCCCATATACCTTTTATTTGATATCAATACTCTATATCTTCAGAGTCATAAACTATAACATCATCGCTAGAGAAGAAAATCGATGCGTTCGAGATGTTTTGTTGGTGAAGAATGCTTCGTATATCTTGGACAGCGTGTAGGACGAATGCATCGATACTATCACAACTATTGATTTCGGAAGATGACCGACTTCTGTACAACGGAATTGTTTGAGATTCTTCGGTCATATCGCGCGACACAGGTGAATGGAGTACACCATACTGACTGGAAAGATGTCTGAGCGACGCATACCTGGACGCCCGCCGACACGCTTCGTGGACCAATTAAAGAAACTCACTGTCTTAACGGTCGTCGAGATGGAACATCGAGCTCAAGACAGAGATGGCTGGTGTCGCATCGTGTTTGGGATGTAATACGTACAGTGAGCCACAACGTCCGATGGCGAATAGAATTATATTACTACTCTATATCAAAGCTTTAATTCTTTTAGAGAACAAAAGAATTTTGCTGAATATATAATTGCGTAAATTCCTTGTTAATTTACCGAATTCCAGCATATACAAGATAAAATTAATTTTCTTTTGGGATTAATTTTATTAAATTATGAAAAAAAGACAAAGAGACAAAACACGCGCATAGATAGTTGAAAAAAGAGAACAATTCATAATTAATTTGTCTTTTAATAATATACCTCTTGGTACGCCTTGAAGCAAATTTGAATCTGGTTGATAATTGCATTTGTACGTCTGCGTTTATTTTATAGAAAAAAAAACATTTTTTTTTTCAGATCTCAGAATAAAATTTCGAGAATAAAAAAGGCTTTAATCAGCGGGAAGCAATTAATTTAAACAATGGGGATGGTTAAAGAAATGTTTCCACCAGAATTACTGGGGTAATTTTGGCCAAATTGCTCCTAATTTGAAATCACTTTGTGTCGATATTGTTTCCTTGTTTTTGATGGCTGGGTAGAAAATATGATTTTTTTTTGATATCGTGAAGAAATGGAATGATAAATAGGGGAAATGATAACACTTTGAAAACAGAAATATCCTAGAATTCTTTAAGATTCACTCGCTCTCATACTCAGTATATAATTAAAGAAGCTAACAGAATACCTTAGAAACATCTAACTAGAGAAAAGTTGGAAAAAACACAAATTCCAAATTAAATAACTCAAGATTCTAGAATTTACAAGAAATATTAGTAATTATTCTCATGCACAAAGTACAAATATATATCTAGTTCCAGTCCCAACATCTTACTGATTGTATTAACGGTACAAATCTGTATCCATGGATGGGAACCGAACCCAAAGTGTTCCACTTACCGGGCAGATGCCATGTCCACTAGGCTACCCTGGACATATCTTTCTTTTTACTGCAAATGTTTCTTTTTGCAGAACGAAAAATTGTAATTTATTTTAATGAGAAATAATGACTATTCCTAACCTCAGGGATGAAGTATGAAAAAATGAATTGTGAAGATTAATGATGAATGTAAAAATAAAAGATTCCAGGGATGGAAACCCTGGACACTTTTATTTTTCAAATTCATCATTACTCTTCACAATTCATCCTTTCATACTTCATCCCTAAGGGTAGGAATAGTCTTTATTTCTCCTTAAAACAAATTACGATTTTTCGTTCGAAAGAAACATTTGCGGAAAAATTAAGAACGGAATGATATGTCCAGGGTAGCCTAGTGGACAAATCTGTATATATGGTACAATACAACAAAGACTATCAGACTGTTTAAAGATCGCCAACTATTGAAGTTGTCATTTGTCAGATTCCCAGTAAGAATAAGAGGAAATCAAACAAGAGTATTTAATTTGTTCTCACTTTTCTGGTAGTTCTTTGATGACTTCCCTCTAGGTTTCTTGTTTCTTTTAGGGTCAATCTAGTGATTTGGTCATTCAATCCTTTCTGGATCCTTCCAACTTTTCCTATCACCCATCCCATGAACATTGAATTTCTCAGAGAATTCTAATTCCATTCTGATTAAATGGCCAATTTCAAATTGATTCTTCAATGTTTGTACATAGTAGGTTCCGAATAAGATATTCTAAGATGCTTAGATTACTTCTTCTTGAAGTCCTCAAGACTTTGAACTTCCTGCATCAACAAAACACATTTCAAAAACAAATCAATTCATTCAGTCGTGGCTTTGGAATCTAAATTAATTTCCAATGAATAAAATAGGGACAATGCTAATAAAACATTCCAATACATTAAATATTTCATCCGTAGCTTTGAATCCAATATTAATTTCTGAAAAATAACTATGAGGTATGCTAATGTTTGAAAAATTCTAATTTGAGTAGTGTTTTGACTGTGCTTTCCAAAATGGATCATTTTCCCTACTCATTGATGATATGCTTAATGCGAGTAAACAACAAAGATGACAAAGAAAAATAGAAGGTCAAGTGGGGAACCTTTGTTCTTGTAACATTGTACAATTAAGGAAGTTCGAATATATCTCGTGGAGGATTTAAAGGTGCCTAGACGTTGGCATGTACACCATCCTCTTTATTTACACCATAATGAAGAAATCACAGATGTTATGTTGAAAATGAAGATTGTCTAGACCATATTTATATTTGGCAACCAATTGACACCATGAGCAGTATATAAAATTTTAGCTTATCGACCTTTGTGTGGTCACCTTACAGTGAAGGTTTATCTCATTCTCTTATTAACACTTCGCTCAAAATAAAAATGTTCTTCTAAACGAGATGCCAATTCCTGAGTGAAATCAGATTTACAACATTCTTATTTTTAGGTAGTCATTCCATATTTATTATTACATATAAAATCAGGAGTTTACTCTCAAGTCGTGATTTTCCTACATATATGCATATTGGGACATTAGTAAGCCAATGTTATTAGATGATAAATTGGAAATATTATGCACAATTTAATTTGCCTTATTTATTAATCACTTTTTAATTAGCGTTTAATCCGAGATATGTGGAAGTTTAGATGAAAATGTTTTTTATAATCCTAGAACCATTAGACACACATTACGAAATTATTGTCAAATCTGAAAGAAAACTCGACCTTGTTCACAATAGTTATATCATTCATTATTATATATAAATGAGCATACCCAGATATGTTAAGGAGAAACAATTATTTTCAAAAATGTCGAGGCGTTATTATCTATTTTCAGTTTATTTCACGAAAAAAATAAACATTTTTGTTGTTTATTCTTATTCCCTTGTGTAAAATTTACACGAATTCCATGAGTCCATGCTTCTCGAGCTTGATCTCAAGGAATGGGGTGTTGGGGTGCATCTTTAGTTGATAATGGCACACTGATCCAGGCAGACTTTGGTGAAAGTCTATTTTATTTATGGGTTTTACAGATAGCTTGAGTAAAAGTAAAATAACATACTCGGAATATCAAAATTAAGGTCATTAATACATAAGTCTAAATCTGAAAAGAGACATTGGTAAACATAGCCAGAATGACGAAGAACTGTTTGTGCATAAAAGTTACTAGCTGATACATAAGGTACCATGTAATGAAACGACAGGTATTGAGATAGGATGATCTCAAGACTTGTGCTGATAGACTTCTAAATGTCAAGAAGACAATGAAGACCTACAGAATTGTAAAACATACTCTACGGGGTCTATCTAGATAACTATCTATATACTGTAATATATGGTAGACAAATAAAATGGCCTAAGACAACTATAATCTCACTATTTTCTATATAAAAACACAACTATCAATATTCATGACAATTGAAACAAATTTTATTGACTTCTTGTCAATAATTTACATTTAAAATGGAAATAAAATTAAAATATAGATGATCATGTGGGGGATGTGCCCCGGCGAGTGAGCCTTCTTTCCCAGGCGATTAGCGGGTCCGCTGCTCCTCCGGTCAGCCCAACCTGTACGAAGTACCGGTAGATGATGGATTTGGCCAATGCCAGGATGGCCAGGTCGTCATCTTCGATGTCAATATTCACGGTGAAATTGTGAAAAACTTTTCTCTTCTTCTTCTTTCTTATCTCCACTCAATCACACTAAGGTATCAAGCTTGTAAAGCTTGAGACCTTTGATGGTGTCTGCCGGGGAAGAGTAGAGTTCATCAATAGATGAGTCAATACAGTCAATAATATGTCTTGAGGTTGCAGGCTCAGAATGAAAAACTTTTAAAATTTCAAAATATTTACTTACAATGAGTTTACCTTTTATCTAAGCCCGTTGAAGAGTGATTCTCGCTTATAAGCTAGCAATTTAAAATAGAAAGAAACTCATTGTGAGGAAATAGTTTAAAAACTGTTAATATATTGTGATATATGGTAGACAAAGAAAATGGCTTAAGACAACGATAATTTAACTATTTGCTATAGAAGAGGTACCAAGTAAGCAATAAGAGATTCTTTCATAAGAGGACCATCGTACAAGCTTTATAAGAAGACACGTACAAGCTTTTTTACCTGAAAGCTTGTACGATCCATCTCTTATACAAGAAGCTCTTTTCCTCGATTCCTCTTTTTTCTTCTATATGTGAATATACAACCTGAAGTCCAGGATTTTTACAGTTGGTCTTGAGAGAGGCACAAGAGGAACATTCTCCTTATGGTCTGAAAGAGGCTGCACATTCACGTACAGTATGTGTTGAGATCTCGGAACGTAAACACCATCTGTTATTTCTTCACAGTTTACTTTTTGTATCTTCCCTCTGGGATACAGTAAATTATTCTGTAGTATCAAAGGATGAGGGTAGTCTTCCGTTTTCAAGGTTTCTGTGACTTCTAGTGAGTACCTGTAATTTTCTACTTGTTCGGTTTACTCAATTTTTATTTACGTGTCACCTAGCAGTGCATTAAACAATTGAATTTTTTAAAAGAAAATAATATAAATTCATACAGCACAGGATACTATATATAGGCCCAAATATACAGTAAATTCTCTATATTAAAACCTTTTTTCGGATGCTTCAATAAAATTTATTCATATTGTTGCACCTTTGCAGGGTCGTCGACCTTGGTTTCTTCCTTCTTGGTGTTATACACGTTTCCCGAGCGGGTTTCTATATTCAAAGCAAATAAATAAAAGTAAATAAAATAAATTACTTTTCAACGTTATTGTGTTTATTTATTCGTGGTCTTTCTCGTAGGTCGTGATCCGCAGTCTTCGTCCAGGTCCTCTCTCGCTGCAATAACCAATCAAGATATATGTATAATAAAATATTACAAAAGGAATAAAACTATAAAAAGGAATGATGATAATCTAAATATTCTTTTTTAAATAAATATCAAATATCATAGAATATTTTGAATAAATGTAAGGCGCATTAAAATTGATGTAACAATATTCACAATGGCTTGAAAATGTATTTTACATTTTGATTAATGCGGCTACATGTAGATGTAATGTAATGTAGTGTAATGTAGATTGTAGGTTTATTTAAAGTAAAATGGAAGGTCTTCTACATAGCTTCAGTAAACCTACTGCAAAGAACGCTGCAGAGATCCACTGCAATTCTTCAATCAATATCTCATACACTGCAACCTCACCCGCAAGTAAAAATGTGTTTACCTCGTTTATTGAAGTGCTCATCGTTGTACATCAGAGATTGTTAGAATTTCTTTGTGTTATATAGATCTATATTTATAATGTGAAGTTCATATGATTGTGTTGATTTCATCGCAATATAAAGGTGTAGTATATATAATTCTATATAAATTTACTGCTATCTTGAATTTATATAAAATACGTTAATTAATTGCAATTTATTGCAATAAATTGATAAAAAGGGATCAAGCTCTCGAAATATTTTGAGAAATATTTTTATTTTTCTTTACAGATCCATGTACGCCCTTTTATATAATCTTAATAAATGGATCGCCTTTTGACTTGTGCTATCTTAAAGACAAATATTTTAGTGTAAATAAAATTCCTTTTGCGCGTTCCCTTTCATAAACAAATTTGCATAGTTTGTATTATAAAGAATATAACATATATATAAGGTGACTAGGACTATATACAATGAATTTATCGTAAATTTATATGCTGTTTATATTCAAATGTATTTATCATTAACCATCCTAGTATGAAATATACCTAAAGATGCCAAACTGAAAAATAAATTTATAAATGTATTTATGTGTTTGAGTTTGAAAATATAAAGTTGTGGAAGAAAGAAGTAGACAAAATGATTTCATGCGATGTAATGGTTTAAGGGACATAATTCCATCGTGATGAGAAATATGAGAAAAAAAATATTTGAATGTAATTCTACTGTCCTATAAGCTTATGTCCATAGTTTTCTTGAAAACCATTTCTGAGATTCCATCCTTCAGTGCTGCGTATATAAGCAGAATCGTCCAATACAGTTTTATAGCTCTGAGAAATAAAATATATTTTTTCATCGCAGTAAGGGCAGTAGAAGTTTGTATTATGTATAAAAGAAACATTCGTGCTTTTAAATCCTTTCATTTTATAAGAAATATGAGTATTAATAATGAAAAGTTGAAATCTATAATAAGAATACATTTCAACTAAAGGTGGATTGTACTCACTCTAGAATTTTGGTTTGTTTGAATAACGCCTACATCTCATTGTTGAAGCCAACATTCCCAAATATGTACATGTGGTTTGCCAATACTCTGGAATAATATTACAACAGTTTGGTATGTTTAACTGGCTATACTGCTGCGAGGGTTCACTATTGATGAGCCAGGCACTTCAATTATATCATCATTGCAGTAAGGGTAGTAGAAAATATTTTAGTTTTAAAAAATAAACATACGAGTCTAAAATAATTTTAGTTAAAACAGCGTTTTGTTGTTGATTATCGAAAGATTGTGCTTGGTATATAGGCAGTTTCAATCTACTGGCGTCCTACAGTATGGGACCATATAATGAGGAAGGCTCAATTTGATAATTAAAATAATTTTATTGATCTTGTCAATACATTCAAAAATGCACAGTCTGTACTATTATTTTAAAATATCCGGAATATAGAGGCTTCCTGGCCGGCATTCATATTTTTATGAAAAATAGACACTTCGGCCAGTTAGAGTTTTTTTATTTTTCTCATGTGAGAACGCCCTTGCAACCTCAGAACAATTTTAACCCCTTGCCAAATGCTTTATTTTTATTTACTTCTCCTGACGAAGACAAAAGATTTTTGTCGAAACGTTGAGAAAAATGAAAAAAACTCTAACTGGCCGAAGTGTCTATTTTTCATAGAAATATTTTAAAATAATTCAATCTTCACGGTGGGTTAAAACTACTGTTGGCTATAAAAAGCTGGAGGTACTCATTGTAGCAGTTCTGAGGGAGACCGCTCCTGACATGGAGATTGACGTCTTTGTACTCAATCCTCACATGGATGTAGACAGTACTGTTCCTCTGTACCCTAGGCAGTACTGGGTACTGTCAGCCCAGGTTATAGAGGTATTCTCCTCTGAAGATTCTTCCACGCAATAACACCGTTGTGACATAGATCATCTGTTATGTTACCCGTTGACAGAGGTCCGTTAGCATCCATATTTTATATACTAAACCATGGAAGGTCCCAAGGTACACGATCGAGGACATGGACTTGACTCGCATTATTACTCGCAATTATGGGGATAATAATAATAATTAATTAATAATAATTAGATGTATACACAACTATGTACAATGAATATGGCCCCTCTGCCACTACTGTAGATGTCTCCAGCGACACCACGCATTTTGCGATCTACGAAGAAAACGTATATCGCGTGCTTCGCCACTTAGAGGATGGTGATGAGGTGGTTCTCCCTGTCATCTGAGAGGTGTTGTCCATCATCAGCCGGCCGCCGGACATGCAGTCCTGGATTTTTCCAGTTGGTCTTGAGGGAGGCTCAAGAAAAAGATTCTACTTATGGTCTGAAAGAGGCCGCACATTCTGTACAGTATGTGTTGAGATCTCGGAACGTAAACACCATCTGTGATTTCTATTCAATTCCCTCTTTGTATCCTTCCTCTGGGATACAGTACCTAGTTATTCTGTAGTATCGAAGGATGAGGGTAGTCTTCCGCATTTGGAGGTTTTGTGTGAATTCTGGTGGGTATCTGTATTTTAATATTTGTTTGGTTTACCCATTTTTTTATTTAGGTGTCACCTAGCAGCGCATTAAACAATTGTATATCATATTACACTCGCTGGTGGGGTTAGACTTTTGCAAGAATCGGGAGCCATTGGACCATTTTTTTTATATAAAAAAAAGTGTCCAATACGGGTATCGAACCCAGGTCGTAGTGGTCGAAAGCCAACGGTTTAGACCATCCTTCCACCGACCACCGTGTAATTATATTATATATAGCGATATATATAATAAGTAATCTATAAGAATAATCGTTATTATGTTGATAGAAAGATCAAATGAAGGATAAACATGGCCTACCCACATATCCTCCTTAACAATTTTCCCGATGTCCCATATGTGCCATTCCCCGGATAGTGGAATTGTCTTGAATCTCTAGACAGCCATTCTGGCTTTTTCAGACGTCTGACTGTCTTCAGGCGACAACATTAGGGAAATACCCAGAAGAATAACAAGTACGTAATTAAAGATTTTTCTTGATTAGATGGATTGTGCTTGATCCAAACTGGCTGGAAATGGATCGGCTATATCTGGACACATCAATCGACGTCTGGTTCAATACTATATACTATGTACTATATACATTAATCATAAGGGAATAAGACCAAATTCAAATAAATAAATATTGTGTGACGTTTCGGTAACAGCGTTATTATCATCTTCAGACAAAAGTACTGACGCAAGTACTACATTCACAAGTACTACATACTTTTGTCTGAAGATGGTAACAACGCTGTTACCGAAACGTCGCACTATTTATTTATTTGGATTTGATCTTATTATCTTATGTTTATAATCTATAATCCAAATTGTGCCTTATCATATGTACATTAATGTACCGAATATATATGGCGTAGAATTTTGTGGCTCTTAATCAATAGAAAAATGATTTTGTCTCTTAAGATTGCTAACATTCCGTTACAATTTCAACTATCTTTAAGACAATAAATTGGTTTAATCACTTCTCAAAAATATACTTTCTCCATAATTTGAAAAATATAATTAGCTTCTAACGCGATATTTAAGAAATATCAACTCAAACTGAATTAACAACACTATTATTCAATATCATATTCATTAGAAATTCTCCCCAAATATGTAAGTTTCATTTATACCCTCAAGATCCTACTGGATTCATATTGGAATGGATAATAGGTTTTACGCTATTTTGTGTGGCAGGTTTTTGATATATTCTATTCAATATTATACAC
>CP092874.1:59091854-59416083 GCA_030710605.1 Cordylochernes scorpioides | reverse complement strand
TGGTAAGAAAACATGGCTTATCAATAGTGAATTCCTTAATGATCTCAATTTGTATATTTTTGATAAGTATAGACAATTCATGATTTAAGGTAAATTTATAGAAGCTATTAATATTATGAGAGATATTTCCACAATGGTTCTATTTTTATTTGGAATACCAACTAGATTCGCCCTCTACGTGCGTAAGCATGAAATTCCTTATGTAATAAATAGACAGATATACACAGAACTAGACATAAAAGCCTGTAGAAGATGGAATATCGTTCGAAAGCTTAAAATTTGAATGTAAAATATGATAATTTTTTTTATTTCAAAATTTAAAGCGCTATGTCCCCCCTAGGGACACTTGCGCTGTCATACATGTATGCCTTTACATTTATCTATACATATATATACAATAATTTAATAATAATAATATATGAAAATAAAATATAATAGTTGTGAAAAACTCTTTAATAATAAATAAAGACTATATTCGCCAATCGCCCAGTAAAAATGTTAAGCGCTTCAAATTTGAGCTAGAAAAATCTATTAAAAGGTAGTTCACCACTGAATAGCTATCCATTACGTCCGTTATAGATGTTTTCTCTATCTTATTGCAGTATTTATACTAGACTTAGGTCTTGGGAAACACTTGTACAAGACTTGTAGCTTTGGTCAACACTTTTACAAAAGTTTTATTAGAAGAAATAAAATATAAACGTTATCAAAATTTGTTTCTTTATTTGTAAATACGGCAAGCTTAAATAGTATCCTTCTACAGGGAAAGTTTATCCATCATATATACAATTTTTTTTGACAAATAAAATATTTTTATTGACATCTTGTCAATACATGCAAAGTGCACAGTCTGTACTATATATATATAGTGTAAAAACTATATAATAAAAATATAATAGTGATTCTATATTTAAAATTTAATGAGTAAACTGATAACAATGATAATTTATATCAAGTAGATTTCATTAGATTAGCAAGCTAAATCTAAATTAATTATAAAAATAAATAGTTGTTTAGTTTTATAGTTTAGTTTTGTATTAAAATTATCTTTATTATTTTGATTATTTAAATTCAAATTATAAAATTTGTAAATTGTTATTATTTAGTAGAGAGAGAGAGAAAAAAAATTCCTTTACTTCTTACACATCATCCAATTAATTATATATTTATAATTAATAACAATAAAATTTAACAACGTAACGTCTTTTGCATCGGCTTTTACACGTCATTTAGACATACTCTAATTTGGATATAGAATAATAGAAGTGAGAATATATTTAATATTATAAATTTTAGTAGTTAGAGAAAAGAGAGAAAGACAGAACCATACACTTATAATCAAACTAATAATAAGAAAAAATAAATTTTTGTAAAGAAGGTAGATAAGATTGTTAGTATATATATATATTATTTTTATAATTTTATATTTTATCTTTTTTTTTTTTAAGATTTAAAAAAAAATTATTTTATATAATGAATATATCTAGTTGTATTTAGTGAAATATCTATAATATGAATTAACTTTTGTTATAAATTTGGTTATTATGTTTTGAAACCCTAATGGTAGACCAGACATATACAAAAAAAAATTTTTAAATGAATTAATTAATGGAAAGAGAGATATGCTGGATCGGGGATTATCAAATAGAAATCCAGCTGATATTTCACCCCTGCTCTATTATATCATATATCTCTCTTAGACCGGATTATATGTGTTAATATTAAGTTGTTTTAGTGAAAAATTTATATATAAAGATTCAACAAACAAAAGTGTTAAGGAATTCTGATTGTTACCTACCTAGTCTGTGACGCGTTGCTCTGTAAGCAGCTATTTCTAGATAACATCTGTTGCGGGGGGGACCCGTGTTCCTCCCTTCAGAAATAGATTGTTTTCTTAGAAATTTCAGAATAATAAGTCAACTGAACTGTATTTTATACTAGTTTTATTTATGAAAATGTCTATATCTTTTAATATAGATTTAATTGTATTATTATAATTGTGTTTAATTTGAGGTATATATTTATACACTTTATTTAAAATATCTTGATATTCTGGATTTAAAAAAGAAAAATTGCTAGTTAGTATATGACCTGAGAGCTTATATCTATCTATATAGTTGTTGCAATTACATTTAATTTTTTTTAAATTTGCCAAATTATTAATAAATTGGTTATAATTGCAAACTAAACTACCTATATTTTTGTTGTATCTCCAGATTGTTTTAAAATTTAATTTTTTTATAGGGAAAAGATTATTGATGTTTTGGTTATTAAAAATATCATTAAATTTAATATGATTAAATAAATTGTTATTAAATTTAATGATAATATTAATGTTATTAGTAGATTGTTTATTTTTTCTGTATTTAAAGATGTCGTGTGTGATATCTATTAATCTGTTAGTCAGATTATGAATTTTAATATATTCTATAAGTTTGATAAATTTATTATTATTTAGTTTAAATAATGTTTTAATAAATTTATCGACGAAGTTGTTAGTATACATTTGTTTTGGGTCCAGTAATTCTTCAAATTCAATGTAACCTAATTTATTGGTAGTTTTACCTCTAGTTTTATTAGGTTTAGTTTTAAATTCTTTTTTTGTTTTTTTGTTTTTGCAGCTGATTTCATAAGTTGAAATTTCTTCTGTTTGTGGTTTGTATGTGTAGTTTAATTCGTCATTAAGTCAATAAGGGAATAATGTGTTGTGTTTATAAATGTAGTTGTTTTCTAATAATAGTCGTTGTTGTTTGTTTTGACATATGTCTAGTATTTCTATTTTGATTTTTTGGCGTGGTTTCTATGTAGGTTTATTCGTATATTTAATGGATTACATGTTTGTCCTATATATGATAGTTGACAAATTTGGCATGTTAATTTATAAATAGTATTTACTAATTTACAACTAGTCGTTTGAAATGTGTCATGGTTCTTAAGAGAGGGACAAGTTTGACAATTCTTTCTTAGGCAATTTTCAGAGAGTTTTAATTAACATAAGAGAGGTGCTAACCCTAATATGTTTGTAGTTTTTTTTAGTTTTTTAGTTTGTTATTCTTATGAATTTTTTTTTTAAATATATTTTTCTTAATTGTTTTTGTGGTGATTAAGTTTGTAATAAATTGAATAATTAATCTATAAAAATATAGATATTACTGTATGTTATCTGTTATATTATTAAGAATAACTAATAAAAAACATATTTAAACTAACTAAACACTGAAAAAAACAAAGGTTCTGAAGTTATTTTTTCTAAAATTACTTTTATAATTTACTTTTTCATAATCAAATAATAAAAGATAATTAAATTCTGTATGGATTTTTAGTTATATTAGAATTTCTAATATAATTTAATTTGTATATTATATTAAATATAAAAATATATCATAGAGCAAGCTCATATGAATTAATATAGTGTAAAAACTATATAATAAAAATATAATAGTGATTCTATATTTAAAATTTAATGAGTAAACTGATAACAATGATAACAATTTTAACGAATTCATTAATGACAAAACTTTCCACATTAAAATTATTCATAACAGATATAAAACAATTAAATTAGATCTTAAAACAGCAAAAACTCTACTGGAAACATTTTTAAATTTTAATTATATAGAATTTAAAATTAAAATATATATTCAATCAGAAGGCGTTCCCATGGGAACTTCTTCAAGTCCTTTATTAGCCAACCTAATACTATTCTGGTACGAAAGAGAATACTTTCTACAAAATAATGTTAATTGGCAAATGTTCCGTTATGTAGATGACATCATAATATTTAATAATCCACAGTTTAAAAACTTAATACCTGAAATATATCCTAAATACTTGAAACTTAAGAACAATGAAAAAATTAATAGAAACAAAAAAGTTAACTTTTTAGACCTAAATATAAACCTTACAAATAATGCTATTAAAATTTATAATAAAAAAGTAATTATAATTTCAATATTATAAAATACTGCAATATAAATTCTAATATATCATTAAACTGCTGCAAAGGTATATATTTTGGTCAGTTTCTAAGATTTTATAGAATAAATAATATATTAGAAAATTTCATAGAAGATATTAAAAATTTAAACATGGAATTTATTAAAAACAAATTTAGTATTAAACAAGTAAAATACTTCAACAGCATATCAATTATAAAATACTTTTAAAAAAATAAATGGAAGTATCCATTTATTAAATCAACTTTTTATAATTTCTCTCAATAATAACTAATACAAACTTATAATCTTTAACAGTTAATTAAACTTAAATTATATAACTGATTTTAAAAATTTTTCACAAGATTTTTAAAGTAATATTGTATAGAATTCATTTTATTTAATCTCCAATTTCTGGGGAGGAAAATGGAAATTAAATATTAATGAATTTTCAAAATTAAAAGCTTTATTAATCATCTAATAATTTACCTTTTTAAAGGAAAATTAAAAGATAAATAATAATTGATTCAGTTATATTAATATAAATAACTGTAAAGATAATAAAGATTGGCTTTCTTCCCTTAACTATTTTCTTTCTTCTTCAGTCGACTTATTATTCTGAAATTTCTAAGAAAACAATCTATTTCTGAAGGGAGGAACACGGGTCCCCCCCGCAACAGATGTTATCTAGAAATAGCTGCTTACAGAGGAACGCGTCACTGACTAGGTAGGTAACAATCAGAATTCCTTAACACTTTTGTTTGTTGAATCTTTATATATAAATTTTTCACTAAAACAACTTAATATTAACACATATAATCCGGACTAAGAGAGATATATGATATAATAGAGCAGGGGTGAAATATCAGCTGGATTTGTATTTGATAATCCCCGATCCAGCATATCTCTCTTTCCATTAATTAATTCATTTAAACATTTTTTTTTGTATAAGTCTGGTCTACCATTAGGGTTTCAAAACATAATAACCAAATTTATAACAAAAGTTAATTCATATTATAGATATTTCACTAAATACAACTAGATATATTCATTATATAAAATATTTTTTTTTTTAAATCTTAAAAAAAAAAAAGATAAAATATAAAATTATAAAAATAATATATATATATACTAACAATCTTATCTACCTTCTTTACAAAAATTTATTTTTTCTTATTATTAGTTTGATTATAAGTGTATGGTTCTGTCTTTCTCTCTTTTCTCTAACTACTAAAATTTATAAAATTAAATATATTCTCACTTCTATTATTCTATATACAAATTAGAGTATGCCTAAATGACGTGTAAAAGCCGATGCAAAAGACGTTACGTTGTTAAATTTTATTGTTATTAATTATAAATATATAATTAATTGGATGATGTGTAAGAAGTAAAGGAATTTTTTTTTCTCTCTCTCTCTACTAAATAATAACAATTTACAAATTTTATAATTTGAATTTAAATAATCAAAATAATAAAGATAATTTTAATACAAAACTAAACTATAAAACTAAACAACTATTTATATATATATATATATATATATATATATATATATATATATATATATATATATATATATATATATATATATATATATATATATTTATATTTATATATATATATAGATATGCCTGGAAATTGACAATAAATGTTTGAAGGTTTTCCATGACACTAAACACATTTCTATCGTTTTTTGTTTCTAACCTCTTTAAAATATGAATAGCAGGTTTAATTATCTTTCATTACTTTCTTCTATAAATGCGTATTGTGGGGGATATTATTAATAAACCTGGATAACTGGAAAAAGAAAACATTTCTAAATTAGTGGATAGAGGTAGCGTCTTACTGCGCCCATTCTCAGCATCACTTCGTCATTTTAAGGAGAATAAAGGAGAGCACTATAATATACGCACACATACAGCTTTATCAACACCACCGGACTTATACAGATTCACTACAGGAAAGAAGCATAGATAGAGTTCCTATATTCTAGGCATAGTCAGCACAGAGCCCAACAGCCTCCAGGTCCGACGCATGTCCAGTGGCCACAGAACCAACCATGCATAAGTTAACGTATCACTGAAAGGCGAGTGTGAAAATAGCCGCATTTTAGTCTTCTCTTTCCTCATCCAAATGGACCATGACATCCAGCGATTCTATTAATCTCCTCCGAACGGTGATTGGAGAGCACTATAGTACTAGCTTACTAAATAAATATATAGTTTGTTTCTTGTATATTTCTCTCGGTGTCTCAGAATCAATATGGTTTTTATGCTTTCCCCCTCCCATGGATTTCTCCCCCCAACACCAGCGAACATACCCCCTTCTCAAACATTTGACTCCCCAGGTCTGTAATTTGATGAAAAAAAGAGAATTAGTTGAGTAAATGAATATATAATGATATTTTAATAGTAAAATGGTATAAGCCCTGATTTTATATAGTGTATGATCAATATTGAAGCCGATATATCGACCACTATAATTGTATTACGATCTCTATTCATGATAATATTGTGAAAAAAGTATTAAAATTACAAATATATTCTCACAATGAGTATATTTTTATTTAAAAAACGCTAGCTTTCAAGCGTTAATCGCTCTTCAACGGGCTTACTATGATATCGACTTTATCCCACCAGAAATATTTACAAAAACAAACGCGCGCAGCGTGTATATTTATAACTGAAAATTTTTAATTGGTTTGTAATTTACCTATTTTATGGAATATGTCTATTAAAATAATTAAAGTACAAACTAATTAAAAATTTTCAGTTATAAATATCCACGATGCGCGCGTTTGGTTTTGTAAATATTTCTGGTGGGATAAAGTCGATATTATAGTAAGCCCGTTGAAGAGCGATTAAAACTTGAAAGCTAGCGTTTTTTAAATAAAAAAGATACTCATTGTGAGAATATAGTTGTAATTTTAATATTACGATCTCTATACGATATATTTCACTACTAGAGCAGTTGCCTATAGCCGGCTCCTTCAAGGTCTCCCAGTATAATAACAAATTTGAAAGTCAGTGAGATATGATCTGAAGGAAGCAAACAAATATTTTATTTATAAGCTTAAACTGTCTCAGCTGTGCGAGAGTGATGGATGGATTGTGTGATAAAATTCTTCTTTGCTTCTTAGCTTCCTCTATAGCAACAGCCTTCTGGATTCTTGGCTTAATACTGTCCTTCATATATTCTCTCAATTAGAAGTCTTTATTCTTCTAATGATTGAACCGATATAAAGCAATGATTTGCCATCTATATATTGAAAATAAAAGAATTAAAGCATGAATGTTTCTTTTAAAACATAAAACAAACTTCTATCGGAAGAGCATTGCTCGATGCAAATACAATGTACAAGGTATGTCCCAAAAGTTCCCGGACTGGGTCCATAAAAAAAAAAGGTAAATTTTTTTAAAAATTTTTTTATTAAAACTTTTCAAAGTAATCCCCCCTTGCTTCAACGCACCAGCGCCATCGTTTCTCCCAATTGTCGAAACAGTTTTTATAGGCCTCTTTTGGAATGCTCTTCAATGCTAACGGCGATTTTTCTATTATGTCATCCCTGGTGTCAAAATGTCTTCCTTTTAGAACTGCTTTAAGTTTGGGGAACAGGAAAAAGTCATTTGGTGCGATGTCTGGGAAATAGGGTGGTTGAAGTAGGATTTGTGTCCCGTTTTTCGCCAAAAAGCTAGTCATCAAGTGCGCTGTGTGAGGGCGAGCATTGTCATGGTGTAGGATCCAGCCACCATTAGTCCATTTTCTGGCCTTTTTTTTTCGAATAGCTTCCCTTAGACGGCGAAGAATGCCCAAATACATGTCCTTAATAACTGTTTGGCCTGCAGGAAGATACTCGTGATGAACAATGCCCTTGTTATCCGAAAAAGCGACCAGCAACACCTTGTTTCTGGATTTTTTGGGTCTAGGCTCACCCTAACCTCTCCACTCGGCAGATTGAGGTTTGGTTTCAGGGTTATAGCCATAGACCCATGTCTCGTCGCCTGTGATTATCTTGTCTTTCCATTCTGGATCCGTTCTTGTCATTTCCATCATGTCCTCACAGGTTGCAAGCCGACACAGTTTTTGCTCATTGGTGAGGAATCTTGGGATGAATTTTGCAGGAGTCTTTTTGAGCTTCAAATCTTCGGTTACGATCCTTCCAATCGTTGTTTTAGAGATGCCTGTGTCTTGCTCTAGCTCCAGCAAAGTGGTTCGAGGATTTTCTTTTATCAAATCGGTGATTTTTTGCACATTTTCATCAGTCCTTTGAAATTTTGGGCGTCCTTGACGGGGATCATCTTCAATGGAAATTCTGCCAGCTTTAAATCTAGAATGCCATTCAAAAACAGTTGTTCTCTTTGGGGCGTCATTGGGGAATGCTTTATTAAGCATTTCAAAAGTTTCGGTTGCTGATATTTGAAGTTTCACACAAAATTCTATGCAAATCCTCTGCTTCAATTTTGTTCCATCGTAAAATCGCCGCAGCGCTAGGTGTGACCTTTAAATAAATTAGAATAACCTTGGCGCGCGCGCAAGTACCGCCTCGATATTGGTACCACCGTGTAGCCAGATATTTTTTCTATAATAAACAGTCAAATTCATTTACATTTTTCATTTATTTATTTTTTATGGACCCAGTCCGGGAACTTATGGGACATACCTTGTATTTATTATGATATATTAGCGCGCCATCTGTAATTAAAATTCGAAACTATTTTAGACGTGTATGAATCTATTTTGAAATTAAACAATCTCACTAAGGACAGTAGAAATTGTTTAATTTCAAAAATAATCATACACGTCTATAATAGTTTCGAATATTCACAATGTATTTATATCTAATTCTACTGTCTTAAAAGCTTATGTTTATAGTTTTCTTGAATAATATTTCTGGAAATCCACCATTCAGTGTAGCATATATAGGCAGAATCATTCCAATACAGAATTAGAGCTCTAAGAAGCGGTCTGGTAGATCAAATTGGCGAAACCACTGTCAGGTTTCAAGATTGATGAGGTATATAAATGAATGTATTTGTAAGAAATGCCTGCAGAAGAGTTCTTAAACTCGAAATCCTGATAATTATTAGAAAGGAAACCTTTTGTGGAGTATTTAATTTAAGTATATAAAATTGACTTATAATATGTTTCTTTATCAATGTATATCAATATATCGAGTTTTAACTCTTCCTCAAGCCTCTAAATTCTTCATTATTTTTATCAATCATTATAAGAGTATTAATAATTTTCAAATGAAAACAATAAAGACGTGAATGTTTTTTCTTACATAAATTAAATTTCTACTGTCCTTACACGGCAATGAAAACATGTAGAATTTGAAAGAAACATTCGCGTCTTTATGTTTTGATTCGTTCTATATAGATGGCATGTTATTTCCTTATACAGTAGAACCTCCCTGTAAAGGATACCTAATTGCTGAGTCAAAGTGTCCTTTAAGGAGAGGTGTCCTCTACCCGGAAAGTTGATAAATAGTAAAAATGGTAATTTTGCGAATGAAAACTGTCCTTTGTGGAGAGGTATCCGCTAGCGTTTTTGTACTCTCATGGAGGTTCTACTGTATTCGTAATTTCCAAATTAAAACATTAAGACGAGAATGTTTCTTTCATACATAAATCAAATTTCTACTGTTCTTAAACGGCGATGGAAACATGTGGAATGTGAAAGAAAAATTCGCGTCTTAATGTTTTAATCTGCTATATATATATGGCATGTTATTGCCCTATATTAATTTGCAAATTATCAAAAACTTCAATTCCAAATTAATATATATATAAAAGATTTTGGATAAAAGAAGAAAGTTGGCACAAAAGGCCTGAAAGAGAAAAGGACAACTAAAAAAAAAAGAGCCCAAAGGTAAGATAAAGAAAAACGACCAGCTTTAATTAAATAACCCAGCGGTAGGGGAAAGTTAATATCATGTACCGGGCAGAGGCACCGTACCCTCGCCCCGAGGCCGCAATTAAGTCTTCGGACAAAAGAAACGACGATCAAATAGTGAAGTTAATTATTGAAAATATAAGCAGCGATCCCCCATTTTAATAATATTGAGACTAGTGCTGTTTAGTTATGCTGCCTAATTATAATGATAATAGCTATGTATGAGTTATTGCTCTGGTTATTTTGGCCATGGTAATCAAAGTCAAACGATTGTTGTAGATATTAGAATTCCGTTATAATAGGAAATTGTCCAGTCTGTTTAAACACGCTATTAAATTAGAATCAACAATGGGTAGTGTGTTATTGCCTTGGCTATTTTTGTCACCGTAATTAAAACTATATTTTGGGGGTCGGTGGAAGGATGGTCTAAACCGTTGGTTTTCGACCACTACGACCCGAGTTCGATTCCCACATTGGTGACTTTTTTATTTAAAAAAAAATGCTTCAATGGCCCCCGATTCTTGCAAAAGTCCAATCCCACCAGCGAGTGCAAGTAACCAAACGGGGCCCTGACACGTTTGTAAGTGCAAAGTCGAACTGCTTTTCACATGTGTAGACATGTGGTGCACTTACAGTAAAAGCAGTCGCCTACTTCTACCCACCATGATTATCATGGCCTGTACCACGTGTACTAGGGATAAGCAAAAAAAAAAACTATATTTTGACAAGGATTGTCTAGTAGTAGTAGATTTGAATAGTATTGAATTATTTAAATAATATTGTTTTTTCCTGCCCTTATCCTAAAAGTTGGGATGCTATTACCTTTTTCATATAGTATCATGGTTTAATCTATCTATTTCTGGTATTTTGTTATGAAATGAGGTCGTATTGGAATTCAATGGAGAAATAAATGCTCTAGTGATGAATAACCTATAATAAATAAGAGATTTAAAGCTCAGATAAAAATAATTAAACTATTTTTAGATATGTAAGAAGAAATATATTCAGCATTATAAAGGAGGAAGACATGAAAGTACTTACATAAACTCTTTTTGGACGATAACACCTATATTTGATAGCAGTCGTGGATATCTTAGAAAATAAAATCAACTTTGATTCACAATTTACTCTAATTAGTCTGATAAACATTATTAAGGATGAAATAATACCTTACTTAATGCGTGAAGAATGAAAAATCCAAAAAAGAAATTTTCATAATTACTGAAAGACTTGAGCCGGCCAACGGAAAATAACAACAATGGATTTATATAGAGAAAGCCGCGACATCATGAGAGTAAAGAGACAAAGGTCGCCTTTCCCGTCAAAATAGACGTCAAAACTAGACGCCATCTATTGACCGTCGACGCAAACTAGCGGCCTCGGGTCGGTGACAAAGCCACAACGACCTTTGTCCCTTTAGATCAATATTCTCCCGGCAAAATTTACATCATGAGAGTAGTTTGTTCTATAAAGTATCATTTTATAATAAAAACTAATTTTTATATAATATTTTCCCCTGTGAAAAATAGAAATAGCGGGTTCAGAGAAAAATAATTTTTAAAAAAAATTTCAAAAAAGAGTGGTTATGATTGTTTTATGGTAATAAAATGACGTGAGGTTTGATATTCCATGTCTTATTGAGTTTTAAGTGACAACCAATAGATAGGAAATTAAAATATAGATAAATAATGTGAATAATAAAAAATGATTGTAGTAATCTATTCGACGGCTTTGCAGTCTAGCGGACTAGATACAGTCACGAAACCAAGACATCAGTTTTGGAATATTCGTAACACTTTGTTGAATAATATGTTTCGAGGATTTAATTGAATTAAAATTGAGACTTTTGTGGTATTATATCACGTTCTTTATTTAACTGGAATAATCATAAGCGATTTTAAATAAAGGAGAATACAAAATAAAAGTATTACATGATTATCAATGCTGTGATTGGGTTGTTTTCTATTCCAAGAAGTATGATTCGAGCTATTCCTTGTAATAAACCAAATCAAGTTTTAAAACTTGGTAAACATTGATAAATTTAAAAATTTGGTAAGATAAATGATATTTTGATCCAGTATATGCCTTTTTATTTAAAGATTTATTTATGGATTGCTCTATTTACAAAATCAAGTTTAATTAATAGAATTTTAAAAATAGAGTAATCTAGAAATAAATCTTTGTACTGAAATTTTGTTAAAAGTAATGATATTTTGCTTCAATATATGCCTTTTCAATTAAAAATTAATAAAATGATTGAGGGTATTTGCTTTCTTTCATAAAGTTTTGACAAATTTTATTTTATTTTAAAAAGGATAATTCAAATACAATTAATCCGATTTTATTTTCTTCTGTTATTCTGTTCAAATTGTGAGTGTGTGTAAGGTTATTTATTACATCCTAATTATTTATAGACTCAAAATGGTTGCAAGGATTTCCCACTATGTACTAAGTGTCAACCTGCAACCCCAAAACACATTATTGACTGTATTGACTTATCCAATGATGAGCTCTACTTATCCCCAGCAGACACCATCAACAAGTTCTACAAACTTGATACCCTGATATGATTGAGTGGAGATAAGAAATAAGAAGAAGATAGACTCAAAATACAATCATATTAAATAAATAGATGACATTTTATATGTAGATAGATCAAGGCAACTATCTTCATATATCCGACTGAAAATTTAGCCATCTAATATTAATTGGTCATGTTTTGTCACGTGACCTCTTTCTAAGTTTTTTGTCAGACGATGCTTGCCTGCCTCAATTACCCCAGATGGTAAGTGTTTTTTTTTTAATCAGTGTTTATTTACGATAAAAATAAATTTATGATCAAAATATTAATATTATATATATAGATTATCTATAATTGTCCCAACTTTTTGCAGAAGTAAGACATCGATTGTTCCCTGATCTAAATGATTTAACTCTCTTACATCAGCCACTTTGTCTATATAAATTTTATGGACTCTGTCGATTAATGCATGTTATAGGCGCAAATATTTCAAAATCGCGCTTGGTTGATTAAAAAAAATTAATTAACCGATAAAAAAAAATTAAACTCTTTGGAATATTCACTTTTCCTTTCTTGTTGTTGGTGTTGTTGTCGTGTCCAATGAAGAGCCTCAGATGTCTCCATACATCTCCATCACAGCAGCAGCAATGTCCTCTATCTTGGATGTGTAAAGCTGCTGCTCTGGATCCATGCCAATTTTCTGCAAGGCTGCGGCCATTGCTGGGCAATATGTGAGTAGGTGTTAGTTCCTAACCAGGACAGTTGTTGCATGTCCTATAGGTTCTTCTGCCATCTGGATGTATTGTCATTTATTTATAGTGTTTTGTTATAAGTTTTGTTATAGTTTTTGTCAGTTTTCTCTCAGAGTTTATTTCAGATATTTGATCTTTTCTTATTTTTTTGTTTAATTATCTTGTATTTTGCCAAAGCATCAGAGTCAAATATTGACATTTTGCCTTTTTTTGTGCTTATATAAAAATGTGAAAATAGCCAAATAGTGTATGGGCATTGATCCAGTGTGCAAGGAGAAAATAGAAAATCATATAACGCGCGACAAACATCAATCAATTAAAAAATAAATTGTCATAATCGGTAGTAAAAGTGTCTTTGCACTTGAAGATTTTCCAACCAAAAATATAATTTTACATTCTTAACTTCATAACTTATCAACTATAAACAAAATATAGAAAATTATTGGACAGAGATTTTCCCATTTAATATCTTTATGAATCAATATAATTTATCCGTATTATTTTTTGTGGTCTTAAATTACTATCATATTTAACATATAACCCTCTATTACATAAATTTGTTTGAGTCGTTTGCTATCGTTGGGTATGCAAAGTTTGTGAAACTAATGGAGAAGGGTTGAATAATTGAATTGGCATATCTTGGAATAAATATAAATTATTGTCTGCAGTTCAATATTTTGATATAATATACGCATATATTTTTCTGGAGTTCCTTTATTTTCAAAAAAGGTGTTTTGGCTTGATATCTTCACGCACCTATACACAATAGATTTCATTATACGAGCTAATGGCTGACAATTTGAATATATTAATACATATTTTATGTTTAAAATATATAGTTAAATTCTATTTACATATATCCAAAAATACATTTATAATATGCATATACACTTAGGCATAACTTGTCCTTATTGTTTGCGGAAGAGCATTGCTCGATGCAAATATTTAAATATAATTCTACTGTCCTAAAAGCTTATGTCCATAGTTTTCTTGAATACCATATCTGAGATTTAACCCTTCAGTGTGGCATATATAAAAGCAGAATGATCCAATACAGTATTAGAGCTCTAAAGAAGCGGTCTGGTAGATTAAAAATTGGCGAAACCACTGGGAGGGTTCACCATTGATGAACCAAGTCCTCACAATATTTTTTCATGACAGAAAGGACAGTAGAAGTTTGATTTATTTGTGAAAAGAAACATTCGTGTCTTAATGTCTTTATTTGTTATGTATATATAATATTTCTGATAACGTGAACTAATTTATAATCTAGATTTTATAAATAAAAAATATATTAAATAATATTATTATATTTATTTATGAAATAGTAAATTGAATAAAATAAACTATTAATAAAATGTTATCTCCATTTCTTTCTCTTCCATTAATATTTATAAACTGAATAAAATATAATAAAATTCAAATTCAATTATTTATATGCATGCAAATGTTATAAATATAGAGTAAAATACATATATCTCTCTTTTTATATATTTTAATTATAAAAACTACGAGGAAATGTAGAAGTTAGAAAAATTTAATTAAATAAACAGATTAAAAAAAAAAACTTGTTTTCTTTTTTTTTAAAGGTAAAGTTGTGTTACTTACAGGGTTGTTTTTTTTTTGTTTATTTTCTAGAATAACAAAGATATTATTTTTTTAAGGAAAATAATAGACTGATCTACGGAAATGCTTAGATATAGCCAAAATTATTATAATACTAAAATTTCAAGTTTTTGATTTAAATATACAGTGGCGATTTATGTTTGTAATGTACTAATGTTCGCGTAGGAAATTATTCTATACCGTATATACTATTCCTATAAGTGTAGTGGGATAGATATTTCAATAATGAAAAAGTCATTGTTGTGATAAATGATAAATTATCATATACAGAGGGTGTTCACACTTATCGGAAACAAGTTTTATTATAAATATATTTAAATATAACACCATATTTGAAAATTTTCAAATGTTCTATTTGAAAGCCTTTTTGTTTATTTACAAAACGGCACCTGATTTCCCACGATAGCAGACACTTTCTGATCATGGTCATACTCAAAAGAACCCATTCTTCCTTTACCACTTTCCAGAGACATTCAATTGTCCTAGGGTGTCTCTTTCCAAGTGCTCTTTTAAGGCATCCAAAAATGCAAAAATCCATCGGGGCTAAATAAGGAGATTTTACAGGGGTTCTGTTCTTTGGAATAGTGTTGATTCCTGTTCTTTGCTTTAGATCTTCCAAATAAGCTTGGGTTGACGATAAGGTATGACTTGTGGCGTTATCATGGTGAAACCAGACTTTGTGGCTCTGTTTTCCATAGATAGAGGGAATATCATTTAAAAATATAGGTTCTAAAATGTTGTTTTGATAGTACTCCGAGTTTATTTTGGCATTTCTTTCAACTTTTCTTATTTTTAATTTTCCTTCATATGATATACCGTATGCCACCATAAATCCTTTGGGGTAACTTTCGGCACATTCCTTCAAATATATTGGCCTAGATTTTTCCACCCTTTTTTGATAGTATATAACTCTTTTTCTGTCGCAATCGGTTAAATATACCCATACTTCGTCATATGTAACAATAAATTTCCATCTATCAGTAGCCAAGAAATTTTCATATAAATATCTGCTGATAGTGTGTCGCTGACGGAAATGGCTCTGAAACAATTTGTAAACCGCATGTTTTTTTTTTGTAGCTTTTAGGCCTAAATCTTTATTTATTATTTTATTTATTGTTGACACTGATGTTCCTATTAATTTGGCTATATCTCTTTGTGGCATAGGATTTTCTTTTGAAATATATTTTTTCACTTTTTTGACAGTTGCAGGAGTTCTCACAGATATAGGGTGATAATCTTTTGTCCATTTCTCCGTAAGTGCTTTGAATAAAAAATTGATATTTTTGTCGTGAATAATATTATAAATACCTTTTTTCTTTTAGAAATGTTGATATCATCTTGTTTGCATATTTTAATTATGTCCAAATAGGTTAAATAACAAAAGATATGTATTGCCTGTTAGAATTAGCTTAAGCCTTTTCGAATACCACGTTGTTGATTTTTTAAAATAAAGTAATAGTTCCTTTTTTACACCGGGCGCTCGTTTCCTATAAGTGTGAACACCCTCTGTACTATGCATTTTGTCCGTTTGATATGATCAACTATTTTAATTCGTTCAACACGCCAGCCTTGTTGAACCTAAATGGTTCGATAAAGAAATTGACGCGTAATATTAAAATTTTGTAAAAGTTTAAAAATGGATGAAGGACTTTGGCCTACCTTGTGTAAGGCTATTACAGCTTTACGGTTTTCTTTAACACCCCAATCCATTATCAAAAAACGAATATATTCCGATTTTTTTCTAAACACGTGTGCAGGAGATATTCAAATAACAATTACTGTATTTTGAATACTTCATGCGGTCAAATTAAAATTTTTATCACTGATTTGGTTTGTAACAATATTTATGGCTAGACTAAGTTAATATTTTTTTTTTCTTTTAACGCTATGCAAATTCATGGAAATCTTCCAATATGTAAATACTCCTCACTGTAAAATAAATTATTTTCAGCCAGACAATGAGTGGTTGTCACTTCTAGGATCTTTGACACATTATAACAAACATATCACACGAAAATAAAATGTAAACTCTTGTATTTATTCATGTTTCATAAAGTTTGTTTATGCAAAATAATATCACAGAATATTCTGCGATGGAATACTCTGTGAATCATCATCAGTCACGTGCGATACGTCATTGTTTTATTTGTAAATATTTTGTTTTTTAGAACGGAATTTGAAATGTATCCCGCATGTGTTTCTTTTAAACGAAAAATCGAAAATTTTTAAAGGAGAAATAACAATTATTTCTAACCTTAAGGATGAAGTATGAAAGGATGAATTGTGAAGAGTAATGATGAACGGAAAAAAGTGTCCAGAGATGGGAATGGGGATAAATTTAAATGCCTACAATAATAAGCCGCATTATATTGTATTATAAAATATTTTGTTTATATGTCTATATCTCATTTGTTTTTGATATCCCGAAAATTTTGTGAATACTTTCCTTGTTAAAATAACTTTGTTTTATGATTACTTGTTCTGTTCTCACTTTTAATCTTGATATGGACCATTCTAACATTGACATGAAGCCAACCTCCCAGGACAGTGCAACATCTGGTGGAGACGCGCTAGACCTGATCCAATATTCGTTAATTTCATTCTTCTTTTGTGCTTTCTTCATAGCATATTTCTAGGCACCAGGAATAGGTTTCAGATAATCAAGAAGTTCTTCGTGTTCTGAAATAGCAATAACTATTGACCGCTTTCAACCTTCCTTCAAATCAAATGCTATTCATAAAAATCTTTTAATATTAACAAACTATTAAAATAATTTAGAGGAAAGTATTTCCCGATCATGCAACTAAAAGCTGCGTCATCTGTTGTGTAAATAAACACTAACTGATTACTTTAATTATTCCAGAATATATTGGCCAAATACTATTTCTTAAATAATCAAGAAAAGCAAACAGAAAAGGAACAACTCTACGCATAAGAAAGAGTATTTGACAATTTATGGAACAATTAAGCAATCGGCAACTTTTATTTGCACGGAAAGATGCCTTTCTATTTTAAATTTATCGAATTACACCTAGTATAATTTTAATTTTTAATTTTTTTTTTCACATTAAAATAATGTTGGGATTTTTTATATCTATCCCACGTTTATCAGCATCTGTATATTGAGGTATCAAACTTGACCTAGGTATATACACTCATGGGGAAAAAACTTAAGGAAGTTGTACCTTTTAGTGTGTATATATTTCGGGACAATAACTCTGAAAGATATTACAGTGACCTTTATTCAAGACAGACGAGATAACCAAGTGTAAACAAAAATGTCTTTCATTCTAAAATAATTTACACTTATTTAAGATTTTTCCATTAGTGTTTACCATATTGGTGTTAAGCTTATTTAAAATTCTAGAGATCTGACACTCAATTTCCTTATTCTGAAATAGGTAAATTTTAGCGTAAAACTGATTGAAATTAATACACCAATACCAGGCTTAAATATTCCTGAATATTTTGTTGCGCAGGGGTAATGAGAATATTTTCTTGTGATATCGTTAAACGGGAATAGTACTACTACGCTATATCGTATAACGTCCACCTGATACGTGGAAATTGGAGATGTAGGTGAATGGAGACCAGAATGGACAATTGAGCTAAGAGGCTATTCATATTTCATAGAACACCTTTCTAGGTTGAGTGAAGATAAACAAGTAGTAATTTTGAATATAGAGTAATCCATAATATATATATTTAAAAAACGGGGCTTATTTTGGATTTTAATAAGATTTTTTTATTAATCCAATATTTCGATGGACAAATCGTCCATCTTTAACAAGGTTTTTTGTTATGAAGCATACAGCAGGTCGCGTGATTCAGGTGAGCCACGGACGTCTTACAAGCTTATTGGGCGATAAACCATCTAAAGACTTAGGTCAGAAGGACATCCCGGGTAGTTGGCGACTTCTGTACGCTCCAGGAACCTGGGTTACTTAAATAAATAAATAATATACATTTTAAACAAAGTAAATATAATCAAAAGAAAAAGTGTAATATATAAAAATAAATATTGATAATTAAGAGATTTAAGTAATAATTTGTCTAGCACAATATATTTATTCTTAATCTAAATTACAGTAATATACAAGTACATTATTAAGGCTTCTCCTTATCATTCAACTAAAAGCTGCTGATGGCTTGCGCCATCTATCGGAATAAATATCAACTATTCGTTTATTTTTAATTATTCTACAATTGGCCAAATACCCATTTTTATTAACCAAGAAAAGCTAACCAAGTACACCTTTCAGGCTGTTGGCCCTCGACAGAATGATGCAAGCTGTACCTCAACGACCAAAACACTCGTCATTCAGGCATCCTAAAAAACGAAGAAACCATGAATATTTGATATTTATTCCGATAGATGGCGCAAGCCATCAAGAGCATTCAGTTTCACGTTGAGGAGAAGTATTTTTTCCTAATTTATCCACCTTATCCAAATACAATTTCACATTGGTATTATTTTTCACAAATACATGGGTCATAAAAATGTATATAGGCGTTATTGTTAATTTTAAAAATATTCACACCCGTTATTTAACTTTTTTTGTCCATAATATAAATACCTTTATAATTTTTTTCTCCCCATTGAATATAACAAAATTATTTTTAAACTTAATTCTGTTGACGTTTTGTGGCGCTGAGTTTGTTGTTGACACACATTAAATATGTTATAACACCTTGATAAAGGTTGGCGTTCAGTCAACTAAAATATTAGTGAAAATAAATGATATTTTGATCCAATATATGCCTTTTTAATTAAAAAAAATATATAAAAATATTTCCTTAGAGCATATTGTCTCTGTCTCCTTAAAAAGACAGACGACTGGCTAAAACAAAGATTTTTCACTTTAAAAGTTTAGTCAATGTGTGTAGAGAGATTACATGGGATCTTCTATCAAAATAGTCCGTATTGGACTGTGTCCTTCCGGAGGCGGGTCCGAGACATCTTCTGGACTTTAACCGTGACATCGAGGAATTCCGTCGGTCTGTGATATCAGGTCCAAATTCCACTGTCTACATCGCTGAGGAATGTTTCCGAAACTTTGTCTTCTGTGTGTGTGATTCTTCAAACCGAGAGTTTCAATGTTAGAAATAATCAATTCAATTATTTTAGCACTTCGTCCATGCGTCCATAGCCTTTCAAGAACCTTTAAACCTAAAATGTTTAGATAAAAAAATCCTTCTGTACTCATACCACCAAAAATATACCATCACAGAATAAATAGATCAATCATCAGGTCAGAAAAAGACATCACATTTCTTGATTCTTTCAATTTAATAGTTTCATAATATCCAATCCTTTTATTTCGACAATTACAATTAAAAATGGTTTATTGACATCTAGTCAATGGTCAAAAGAGAGTTTACAGAGTTTAAAATAGTAGAGAAAATATATACACCAGACGAGGCCTTCTCCAAAGGTACGTCTGGATCCTATCAGGAGCTTAGAATCGTCTTTAGGGTCGTAGTCCCATTTTATGTTAATCCACAACATCTGTAAATGGTTGATACACAAATCATAGAGTTGGAGAATAGAATTATTATAATACTTTGAGGTTAATTTATTTTAGGACCGAAACAATAACACGCATGTCGTGCAATTAATATGCTTCAAGAAACCTGACTGGAATTTTTAGGTTATATTTTCCTTTCTCAATCATATTAGGGTATTAAGTTGTGACCCTTGATGGTGTCTGTTTGACAACCATCATAACTGGGTGAAGTAGATTGCATCTGCCTTTGTCATTAAGACTTAGAACACTACTCAGTAGCAGAAAGACCTAGCTAGATATTTCCTTATTTTAGATAGAGACCTTTGTGTTTAAGTTATCAGTGGTTACAATATATTTCGATTCACCCCACGTTATGCATGTGTACAATCTCTAATCTTCTCTATCCTATATAAGCATTCGATATTGTCATTCACATTACTAAGAATGACAGTGCATTGTAGAAAGGTCACATTATAGGATGGCCTATTGTTATAAAGTCATTCTATTTCGTGATAAACTCTGAGACTCTATAAATGGCATTTGAGCGCCTTTCTCTGATCAAGACATTAAGATAGTCCGATGTCTCGCCAGAGAAAATATGGTACGCCAATATGGGTCGAATTGTTGATTTGGTTTGTGAACCCTAAGAATTCCATAAATGTAAGGATTGAAGAGACTAGAAATTCGATATATACACCTATGAACAAAACTCAAGGAAGTGAATTTAATGTAGTTAGCAGTCGGATTATTTAAAGAGACAAAGACCTTTTTTTCACACTTGGTTATCTCGTGTGTTTTCAATAAAGGTTACAGTGTATCAAATATCTTTCATAGTTATTGTCTAAATCCCGATATACATGCTAAAATGTACAACTTCCTAAAGTTTTGTCCATGAGTGTATCTTTCAGAGTTATTGTCTGAATCCCGATATACATGCTAAAATGTACAACTTCCTAAAGTTTTGTCCATGAGTGTATATTTCAGAGTTATTGTCTGAATCCCGATATACATGCTAAAATGTACAACTTCCTAAAGTTTTGTCCATGAGTATATATTTCAGAGTTATTGTCTGAATCCCGATATACATGCTAAAATGTACAACTTCCTAAAGTTTTGTCCATGAGTGTATCTTTCAGAGTTATTGTCTGAATCCCGATATACATGCTAAAATGTACAACTTCCTAAAGTTTTGTCCATGAGTGTATATTTCAGAGTTATTGTCTGAATCCCGATATACATGCTAAAATGTACAACTTCCTAAAGTTTTGTCCATGAGTGTATCTTTCAGAGTTATTGTCTGAATCCCGATATACATGCTAAAAGGTACAACTTCCTAAAGTTTTGTCCATGAGTGTATCTTTCAGAGTTATTGCCTGAATCACGATATACATGCTAAAAGGTACAACTTCCTAAAGTTTTGTCCATGAGTGTATCTTTCAGAGTTATTGTCTGAATCCCGATATACATGCTAAAATGTACAACTTCCTTAAGATTTGTCCATGAGTGTATCTCTCAGAGTTATTGCCTGAATCACGATATGCATGCTAAAAGGTACAACTTCCTCACGGTTTGTCCATAAGTATAGATTCCTTACGTTCCTCTTCCGATGTCAGATTATCCTTTCTAAGTTTTTCGATAGGTGTCTTGATTTTGACGGATTTCTTTATTTATAATGTTCGCAATATATACGGGGGTAAAGGTTTAGATAATCATCCGGGATAACCATTATATTCTGGAATAACCATCTAATAAGAAACCTTATCAGATTCGCTAACGACTAAATTATTGCTTTTTTAGAAGGTTTTAACACCCTGATCCTTGTTAACTGCCGGGGTTTAGAATGCCGTAGTTTATGGCCTATTACAATTCTAAGGCCGTCTTTTTCGGTAGAACTATTATTTTAATGGAGATATTATTATGTATAGACTCATGGACAAAACTTAAGGAAGTGAAAATTCGTTCATGTCCCCAGTCATCTGTTTTTTTTTTTACAACAACGAGATGGTCAGATCTCTAATATTTTAAGTATATAATCTTAAAACCAATATGTAGTGAAACTTTCTCGATGTAGCCAGTTTTCTGTTTTATTTTTAGAGGATACTGAGGCAATTTTGTTTACAATTTGTTATCTGGTGTGTCTTCAATAAAGGTCACTGTGTATCAAATATCATATTATCCCGATATACATGCTGAAAGGTGCAATTTACTTAAGTTTTGTCCATGAGTGTAATAAAAATCGAAATTCTTCCAACAACATATAAAACTCATGGACTTAGTGTTTAAAAACAATTTGTATAATTCTACATGAAAGGTATCTGAATCTATATTTGACTAAAATGATGGCCCAAAAATGACTAATTAAGAAAACATTATTAATACTTTTGATATTTTACAAAATTCTTTATTTATATTAATTTAACAAACACATAACCAATTATATGGGTTCTTAATGGATCGTTAAGGCACAGCCTGTATACCAGATTGACGATGCTTACAGACCGGAACGTGTACGTGGTTGGCTTTCCTATCTAATCCTATTAGTATTATTTGGTAAATTTCAAGTGTTTATATAAATAGTTAACATCCAGTTATAATTTTCTTCCAATAGATGGCACTTGACCATCATCATCAGCCATTGATTCATTAATCAAAAGATACTTTATGATATTGTTATGACTTCATTTCTTTTACCTCAATTTTATATATGAAAATTAGAAACTCTTTTAGACGCGTAAGACTATTTTTAGTAAAAGAAATAAAATTGTAAAACGACACTTGAAGTTACACCGAATGAGTTTCTTTTCAACGAAAAATCAAATTTTTATTTCAAGGTGAAATATCGACCATTTCTAACCTTTTTGTATGAGGTATGAAAGGATTAATTATGAAAAGTGGGTTCGATTCCCATCCCTGGACACTTTTATTTTTCCGTTCATCATTAATTTTCATAATTCATCCTTTCATACCTCATCCAAAAGGTTAGAAATAGTCGATGTTTCACCTTGAAATAAAAATTTGATTTTTGTTGAAAAGAAACTCATGCGGTGTAACTTCAAGTGTCGTTTTACAATCACAGGCCGCAGTGTATTATATAGAAATAAAATTGTAACAAAATCATAAAGTATATTTTGATTAATGAATAAATGGCTGCTGATAATGGTTAAGTGCAATCTATTGAAAGAAATTCTAACTGTGAACATTGACTATATAAATAAACACTTTAAATTTGCCGAATAATACTAGGGTTAGATAAGAAAGCCAACCACGTACACCTTTTAGGCTGTTAGCTTCGTAAATCTGGTATATAGGCTGTATCTTAACGATTGATTAATAACCCATATAATTGGTTAAGCTTGTGTGTGTGTTAAAAAGAATCTTACGCGTCTAAAATAATTCATAATTTTCATAACAGATGGCACCCTAGTACATCGTAATTTTATATATATTTTTAAAATACAGTAGACTCTCCTATAACGCGAGATTTTACAACGCGATTTCGTACAACGCGATGAAAAAAATTGCGACGAATTTATTTATACAACGCGAATTTTCGTACAACGCGATATTTGTCACTAACAATTTACCCTAACAACATTTGCGTTATACAAGTTTTATTTCGTACAACGCGAATTCCTATAACGCGATTTCATACAACACGGAACACATTAATCGTGTTATAGGAGAGTTTACTGTATATATATTGAATTTTCTATATACACCATTCAATAAAGCGATTGTTAAATTCAATTTACAATTATCATAAAAAACTATTGTTTATTACTCTTTATTTTCAAAAGGTATAACTACTGATTTTCTAAATGATATAAAGTAAATGATCGTTTGATAAATAGAAATTAGTTTGCTACCTAACTTAATTAAAGACCTTTGAATAATTTGGAACCATTAAGATAATCCGAAAAGGCCTCAGGAAAAGAGGAAACTAACAAACCTAGATAAAATGATAGAAAATTGAGTTATCTTGGAATAATCAGCACAATTGTTTGCATGCTCTATAAGAAATCTTATTGATTCAATATTTCCATCTCTTTCTTTCAGTATTGGCATACATCGTCCATATAATGTATTATTTGTTTATCTTTGATTTCTGGGAATATAAATTGATGTTAGAGCTCATTCATAATTCGCAGAATATAGATGTTGAATATAAAGCAGTATATATGTAATATTAAAATATTATTTTATTTAAAATTATATTTTATCGATTCTAATACTCTGTTAAATCGACCGCCAGAGGTCACGCTTCCCCTATAAAAAACTCATTGTTGTTTTTCACGATGGCCAGCTCAAACTTTTGTACATTATGTAAATAGGTTTTTCATCTTTTAGATTTTTACACCTTAAGCCACACAGTACTTTAATCAAATTATGTTTTTATATATTCTATAAGTTCAATTAAAGCAATCTCTGAACAAGACTATTATTATTATTGCCACGACTGCAGAACAATGACGTAATTTACTCATGGATACCAAAATCAGGCAACAAATAATAATTATATAACTAATATTTCAAAATACAAGCAGAAATCTTTCATTTTTATTTTTATAACGTATATGTTATGATTATTTTGTTTTGTTGTTGGAAAAGAAAGATAATTGAAAGTACAGTCGTACAAATAGGAAAGATAATTATTTACCAATCAAGTAGTTTTTATATTGAATTACTTAAAGCAAATTACACATATAATTATTTTTTCACTGTAATATAGAATTTATAAAATGAATTATATTATCGTGAATTAAAAAATAGGTAGGTTAACTATACATATTTACAACAATTTTCAAAGTGTTATGTTCTATATCTATAGTCAAAAATGTAGAACAGTTAATGAATGAAAATAAAATATATGTTTTGAACAATAAAATATTTGAATTTTAGATTATATATATATATATCTATATAGATAATACCGTAACAGAGTTTTCCATTGTAAAGTCCTGAGCTATCTCCTCCGAAGATTCTGAACTACACATAACGATCTATATACCAAAATTTTCGTTATTTTTTTCTTCATATGATAGGCCTGTTTTTATTTTCCTAATGTTAACAGTTATTTTTATTTTTTAATTTAATCTATTTTACAATCGTAGATTTTTTGCATTTATCATCATCAATTTTTTGTTTTGAAATGCGTTCTTTTGTCTTATTACTACAACCAATCGTGATGAAACTTTGGGAAGATGTTTAGTATACTACCGGGATGGTTTCTGGCTAATTACTCTTTAGAAATAACCTTTCGTTGCATTTTTATTTACGATAAAACGTAGATTCACTCGCAATCAGCGCCCCCTCGCGGCAGACGTATGGCCTTAAATAGCCTCGCATGATCTTATTTGTAACGTCAAGCTTAGCCTATACGTTAGGTACGCAGCTTCGTACCCCCGCAACCTAGGTTCGAGGCTCAGCGTGGGTGTTTTTTTTTTTCATTTCTTTTATATTATTGTAGCAAATTATAAAAAATATTATTTTATTTAAAATGTAGGCTTTTTAAAATAAAAATTAACATACACAATTTTTTAATAATATTTGTAACAAACCTAGGTTCGAGGCTCAGCGTGGGTGTCTTTTTTATTTTCGTTTCTTTTATATTATTGTAGAAAGGTCTGTTTTTACAGCATTATTATATTTTGATTGGTTTATTTTAAATATGTTTGTTATGAAGGCTCTATGTAATACTATTTAGAGCACATTTTACATTTTAAACACCTAAGCCCCCCTCTTTTTAATTTTGTAGCAAAGTATTAAAAGTATTATTTTATTTTAGATGTTTGCCATGAAACTTTGGGAAGTTGTTTAGTATACTATCAGGACGATTTCTGGCGAATTATTTTAGAATAATATTTATAACAATAATTATAGCGAAATTAATACATAGTTATTATATTCTGTGTTTGTGCGTATATTAATATTTAACAGAAAATGTTAGAACGTTCTATTAGAATATCTCGAAAACAAAAAAAATACATATAAACGAGTTCACTGACATTTATTAATGCAGTGATTATAATCAATGATTACAATGAAGGGCTATATTATCGATATATATAAAAAATCTCTTTCAAATTTTAACGTAACGTTCCATTCTCAATCCCGTAGGGCTTTAGATCGGCTAAAACATTTTTATCTTTATAAGTGAATATTAACTTTACTGTACTGAATAGTTTAGTATAATGTTAATTTAACATATTACAATTTAGCCACAGCAACGCGTGGCCGGGTTCGCTATTTATAATATATATTTCTGATTCATTTGATTATGATTATAATTTGTAAGTACTTTGTTATAGTTTTTCATTTAAATAGAGCTCAATTTTTGTGTATGTTTTCTATTTGCAGTATCTTTCCTAATGTCTTTGGCAACGTTTTTTTTTCTCATAAATAGGCTGAGGTTATATTATTTTTCGAATTGTAGATTGAATTATTACTTTTATTCTATAATAATTATCTTTTATAAGTGTTTGTTATAGTTTTTCATTTGAATTTAGCACAATTTTTGTATCTGGTTATCTTTTTTGGCATCTTTTCATCTCTCTTTGGCATCTTTTTTTTCTCATTAATAAGACCTAATCCAAATAATTTAATAGTGTGTGACGTTTCAGCAACAGCATCAGACAAAAGAATAAATGAACTAAAGAATAAAATCTCATTTTTCCTTTTGTCTGATGATGGTGACATTTGGATTAGGTCTTTTTTTTTTATTAATTTGTTATAGTTTTTCATTTGAATTTAGCTCCATTTTTGTGTCTTATTTAATAAATGAACTAAAGAATAAAATCTCATTTATTCTTTTGTCTGATTTTTGTGTCTGATTTTCTTTTTTTACAATATCTTTCATAATGCCTGATTTGATTACTTGATCTGTTATAGTTTTTCATTTAAATTTAGCTCCATTTTTGTGTCTGTCGGTTTTTCTTCTTCTCATAAATAGGCTGATGCTGTATTTGTGTACTCAATTGTTGCTTTTTGTGTCTGGTTTCTTTTTTGCAGTATTTTTTTGGAATCCTTTTTTTTTTCATCAATTGTTTCCTCACATGCTTGGAATTTTCTTTTTATGCCTGTCCTGGTTTTCAGTTTTATAGTTTTCCTCTGCTTGGTTCTTATTTTACCTTTTTTTTTCAGCGTCTTCTGTCATGCCTCGAAAAGGCCGTGGAAGACTCACTCCCCTAACAGCTAGGCGTGCTAATATGACTCGCCGCAGACACAAAACCCCAATTGCTATTTCTCTTGTTTACTTTTTTACCAATGCCTATAATTTTTCACCTGAAAGATTTTTTATTTTATTTGTTATTCAATAAATCATTATCACTTATTTTTGGTCTTCTTTTTACTTACTTATTTTACTGGGGGTTGGTGGAAGGATGGTCTAAGCCGTTGGTTTTCGACCGCTACGACCCGGGTTCGATTCCCGCATTGGGCACTTTTTTCTGAAAAAAAAAATGCTCCAATGGCTTCCGATTCTTGCAAAAGTCCAACCCCACCAGCAAGCGCAAGTAATCAAACGGGGCTCTGGCACATTTGTAAATGCAAAGTCGAACTGCTTTTCACATGTTTAGACATGTGGTGTACTTACAGTTAAAGCAGTCGCCTACTCTACCCACCATGATTATCAAGGCCTGTACCACGTGTACTAGGGATAAGCAAAAAAAAAATTATTTTACTTATTGATCTATACATACAATTATTTGCATACAATTATTTACATACAAATATATGCATACAATTATATACATACACTTTTCTACATTTTTGCACTCTGCAGTCTAATATGTTGTTAATAATAGGGGTTTTAGACAAATATCAACTGTTGAAATTTGATTTTCCAAAATAGTTGAATTATCGAAAGTGTCGAATTAGTTTGTCATATGATAGGCCGTAGGTCGAGACATCCAAAAATGGTCGAATTATCGTGTGTTGAATTAATTAGATTATATTGTATATATAAAAATATAGAATTGTTGTTTTTAATGAGGTCTTTTAAATGAATTTATTCCTTTAATATGTTGTCATATCTGCAATTTTTTTTCATTTCCAAAATATTTATTTACACTTTCACCAATGCCTATAGGATCTTTGCGATGGAACAGGTATGGTGTTCTAGCGCATGTGCTCTCATGTCCTTGAAGCACATATACTGACAGTACCCAAAGTTGAACACACTGTATAATGTCTGAAATATATGACTATAAAGAGGGCTCAAGGCCAAACCTTTGCTACAAGAGCCTGTGTTTACGCACAGACGACTTTATGTTTTTAATGAGGTCTTTAAAATGAATTTATTCCTTTAATATGTTGTCATATCTGCAATTTTTTTTTCATTTCCAAAATATTTATTCACACTTTCACCAATGCCTATAGGATCTTTGCGGTGGAACAGGTATGGTGTTCTAGCGCATGTGCTCTCATGTCCTTGAAACACATATACTGACAGTACCCAAAGTTGAACACACTGTATAATGTCTGAAATATATGACTATAAAGAGGGCTCAAGGCCAAACCTTTGCTACAAGAGCCTGTGTTTACGCACAGACGACTTTATGTGACTTTTTCAAGTGTGCGAACTTTGGATAGCATACATGTAAAGTTGAACCCAAGTATATATAAAATGTAGTTTTTAATGAGGTCATTTAAATGAATTCCAATTATAAATCGTCTCCTCTGAAATATAGTTTGTAAATTTATATTCTTATTTATTTTATCCTTTTTTTTTTCATTTCCAGAATATATATTTACACTTTTCACCAATGCCTAAAGTTTCTCACCTGAAAAAAAAAAACTCCGCCTTTGCCGGTCCCAAGCCAGGATGAAAAAGGAGGAGGGGGAGCAGTAACAAGCTCACTAAAAAAACCTGGGCTCAGCTGGCCCGGCTGATAGTACCTTGTAAGGGCTCCTAATCCAGGGATACATTCTTTTGGAGCTAAGTCAGTGGCCTGCCACTGAGTAGTGCTCCCAGTCTTGATGACAAAGGCAGACGCATTCTACTTCACCCAATCGTGATGGTTGTTAATTTCAAGCTTTACAAGCTTGACACTCTAATATGATTGAGTGAAGATAAGAAAGGAGAAAAAAATATTTTTTGTATTTTTTTTTTTGGCAATAATCTATTTATTATCAATTAATTTGATTTTGGTCTTTATTTATTATTCCCCTGCTCTATACATACATTTTGTACATTTACAATGTCAGCCATTTTCTCTGTAATACCTTTTTAGCAGTGAAGTTATATTTGAGCAACAAACAATTGTTGAAATTTAAAATGGTCGAATTATCGATAGTGTTGAATTACACTTTGTTATATGATAGGCTGTAGGTCAAGACAACAAAACATGGTCGAATTATCGAGGTTATATTGTATATATAAAACTAGAAATGTAGTTTTAATGAGGTCCTTTAAATATTTTCATTCCTTTTATATGTTGTCTTATCTGCGATATAGTAGCATTTTTTGCAATTTTATTTGCTGATTTGTGTCATTTTTTCACTCAAAATATATTTATTTAAACTCTTCAACTAATGCCTATAGTTTCTTTCCTGAAATTGCTTAGCAAACATGAGTTGGTTGTATTGTTATGCTTCGGAGATATTTTAATCCTAAGCAGGGTCTTTACGAATGGTACACGTATGGTTACACAGTGCATGTGCTCTCATGTTCTTGAAGTAGTGTAGATGTGTTGTTTGCACTTTTATTTTCTGATTTGTTAGTATTTTTCTTCTTTTTTCATTTTAAATAATTTTTTAGGCATAGGAACCAATGCCTATAGTTTCTCACCTGCGGGCCCTTCGAGTAAACCCGGGGCGTTGCCCGGGTCACTCGGCTAGTAAAAGATATTACTCTAATCAATAATTTACATATTGAACATACAATAAAAATAGTATAAAGATTAAAAAGAGATAAGTAAGAACAATCTCAGAGAAATAAATAAACCATTCATTCATTGAGAAAAGCTACCATTTAAATATATTTTGAAAATACTGTAGAAATAATTTACTCCAAAAAATAATGAACCTACTAAGTTATATACAACTATTAGATAGAGAATATATAGCATAACTAATAGGTCACCAATATAGCAATGTAATTCAATAATTTTAACAAACTTAGCATTGTCCATAAATTCGCGATTTTGAATCGATCAGTTGAAATATTTACGAAATTGCAATGCGATGTTGTCGTTATAATGACCCTTTGTCAGATCATGGGCCGCAAGAAAATTCTTTACCGCTAGACAACAGACAATAAATAATGTTGTAGATCTATATAAATTTGTAAATAGCAGAGAGAATTATCACAGATTTAACTATTTCTGTAAATATACTAGCGGACGTACCCGGCTTCGCCCGGGTTTTACCCGAGTAAAGGTTTGTCTAACGAATCTCTCGATAAAGTGAACATTTTTTCCCGGTCCCTTGAAAAATACTCGATAAGTTGAATAAAATCAATATTAATTGGTTTCCTCGGTAATTTGAAGTTAAAGGAATAGTATCTTGCCTTGGAATTGTATCATTATTCTTGTCTCAAATAAATTGCCGTGTCATCCTGAATTTTGTCTTTCCTAATTTTCTACATTACAAAATCATCGTATCATCATGATAATATTTAGAGCAGATTGTTGAATTATAACAGATAAATTAGAATATTTATCTTGATTATTTTTAGGCGAGAAGTTATTTCAAAAATTTTATTTGCTAGAAACCTTCCCAGTACTATACTAAATAACTTCCCAAAGTTTCATGGCGTTCCAATGAGTGGTTTGGTCAGGCATAAAGGACAGACAGACACACATACATTCTTATATCTATATTAATAAAATGGAAATTTCATAAGTGGACATCACTATACACTTTCGTTACAATGCATCAATTTCGACCAAATTTTCAACATTTATGTAAAACGAGATGGAGCAGGTTTTGCTTAACATCAAAATATATTTCCTAACATTAACATGCGTAACTTCGCTGTTATCGATTAAATACAAAAAAAAAATCAACAGAGATAATTTTATTTATATATAAATACAAAATTAAATTTCAACAGAGTTAGTTTTTTACATACTAGCTAATAATCTCAATCTAAAAAATATTCAAAACAAGCAATTTTAAGATAACACCATATGTAAAACAGTCGGCCAAGAAAACAACAACGATATTACATCTTTCTCACATATTCACACACAATCTTGATTAATAATTAAAACTGATCTTTAACATTGTTTATTATACTTCAACTTTTATTTCTATATTTGTTTTTAAATACCCAATTGTTTTATCATGTTTCTAATTTCGCCTAACAAATATACAAATTTATAGTGACCAACATATGCAAATTTTATCTTTGTTTTTATTTAACTTGATATCGTAAACATAACGTCCATTGTAAGCATTTTTCTGTTCACCTTCCGTGGTTTCTCTTTTCTCTGATAGTTTTTAGGTGTAGTATATTTTCTTATTACTAGACTACAAACATTCCCTCGAGAAAAACCTGGGCGAAGCCGGGTACATCCGCTAGTATATATATATATATGGAACGCTTCACGATTTTGCGTGTCATCCTTGCGCAGGGGCCATGCTAATCTTCTCTGTATCGTTCCATATATATATATATATATATATATATATATATATAGTGTAAAAACTATATAATAAAAATATAACAGTGATTCTACATTTAAAACTTAAGGAGCAAACTGATAAGAATGATAAATCATATCAAGTAGATTTGGTTAGATTAGCAAGCTAAATCTAAATTAATTATAAAAATAAATAGTTGTATAGTTTTATAGTTAAGTATTCTATTAAAATTATCTTAATTATTTTGATTATTTAAAATCAAATTATAAAATTAGTAAATTGTTATTATTTAGTATAGATAGAGAGAGAAAAAAAATCCTTTACTTCTAAAACATCATCTAGTTAATTATATATTTATAATTAATAACAATAAAATTTAACAACGTAACGTCTTTTGCATCGGCTTTTACACGTCATTTAGACATACTCTAATCCTATATATAGAATAATCGAAGTGAGAATATATATAATAGTTAGAAAAAAGAGAGAAAGACAGAACCATGTACTTTTGATCAAACTAATAATAAGAAGACAAAAAGTTTTGTAAAGAAGGTAGTTAAGATTGTTAGTATATATATATATATTTATAATTTTATATTTTATCGTTTTTTTTTAAAGATTTTTTAAATTTTTTTATTTTAAAATATGAATATAAATAGTTGTATTTAGTAATATATCTATACTATGAATTAACCTTTGTTATAAGTTTGGTTATTATGTTTTGAAACCCTAACGGTAGACCAGACATATACAAAAAAAATTTAATTGGAGTAATTATTGAAAAAAGAGGTCTGCTGAACCGGGAATTCTCATAGAAATTCAGCGGCGTTTCATCCCTTCTCTATTACGTCATAGACCTCTTTTCAACCGGATTTTATGTGTTAATATAAAGTTACTTCAGTGAAACATTTATATGAACAGATATAACAGATATAAGTGTTACCAAATTCTTATTGTGAACCTACCTTGACCGCGCCGCCTTCAACTGTAAACATCTATTTCTGGATGACACATGTTGTGGGGGGTGGGGGACAAAATTAGACCGTCCTTTCTGAAGTTTTAGAACAACAAGATATTCAAAGAAGAAAGAAAAGTTAGTTAAGGGAAGAAATTCAAACTTTATAATATTTACAGCCAGTTATATTAAAATAACTGATTCAACACTTATTCATCTTTCAATATTCCTTTAAAAAGGCAAACTATTAGAGTTTAATAAAGCTATTAATTGTGAAAATTCACTTTTATTTAATTTCCATTTTCCTCCCCAGAAATTGGAGATTAAACAAAATGAATTCTATACAATATTACTTTAAAAATCTTGTGAAAAAATCTTCAAATCAGCTATTTAATTTAAGTTTAACTAATTGTTAAAGATTATAAATTTGTAGTATTTATTATTGAGAGAAATTATAGAAAGTAGATTTAATAAATGGATACATCCATTTATTTTTTTTAAAGTATTTTATAATTGATATACTGTTGAAATATTTTACTTGTCTGATACTAAATTTGTTTTTAATAAATTCCATGTTTAAATTTTTAACATCTTCTATGAAATTTTCTAATATATTATTTATTCTATAAAATCTTAGAAACTGACCAAAATATATACCTTTACAACAATTTAATGAAATATTAGAATTCATATTACAGTATTTTATAATATTGAAATTATAATTACTTTTTTTATTATAAATTTTAATAGCATTATTTGTAAGGTCTATATTTAGGTCTAAAAAGTTAACTTTTTTGTTTCTATAAATTTTTTCATTGTTCTTAAGTTTCAAGTATTTAGGATAAATTTTAGGTATTAAGTTTTTGAACTGTGGATTATTAAATATTATGATGTCATCTACATAACGGAACATTTGCCAGTTAACATTATTTTGTAGAAAGTATTCTCTTTCTTCTTTTCCAATTGTTCAACAATTGGACAAACATGGAAACAGTACACACATTTGACTGTGAGGACCTATATTCTAAAATAAATTTAAGAGATCTAAATAATAAAATAACCAATTTATTTAACGAAATCATTAATGACAAAACTTTCCACATTAAAATTATTCATAACAGATATAAAACAATTAAATTAGATCTTAAAACAGCAAAAACTCTACTGGAAACATTTTTAAATTTTAACTATATAGAATTTAAAAATAAAATATATATTCAATCAGAAGGCGTTCCCATGGGAACTTCTTCCAGTCCTTTATTAGCAAACTTAATATTATTCTGGTACGAAAGAGAATACTTTCTACAAAATAATGTTAACTGGCAAATGTTCCGTTATGTAGATGACATCATAATATTTAATAATCCACAGTTCAAAAACTTAATACCTAAAATTTATCCTAAATACTTGAAACTTAAGAACAATGAAAAAATTTATAGAAACAAAAAAGTTAACTTTTTAGACCTAAATATAGACCTTACAAATAATGCTATTAAAAATTATAATAAAAAAGTAATTATAATTTCAATATTATAAAATACTGTAATATGAATTCTAATATTTCATTAAATTGTTGTAAAGGTATATATTTTGGTCAGTTTCTAAGATTTTATAGAATAAATAATATATTAGAAAATTTCATAGAAGATGTTAAAAATTTAAACATGGAATTTATTAAAAACAAATTTAGTATCAGACAAGTAAAATATTACAACAGTATATCAATTATAAAATACTTTAAAAAAAATAAATGGAAGTATCCATTTATTAAATCTACTTTCTATAATTTCTCTCAATAATAAATACTACAAATTTATAATCTTTAACAATTAGTTAAACTTAAATTAAATAGCTGATTTGAAGATTTTTTCACAAGATTTTTAAAGTAATATTGTATAGAATTCATTTTGTTTAATCTCCAATTTCTGGGGAGGAAAATGGAAATTAAATAAAAGTGAATTTTCACAATTAATAGCTTTATTAAACTCTAATAGTTTGCCTTTTTAAAGGAATATTGAAAGATGAATAAGTGTTGAATCAGTTATTTTAATATAACTGGCTGTAAAGATTATAAAGTTTGAATTTCTTCCCTTAACTAACTTTTCTTTCTTCTTTGAATATCTTGTTGTTCTAAAACTTCAGAAAGGACGGTCTAATTTTGTCCCCCACCCCCCACAACATGTGTCATTCAGAAATATATGTTTACAGTTGAAGGCGGCGCGGTCAAGGTAGGTTCACAATAAGAATTTGGTAACACTTATATCTGTTATATCTGTTCATATAAATGTTTCACTGAAGTAACTTTATATTAACACATAAAATCCGGTTGAAAAGAGGTCTATGACGTAATAGAGAAGGGATGAAACGCCGCTGAATTTCTATTTGAGAATTCCCGGTTCAGCAGACCTCTTTTTTCAATAATTACTCCAATTAAAATTTTTTTGTATATGTCTGGTCTACCATTAGGGTTTCAAAACATAATAACCAAACTTATAACAAAAGTTAATTCATAGTATAGATATATTACTAAATACAACTATATATATTCATATTTTAAAATAAAAATATTTAAAAAATCTTCAAAAAAAAAACGATAAAATATAAAATTATAAAAATATATATATATACTAACAATCTTAACTACCTTCTTTACAAAACTTTTTGTCTTCTTATTATTAGCTTGATCAAAAGTACATGGTTCTGTCTTTCTCTCTTTTTTCTAACTATTATATATATTCTCACTTCGATTATTCTATATATAGGATTAGAGTATGTCTAAATGACGTGTAAAAGCCGATGCAAAAGACGTTACGTTGTTAAATTTTATTGTTATTAATTATAAATATATAATTAACTAGATGATGTTTTAGAAGTAAAGGATTTTTTTTTCTCTCTCTATCTATACTAAATAATAACAATTTACTAATTTTATAATTTGATTTTAAATAATCAAAATAATTAAGATAATTTTAATAGAATACTTAACTATAAAACTATACAACTATTTATTTCTATAATTATATATATATATATATAAAGATAAGGTTCTAAACAAGCGTTATTACCATATTCAGACAAAGGTACTTCAAACTTCAGTACCTTTGTCTGAAGATGGTAACAACGCTATTAACGAAACATCACACACTATTTATTTTGATTTGGTCTTATTACCTTATATTTATGATACATTAGCACACCATCTGTTATGAAAATTCGATACTATTATAGACGCGTATTATTCCTTTAAAAATTAAACAATTTCTACTGCCCTTACTAATTTGTAAAGAGAATCATATGCGTCTATAATAGTTTCGAATTTTCATAACAGATGGCGCGCTAATGAAATATAAACATAAGGTAATAAGACCAAATCTAAATAAATAGTTTGTGACGCTCTGTTAACAGCGTTGTTACCATCTTCAGATAAAGGTACTGAAGTCTTAAGTATTTTTGTCTGAATATGGTAAAAATGCTTGTTACCGAAATGTTCCACACTAATTATTTAGATTTTTTTTAATTTCTAGTGGTTTGTTTAGTAATTTTAATGTAGAAGAGTCTTTATTTGGATTTTCTCTTATTACCTTGTGTATATAATTTATAATCCATATTGGGCACCTTATCAGTATCCATTTAGAATGATAACAGCGTTGTTACCATCTTTAGACAAATGTACGTCAGACTTCAGTTCTTTTGTCTGAAGATGGTAATAACGCTGTTACCGAAAAGTCACACATTTCTTATTTTGATTTTTTTTCAATTTCCCAGTTGTTAATTTAGTACCTTTAGTGGAGAGGAGTCTTTATTCGGATTTTCTCTTATTATCATGTGTTTATAATCTATAATCCAAATTGTGCCTTATCAGTATTCATATAGAATGCACTATAGAATAGATATATAATATAGATGGAAATTTTGCCGGGAGGATATTGATCTAAATAGACAAAGGTCGCCTCTCCTGTCAAAATAGACGTCAAAACTAGACGCCATCTATTGACCGTCGCCGCAACTAGCGGCCTCGGGTCGGTGACAAAGCCACAACACCAGCTTTGGCAAACTGAAAAGCGTCCACCTAGAGACCATGGTTTCGGGCTAATGGCCCTCGTCAGTCTTATATATAATATATAACAGAAAGTGTTATCTATCAATTAAGGTAAAACCTGATTTACCTATTTATTATTTTGAAAAGTCTATAGTTCCTAGCTATGAGGAATATTATTTTTGGGACTTTAGGATTATTGAGGATAATTTATATTGATTATGGGATTTTGGGAGGTAGCTTATCTGACGACTTTACCTTACTGATTATGTAACATAGAAATATTGTTGCATCATGGCTAATGCACCTATTTATTTTAATTTGTAATATTATCTTTCATATATTTTAAATTCAAATTTATATATTATATTTATTTTATTAAACAGAATATATATATATATATATATATATATGGTAATTTAAGCCAACAACCCCATGTATATAACTTATAACAAGATTTTAATGTTGTATAATAGAAACCCAGCTGTTAATGATTATACGTATTATTGACATGTGTCTTTACATCATCATATGTAATGTAATTTGTACAAAGTGGATAAATAAATAAAACCCTGTAATTGATTAAGAGTTGAGCTAAAGCAGAGATCGAGCATATAGTATTGCCAAAACAACAAAGTCTAAAGATGGAAACGGCCACGCTACCAGTGTACAATTTCACCAGACGATCCAAGCCCCTCTCGCATGTGCTGTAATGCAATACTCCCCTTTTTCGGGAAAGATATATAAAAGGCCCCCCGTCTTAACCTAAAAACACAGTTTTAGTTCACCCTCAGTGCAAACCCGCGTCGGTCGTACCTTATGTCGATCTCAACTAACATGTAGTTAGTAAGAACTCTTCTATCTCCATCTTTCGCTCCTTGCTCAACTTTTATCTGTTAAAGGAACTTTCTTAGTGCAATTGTGTCTTCGTTTTTTGTGTGGACATTCCCAAAATTTCCACTCTGCCTCGACCACGACTGCCTGTATTTTGTGAGAACTTTTAAAGGTCTTCCAAGGTGCAGAGAGGTACTGGAAAACTCTACATCCTGACTGTTCCTCTCGGTTAACACAGTATAGCGAGAGTCGACACTTCATCATCACAAAGTTAATCGACAGGATTCTCTACACAAGGCTTACCAGAACTTCAACTTATTTCATATATATGTTATATTAAAATATTTTATTTAAAATTATGTTATATCAAAGTATTATTTTACTTAAAATTATATTTCATCGATTCAAATACTCTGTTAAATCGACCGCCAGAGGTCACGCTTTCCCTATAAATACTCATTGTTGTTGTACCCCGTGGGCCGGCTCAAATCTTTTGTACATTATGTAAATAAGCTTTTCTTTTTTATTCTCACGCCTTAAGCCAGGCAGTACTTTTATCAAATTATGTTTTTTTAATGCATATACCTTAGCTCAAATAAAGAAATATCTGATCAAAACCATTCTTATTATTATTCTTTCAAGATTTTAACCACGACTGCATTAACATAATCATCAACATGATCTCAAAAAACAGCAGAAAATATCTCTCTTTTCTTTATATAAGATATATATATATATATATATATATTATAAACAGATTTATGTATTTTAAAATCACTATTTATATTTTGGTACACTGTGTGACTTCACTGCTCTCTTTGATTTGAGAAATAAATAAATTATTCTGGAGGCTACTTAAAATAGAGTTATCTCATTATTCCCTTATATAAATTTGTAGGATGGTTGAAACAAACACGCTCTGGTTAGATACAAGACCAGGGACAGGAGAGAATCAAGTTTGAAGAGCCTGCCAGGCCGCAACATGGTGCAACAATATTAATTTAGAGCAGGGGTAAAGGAAGAGGCAACCTTTTCTCTTTGGATGTGAAACTGTGTATAGTATAGTACTCTCATAAATAAAAACTGTATTTGAGTACTCTCTCTTTCTCTCTATTTATTGTTGGCAAGAAAAATGTGTGACTCTTTAAAAACAACTTTAAAATATTTGTAAATTGTAGTTTTTTACTCTTCCGACTCAAAATGTTGCCGACCCCTGATTTAGGGTAAAAGAGAGTAAAGGTATTTAGATAGGAACAAAAATATATACATCTAGAATTGTAGAAATAAACAGTTATAATTAATAAATATAATACAATCCATAGGTACATCTTTGATCAAAAAGGCATATATTGGATCATTTGATAAAAATGCCTTTTTAAATAAATATACGTATATATAAATGATTGCAATTCTTTTTTGCTTAACCCTAGTACACGTGGTACAGTCCATGATAATCATGGTGAGTAAAAGTAGGCGACTGATTTTACTGTAAATGCACCACATGTCTATATATGTGAAAAGATGTTTGACTTTTCATTTACAAATGTACCAGAGCTCCGTTTGGTTACTTTCACTTGTTGTTGGGGTTGGACCTTTGAAAGATTCGGAGGCCATTGGAGCATTTTTTTTACCAGAAAAAAAGTGCCCAATGCGGGAATCGAACTCGGGTCATAGCGGTCGAAAACTAATATGATTGCAAGGCTATTCCGCAATGATAACCTGTCCTTCTCAATGGGATTTCTTTTCTCAGTAGAATTTTGGCAATTTATTTTTTAAAGTAGCACAAAAACTGTGTTTCTTTTTTGAATATTGGAGAGGAAGATGATTCATATATCATTTATTCATATATTAATATTTTAATATACACAACACACAACAAGAACACACAAACAGCTATTTTTTCAAGGCTTAAGCGTGTGTTTAAATGTATATCTCTATAAAAGACAAGATTAGTTGATTCGGCTGTGATTCGAGAAATATCCCTAAGAATTTACTAAGTTATATAATAATTAGTTTAAATGTTCCTATTGAAAAACGTATATACAAGTCATAAAGTATATATGTTTGGAATAATGGAGATTCACTTCGGTACGTCGGCCAGACGACGGATCGGGTGACAGTAAACAAACATACCCCAGCGGCGCCAGCCGGCAACAAGGGATTAGAGCGCGGCCTGGTCTGCTAACCAGTTTGGTGTTTTCTTCTGTCCTATTAATATGTTTTAAATAAAGTTAGTTTGTAGGTAACTTTTACCATTTCTTGCTGCTAATTAGTGATACTGGCTTTCTGAGTCACTAACTGAATTTGTAGAGGTATCTGAGGTAAAAACAAGAGAAAATGGGTCATGAAAAGATTATATAAGGCTAGAATAGAAAGGTTTGAAAGAAATTTGCCGAAGAGAATAGGAGGAGTGGGTAACACCCTCGATTCCCGACAGTCATGAACCGGGATTTAATCTCGCGTTAACCTTTTGTTTAATATGTGAATAACCTTCACATATTATTCATTGTTTCAATTATCATAAACTAGGTTGCTCTTGTTGAGCGGTACCTAATAAAGTGATTTTGGAAGTGCATGATACGGTATTTCTGGGAGTTAAAGGAAATCAGATATCAGACCTTTCTACAATGTTGTTATTTAGTGATCTGATAAAATCCTTGCAATAACCTACAAATGATTCATCACTGCGAATTCTTATACCGAATTTCGCATCAGTGTTTTGTGAAACGATTACCAGACTTTTCTTCACTATATGTGTCGGAAATCTATCCATTTGTGTGCTAACGATTATTCAAATCTCATTTATAAGTACATCAATGAAATCCTAAAGAACCATTTAAATTGATTCATATTATTTAGTTTTTTTATAAAATATTATATTTCAAGAAATTATATAAAATATGTGTGAAACACTTTCTTTAAATTAATTCCAAAATGCTTCTTGACTTTTTTATTATTTTTGAAATGAATTCTTAAGAAATATTTAAATATAAAAAACAGGAAAAATATTTAAAGGACAAATATAAATGAGAAAAATAAGTCAACCATTTTAAAAGTTGATGGTTGTTATCAAATATGTAGAAATTTTGAATTGAAAAAAAAAAAGGTTTGGTTTCTCGTTTGGTTAAATACTAATTTATTAGGGTTGTTTAATTTTCATGCTTGACTTTTCCTGTTATTTTAGAAAAACCTGAGAGTCATCCAATTTTAACGCCATCTTATAATTTCAATATATAAGAAGTAAGAATTTGTTAATTATACCTTTAAATTTAAAATTCTCTTTTGAGGTATTACATTTGGGGTATACAAAAATGGTGATTATCTTTAGTATACTTTTTTCATGCTCATACTCTGCGTTTGGCATTCCTTTCAAAAATATATTATGTTTTAACATATTTTCTTTCTTTTTTATAGATCCTAGCGAATAATAACTTACCCAATTATACCAATGTTTTCCTTTGTAGAAGTGCGTTCGTGTTCCAAAGTTAGAGATTAAAAAGGTTTTTGAAAAGATACTTTTGAGGCCTGATATTTGTATTCATTATTGATATGATAATTTTATAATTATGATTAATTAATGAATCTACAGGTACAGTTTATCCTCCCTGTAAAGGACATCTAATTGCAGAACCAAAGTGTCCTTTATGGAGATGTGTCCTCTTACTGAAGGTTACTAATTTGTAAAAATGATCATTTTGCAAATGAAAACTGTCCTTTGTATAGAGGTGTTCTCTAGCTGGAGGTTCTACTGTATCTACATTTTTAAGTAAGAGTTGAATATCTAGTCTCATTCAGTATGGGTGGGAAAATATTTTAATTATATATTTGTCATATCTCCGAAATCAATTGACATACATATTTTGAAAATGATTGAAACACTAGTTATAAAATCTTCTAAATAGCAAACTACCGGGAAGAACATCACTATGTTGAAGGCCTCTGTGTACCCATTACATATTGAAACGGCAGACCGTTTTCCATGCTCTCCCCGCCAGTTTTGATCATCGCTTGCTGGCGGCGGGAGAGATATTTCGTCTGAGCGTGTGATACGTGTTCAACGTGTACTCTTCTCTAGCTGCTGGATTCTTCGGGAAGGATATATAAAAAGCCACGCTGGTGTATGCGGGTAGATTATTGTCGTGTGTTAAACGACGCGTGTATGTGATTGACCGCGATATCTTCAACGTAGCCTCTCGACGTGTCGACATCTACAGGTCGGAACTGCGATTGTCTGCAGCATCTTGACGGTGACTCTCTCTCCCAGGACATTGGAGACTGTTATCACCTGTAAGTACTGTAAAGATCTGTTGTTCATTTACTTTTCTACAAAGCCTGCATTTCAACTTCTTATTTAATTTATTCTTTCATATCAAACACTACCAATAAATTTCTGTTTTCCTATTGAACCTCGCCATTCCTTAGCTATCCAGACACGCACGCAACAATAAGAAGGAAGAAGTAATAAATCTAGCTTTGACAAATTCAAACAAAGATGTCAACTATTCTACCTTGGCTACGGACAATGGCCTCTACTAATCTGTAAGGAATGGCTTCGAAGCCGATTTCATAACTCCTTACGTATTTTTTGTTTATTCCGGTAATGATATCGATGCCTGAGCAAGGCTCTGTTACACGACCAAAAATTCAAATGACGTTTTACAATCATAAGCCGCATTATATTGTATTATAGGTTACCTCATATATTATTTACGAACAGAAAAAAATGTCCAGGGTAGTCTAGTGGACATGGCATCTGCCCGGTAAGTGGAACACTGTGGGTTCGATTCCCATCCCTTGAAACTTTTATTTTTCTGTTTATCATTACTCTTCACAATTCATTCTTTCATAATACATCCCTAAGGTTGGAAATAATCGTTATTTCTCCTTAAAGATAAATTTCGATTTTTCCTTTAAAAGAAACACATGCGGGATAATTTTAAAATGTCGTTTTACAATCATAAGCCGCATTATATTGTATTGTAAATATTTATATTTCGATAAAATATAGTCTTTGATTTGTACTATTTTTAAATTACATTATTAATTATTCATCTGTTTACTATCTACTATACCGTAGCGTTGTATGTTTCTTATAAATTCATCACCATAAACTAAGTTATTTTCAATATAAATATTTCATAATTTATAGATTAAAAGTGAATTTCTACTATACAACAACAACAAAAAGGCTTTTATTAGGGCCCATTGCCCTGTATAATACAGTAATATATCCTTCCTTTCCCCATGTGCACGTGAGCCTTTGTTTAAAAAGGGATTTATTTACACATCTGTTCTATAACTTTACTCACTACCTCTTTTGTGTATGAATCTATTTACAATTGATCTGTAGAAATTATAGAGTTTTATTGCTTAATTTTTATTTTCTGAAATAGTTCTCAGCGTCTGCAGTGGGTTGCTAAATCTCCAGAAGGTGTTTTTAAGAGTTTTTTTCTTTATTCAACTAAATATTTGCATTCTATGATATAATGGGAGAATTCATCAGATATCATATCTCCACAAATCTTGCAGTGAATGTTTTCCTTTTTGATGATGAGAATGTAACTTTCTCTATCTAGAGTTGAAGTAATTCTAGTATATACTCTATCTCATGGACAAAACTTAAGAAACTGTAAAGTCTTTGATGTCATCTGTTTTCTTTTCTAAAGAAACTGAGGCAATTTGTTCATACTTAGTTATATTGTGTTTTAAAAATATAATCTTTAATAAATTAATCAATGATTAAATATTTTTGACCAAAGACTATATTGTATTTATTGTGATATTATAAGAAGAATAAACTGTAGTAGATATTTTCAATTTCTGTTTTATTTATTCATTTATTATGCTTTCAATATATACTTTCAATATGTATGCATGGGGTGGCCAAATATCACGGAACAAGTTAAATAAACGTTTAGTTTATTTTTGTTCCACTAGATGGCGCTCTGTCATCTAGAAAAACTCATGTGAGCCTGGTCAAGATATGCCTTTTTTGTTTTTAATATTTATATATATTTAGATAGATAATAAAAATTCATATATTAGAAAATGAAGCCTTCTGTGTCTATCCAATTTAAACATTTTTATTATCTAAAATCCAATATAGATTGCTCCATTAAAAAAATTACACATGTGAGTAATTTTTTAAAATATGTAAATTTGTAGATCTATATCAATTTGTGAATAGCAGAGATAATTGTCATAGATTTAACTATTTTTTAAAATATATTTATGATTATCTTTCTAACCTGAAAGTTTCAGGTTCCTAAATATATTATTGTTTCTCTTTTTTTATTTTTGATTACTTTTTTTGTATAATATGTTTAAACCTGTTTCTGTTTGAAAAAATGTAAATCGACTCAATTATTCCAAGCCGGGATATCGCGTTTTTTGTGTTTAAATAAATAAATTTCGTTATTTAACTCGCCATATAAAATTATCTTTTCACACAAGTTTTCGCCAAATATTACAAAATCATTCCGATAATATTGAAATATTCGATATTAATAAATTTTCAAACAAACATTATAAAACATATTCTATAAAATGAAACGAAACTTTATTCAAAAATAAAATTTTAAATCGCTTCACAAAAGAAAAACAAACTTCAAAACAGAATATAATATTGACTTTAGAGGGAAAGTTTTGGATATTTATTTGATAGACTTTAAAATAAAATATTTTTGTATTGTTTGTTTAAAATGAAGCAGAAAAAACTAATTAAATTAAATGAATTTGATTTTATCGTTTCTATATATGTATATATATAAAGCACATGTGCTTTTGGTCAGAATATGCTTTCTTTATTTTTATTATCAACATTTGACCTTTTTATTTTTTTTTCTATCGTTTTTTTTTTCATGTTTTAAGCGTATTTATGCAAGTGAATGGCCTTGAATACCCATTTCTTGGTTTTTCGAGAAGCTTCTGGGACCAAATAATTTTTGATCGCAGTGTTACAGCCTGCTTCTGTTCCACTAGATGGCGCTCTGCCATCTAAAAAGCACATGTGCTTTTGGTCAGGATATGCTTTCTTTATTTATATATATATTTACATCAAAGTACGAAGCATATTTTATATATTTATAATTGTATATAATCCGACTGTCTTTAAAGCTTATATTAATAGTTAATCTAAAATAACCATTCAAAGAGTCTAACATCAGTATCACTATAAAAGGAAGATCGAAAAATGCAATATAACAGCGGTATGGTAGATTAAACTGGCGAAATCGTTGGGAGGGTTCACCACTGATAAGACAAGCCCTCTCATCAATATTTCCATTGCATTAAGGGCAGTAGAAATTGTTTAATTTTTAAAAGAATCATACCCGTCTATAATAGTTACAAATTTTCATAACAGATAGTGCGTTAATGCATCATAATACCTAAATAAATACATTTTTAGAAACATGATTTCAGTAGTATTTCTAAGAAGACGACTCACAGGAAAGAGAGAGGTTTCAAATGATACGCAATTAACTACAAACCTTTCTAAGAACTTTGTTCTATTTTAGGAATTGTTCTTTTTCTTTGGTCAGAGGAAATTGTGTTGAATCTATTTTTATGCTTACCCACATATCTACTAACATAGTATATTATATACTTAGAAAGAGATAAAAGTAGATAAAATAGATTTTTCTGTCTATATATTTGAAATTATTATCTACATTTTGCTTTTTAAAACCTGTTTTAACGTATTCAATTGATTATTTTTGGCTTTTAACATAATTGTAGAAATATGTTATGGGAATAAATTTTAGAAAATATATAGAAAATATAATAATATATTAAGAAAAAGGCATCTCCTTATCGAGCAACTGAAAGTTGCTGATGGCTTGCGCCATCTATCGGAATAAACATCAATTATTCTCGTTGACTTCTAATTATATCAGAATTGACCAATTATCCATTCTTGATTAATCAAGAAAGGCTAACCACGGACGCGTTTCGGGCTGTTGGCCCTCATCAGCGTGGTGCAAGCTGTACCTCAACGACCAGAAAACTGGTCCTTCAGGCATCTTGAAAAATCAAGAATGGGTAATTGGCCAATTCTTGAAAAATTAGAAATCAACGAGAATAGTTGATATTTATTCCGATAGATGGCGTAAGCCATCAGCAACTTTCAGTTGCACGATAAGGAGATGATTTTTTCATAATTTATGCATCTTATTCCAGTACAATATCACATTTGTACTTATTTTTCACATTGTGTCGCGGTCTCACGCAATTCTGGCCTTAACTACTCGTTTCATGATTTTTCAAGATGCTTGAAGGACCAGTTTTGTTTGATCGTTGAGGTACAGCTTGCACCAGGCTGATGAGAGCCAACAGCCCGAAACGCGTACGTGGTTAGCTTTTCTTGATTAATCAAGAATGGGTAATTGGCCAATTCTGGAATAATTAGAAGTCAACGAGAATAGTTTATATTTATTCCGATAGATGCTGCAAGCCATCAGCAACTTTCAGTTTCACGATAAGGAGATGCCTTTTTCATAATTTTAACATTATTGTCTCAAAGAATTTGTCAAAAGTATTTGACAATATGTATTTATGTGTGGTGGTGTCCATGTTTAAACCAATTCCTGAAGTCCACTCCTCTCCAATTTTGCGATGGTAGTTATAAGCCTGGAAAATAGGTCCTATATTGTCAGTTCTGAGCATGATATGTTCCGGAGAAGCTTCCGCATTATTGCATTTCAAGCAGTTATTGAAAGTATTTTTGTTCATTTTGAAATTTTAAGGTTTTTATATGGCTATTTTATATTTCCAATGTTTATTTGTTTGTGATCTAGTATAAACATCAATATAAATTAATAAAAGGTAATTAAGAGTTATGTATGAAAATTCGAAATTATTATAGAGGCTTATGATTCTTTTCAAAAATAAACAATTTCTACTGCCCTTACTGCAATGGAAAATTTAATTAGAGGGCCTGGCTCATCAGTGGTGAACCCTCTCAGCGGTTTCGCTAGTTTATTCTACCATACCACTGTTATATTGCATTTTCGAAACTTCCTTTTATAGTGATACTGATGCTAGCTTCTTGGAATGGTTATTTCAGATGAACTATGGACATAGGCTTTCAAGACAGCAGAATTAGATATTATTATGAATATATAAAAGAATCATATGCGTCTATAATAGTTTCGAATTTTGATAACAGATGGCGCGTTAATGCATCATAATATAAGAGTTATGTATAATTCAAAGATTAATGGGAATTTGTCTGTTTTCAATGGTTTCTATCTGGTGTAAGAAGAGTAATGTTGGGAAGACCAGTTTACAGGGATCAGTTTATTCCTAGCTTACACCAAACACGCAATAGTCAAAATGCGATATCATTATTGCCACTGGGACTAGAATTATCTCCAAAAAAATAGTAATCAAGGTCTAATAATCGACCTTTTCTATAAATAACATATTGCCATCCTTAATTTATATGATAATATTGAGAAAAGAGATTATATAGAAGGGAATGTCAATTTGCTATATTTATTATTCAAGAGTTGATAGCTTTCATTATAAGACAAGCTCTTATAATCCTGTTCTGTTACAAGCTTGTTGGTCTTATAAATTGGAATCTCTTCTCTTGTACCTTTAGTTCGAACACTCTGATACACATATAGCTGTTTATTTGTTTTGCATTTATAAATTAATCTCATAATTCAGACTGTGAAAATAAAAATATTTGACTGGTGACAAAAACAAAACTAAAAATAGATGGTTTAATGTTATGTAGGTATGATATATAATTAATTGTGATGTTTATGTGATTTTGATCTTCATTGAATAAAATATATAAAGTTTAAATGTGTTTTAAACTTTAATAACAAACACAAAACACACTCTTCTTCCTAAAATTGTAATAAAATATACTCATTGTAGGTGATGGAGTTTATATTCCAGGTGCTATAGACATACATACACATATATTAAAAACAATTAAAGCATATTCTTAGCACCAACATAAAGGTTTTTTAGATCACAGAGCGCCATCTAGTGGAAAGGTGCCATCTATAAACGCTCATGTTTAATGGTCAGGATATGCCTTATTTGTTTTTAATATCAACACTTGATCTTTTTATTTTTTATTGTTTTGTTACATACATATATATTAAATATAGAAAGTGCATATCCTGACCAATAGCACATGTACTTTTCAGAAGGCAGAGCGCCATCTAGTAGAGAAAAAAATAAACTAACGTTTATTTAACTTGCTCCGTGGTATTTGACCTACCCAATTTCTTGATAAACAAGAAAAGCCATCAACGAACGAGTTTCGCGCTGTTAGCGCTCGTCAGCGTAGAGTAGGCTCTAACCACTGCGACCAAAATTATTTTTGGTCCCAGAGGTTTCTCGAGAAATCAAGAAATATATATATATATATGAAAAAACAATAGAAAAAATAAAAGATAAGTGGGTCAGGTGTTGATATTAAAAATAAAGAAGGCATCTCCTGACCACGAGCACATGTGCTCGTGGTCAGGAGATGCCTTCTTTATTTTTAATATATATATATATTGGTATTGATATGACGGCATGTTTTGATATCAAATAGGTTTTTTAAAATTCGATATTTCGACAAGACTGTTCGCCTATCTTCTTCTAGAAAATTAAACTCCTTGTAAGCCTATTATCTGCGTGATATACGCGAAGTTTTGTTTTATATAACATATAGGTTGGTGGAGCAAAGCATTCAAATTTAATTATTGTATCTTCACACCCAACTATGAGAAACAACATTTCTCGTGCATCGCACGGATGATTAGCTTACAAGGAGTTTGATTTTCTTAGATAGAAAGGCGAACAGCCCCGTCTAAATATCGAATTTTAATAAACCTATTTGATTCAAATATGTCATCATATGAATGTATCAAAAAGGGATTGCTCGATATTCAAAATATATAAGTATATATCATTTAATCATTTAAATAATATCAACTGTGATATTATAACACTATGCGGCGCTGAGTTTGTGTATACAAAATTCAATGCCTCGATAAAGGTTGGCGTTCAGCCAGCCGAAATATTGGCAACATAAATCTTTTATTTAATTCAATATATACCTTTTTATTATCTAATGATTTTAAATTTGGATTACCATATTTTCAGAACATTATACATCATGTATAAAATACAATACATCGAAATAAATATAATCTTCTCTTGATATTTCTATATATGGAATAAAAATGTTTCTAACACTCGCAATTATTTCAACACAAACTATCTTTTATAGAAATTCTGTGTTCAAGTTTTTTAACTTCATTAAACATGAATTAGAAGTGAATAAAAGATAGGGGAGGAATATATTACATGTAGAAAACGTGTAGAAAAGATTTCTTTTCTTGAAACAAGAAAGTTCAGGGTGTGGTACGATAAATATAAAAATTATTATTAGAATTTTATTTTTTATTGGTTTTATATCCGATAATAACTGACGTTCAAGGTGAAGTGAATTTTGAGAGAATTCATTAAATATTCTATGCATACCTCTTATTGATTAGTATAGAGTTAAGTATTGTGTGTTAAAAAATATATATTAATATTCGTGGAATTTATGTGGGATACAAATCAAATTAAGGTTATAAATATATTTAATTTTATTATCAAATAAAAAGGATGTTAAAGTGTTTAATTTATAGTACAATATATTGCGGCTTATGATTGTAAATCGAAAATCATAGATGGAGCTCCGGTACTCCAGGCAGCGCAACACCCAACAACAGCCTCCAGGTCCGAGGCATGTCCAGTGGCCACACGTTCCTTCGTGCATACGTCATGGTTAGCGTATCACTGAAAACAGGCTAGTGTGGAATCAGCCGCCTTCTAGTCTTCGCTTTCCTCGTCCAAACGGATCACGACATTCAGCGATTCTTTTAATCTCCTCCGAACACTGATTGACCTTGTAGAATTTATATAAACCAAAAAGAAGACCTTGATCAAAGGTTATTGCATTAATCCAGTTATATATTTGTTGAATATAGGATTGAGAGACAAGGATAAATCACCCAAGAGTTTCCCTCTTTATTTCTCCAAGTAACAGCAACCAAAAATTGTATGCATGATTTCGTATTGTAATCTGCTATTACACATATCACAATTCATATATTTACAATATAGGTGAATGTCTATTTACAAAGGAAAATCTGTAGGAGTCTTTGAAATGGAAATACGATCAACTATTGAATGGAGTTGAATCACGACTATTTTCTCACATCCGGACTTATACAACAGATTCTATAGCTATTTCTCCTCGAGGATATCACGGGATTTTAGAATAGCGACCTTTTAAATTGCTACATCTGCAATGCTGTCATCCAAGACAATTTGGTCCATTATCTATTCCATTGCCAATTTCTACAGGAAAAGAAACTGGAAATTCACGATATTTCGGGGCTAATTCACTATAATTAACAACATGTATCGAAAAATATACTATTCTCCTGCTGGATAAAACATTTGTTTATAAATATTTCAAAATTCAAGAGGTTTAATAAAATGAGGGAAGAAGTGCTCAACTCCACAGACAACGGCTGATTGCTCCTCCCCTCTAAATTTCTTTTCCTCCTCACTCATGTACATATATAACCTTTTAGGGGAATCCGCTTGTAAGACAATAGTGTCTTAATAAAGGTTTTGTTGTTGTTGTTGACTTATACAAAAGGTAATAACGCACCATCTATTTAATTATGTGAACAATTTAAACACGAATTTATATTTTCAAGTAAAGCCTACATCCTAAAGTACCTAGTGCAATGAAAAACAGCGATAGCATTCGGAGGATTCATCAGTGATTAGCCAAGCCCGCGTAATATATTTTCAACGAAGTAAGGCCAGTAGGAGATTGAAAATTCCTGAAAGTATCAATATGTGATGAATAGATTCGCTGCCCTTGAAACTTCCATGTTCGATACAGCTGAAGATCGTTCACAATACATCGTGGTTAACAATTGATTGGACCATGTGACAATTTCTAAGATAGCAAAGAATTAGTTTCCGTTAGAAAATATTTATTATAAAAGAATTTCTCATGTAATCTGCACTAGAGGTTTTGATAATCTTTTGGGTGTTGATATCTTTTAATATGCCATATGTGCTTAGAATTATTTTGCCTATAATGACTATGGGTGACTGCCATATATTCTTTTTTCCGTGTGGTCTTGAACGTGGCCTGTTGAGAAATGTTCCTATAATGACAATTGAAACACATTTTATCGACTTCTTGTCAATAAGTTACATTAAAAATGGAAATAATGAATTAACTAATATACAGATGATCATGTGGGGGATATGAGGTGAGCCCTCTTTCCCAGGCGATGAGCGGGTCCTCTGGTCAGCCCAACCTGTACGAAGTACCGGTAGATGATGGATTTGGCCGATGCTAGGATGGCCAGGTCATCTTCGAGGCCAGACCCGAAGATCCAGGCCCGCAGGTCAGGGAGGTCGCCCGAGGACACTGAAGGCTTCAATGATGAGAAGCCATGTTTTATAAATCGACATCGCCACACCTGCAGTCTTAACAAATACTGCTTAAGTTGAAAGAGGACTCTCAGTTGCAAGCCAACTGAGCAATCTCTGCAACTTTTCTCACGATATCTGGAGTCTGAACCTGATTATCTCGGGGTCATGGGAACTTTACAGCTTCTCGAATGGGAAGTGAACACTTAACTGAAGACAACTGATGGAGCCATCTAGATTTCCTCTTGAGATATGAACTACGGACCTGATCATCTACGGACTCTGGGATATGTGATCATTGCTGATGATGGAGCGTCAAACAGAAACTCAACTGAACGCACAATCTTTCTAATAAAACGATAAAATGACAAAAAAATCTGCAATAGTCTTAGAGAGAGAGAGAGAGAGAGAACGATAAAGGAATCCGACAATAACCACAATTACTCTCCATTCTTTTTATAAGCTAGATATTTGATATTACAGAAGAGCGAACACAAAGCCAATTATTTCATCCGTCTTATCATTGAAAGGGAAAACCTGCCCATTTTATTTCAAATAAAACCTTATTGGAAATTAATTGTTTTTATATGAAAATATTTTATTAATGATAAAAAAATGTTTAGACATTCTTTTCGTTCACATCTGTGAGAATTATACTTTTTAAAATTCATATTTTACAAATATATATAAAATATTTGATCGAATTCTTTCTTTGCTTCAATCTTTAATGGATATTGAGATATATGGAATTCATAGTTTAACTTAGAGTTTAGAATTTTGTTTGAAAATGTAGAATGCATCCATAATGATTATGGTGATAAATATTAATTTCTTAATTTATAAAACTATTTTAATGGCGTAAGATTATTTTTAAAATAAAACAATTTCTACTGTCCTTACTGCGATGGAAAAATTAAAGGAGGGCCTGGCTCATGGTTTTAATTTTTCCATCGCAGTAAGGACAGTAGAAATTGTTTTATTTTAAAAATAATCTTACGCCATTAAAATAGTTTTATAATTTGATAACAGATGGCGCTCTAGTACATCGTAACATTATTGTTCTAATAAAAGACACAATTTGATATTTGCGGAAGAGCGATTGCTCGAAGCATATTATATATTTATAATTATATTTAATACTGCTGTCCTAAAAGCTTATGTCCATAGTTCTTCTAAAATACCCATTCCAAGAGTCTTACAACAGTCACCTATAAAAGGAAGTTCCAAAAATGCAATATAACAGCGGTATGGTAGATTAAACTGGCGAAACCGCTGGGAGGGTTCACCACTGATGAGCCAGGCCCTCCCTTTAATTTTTCCATCGCAGTAAGGACAGTAGAAATTGTTTTATTTTAAAATAATCTTACGCCATTAAAATAGTTTTATAATTTGATAACAGATGGCGCTCTAGTACATCGTAACATTATTGTTCTAATAAAAGACACAATTTGATATTTGCGGAAGAGCGATTGCTCGAAGCATATTATATATTTATAATTATATTTAATTCTGCTGTCCTAAAAGCTTATGTCCATAGTTCTTCTAAAATACCCATTCCAAGAGTCTTACAACAGTCACCTATAAAAGGAAGTTCCAAAAATGCAATAAGCATGTAGAAGGCGGAATAAATTGTTACCAAAAATGCAATATAACAGCGGTATGGTAGATTAAACTGGCGAAACCGCTGGGAGGGTTCACCACTGATGAGCCAGGCCCTCCCTTTAATTTTTCCATCGCAGTAAGGACAGTAGAAATTGTTTTATTTTAAAAATAATCTTACGCCATTAAAATAGTTTTATAATTTGATAACAGATGGCGCTCTAGTACATCGTAACATTAATTTCTTAAATCATTAAAAAAAAAATAAATCGTGAAAATTTTGTTTTACTTGCAGAGAAAACCTTGAAAAGAATGGTCAACCTATTAAGGGAAATATTGGTATTTAAAAAGGTTTTTTATTCTGTAATCCAAAGAAAATATTATCTAACGAGAAATAAAATAAGGCTGTAGGATATCTAGTAAATGGATTCTGTGGGAAAAGGATTGAAATACATTCTTTTGAATAAGAAGCCAAGAGATAAATGTAGGCAATGGTAAAGTCAAGAAAATTATTTGGGACAAGAAGTCAAAGAACTGTTCTGGTACAAGTAGCAAAAGTGAATGCTTTTATGGCACAGATAGATATAACAGAAATTTTTTTTAAAGAGTGAATGGAATGATTCGCTACAAGTGATTTTATTGAGTAAACTTTGATACAAGAAATTTGAAACATATAAAATAAAAGGATCTAAAAGCGCGAATGTTTCTTTTATACATAAAACGAACTTCTATAAAATAAAAGGATCTAAATTTAAATCTAAATTTGAAACATGTGTCAGAGAATCCTATAGTACAAGGTGTCGAAGAAATATTTTGGAACAATGAACAAAATGAATGCTCTGGGACAAATAGAAAGTAAATTTGTGAAACAAAGAGTCATAAAAATGTATCCGGGGCAATAAATCTTAGGAATACCTTTGATAAATAAGTCGAGAAATTTCTTCGGGGCAAAAAGTCTAAGGAATACTTTTGGAAAACCAGTCAAAGGAATGCTTTGGGGCAATAAATCAAAGAAATGCTGTTTTATAATGAGTAATAAAACTCTTTGGGACAAATAACCAAGATATTGTCGCGTTTGACGCCTCCGGCTCTTCGCGACTACGCCTCTTCCCCCTGCGTGGATCACCTGCCCCGGACTCCCGTTGCTCTCCTCTGCAGCCCTACCCTGCAGGGCACCCAAAGACATCCGAGAACCACCACTCGAGTGGATCTCCTTTCCTCTGGCAGTATCTCTCGGCCTTACCACTGGTGGGGGGACACTAGAGACTTACCAGAAGAGTAGCGACTGTGCTGTTGGCGAGAGAGTCATAACAGCAACCGGCAACAAGACTTCTAACACTCCTCCTCTTTTTATTGTAATTTCTACTACACATTACATATAACTAGAATAAAAATCAACAGGTATTTACATTACGTTACCTAGGGCCAATATAAACGTATATTTACAAACATTTGCCTCAGGAAACAGGACCACAGCAGTTGTCGATTCCCACATTATTTCCAGACTGGAAATAGACGAAAGCGCCATCTATTGGCGGGGGTTGTATGTGTTTAGAAGGCTCATATACGCGACAATATTTTTTGTGAGGGGGGGAGCAAGGGAGTGTTTTAGAACAGGTAGCAAATAGAAATATTTATAGAGACCAATATAATAGTAGGATATTGACTCAGAAAAATTATTTGGGACAAGCGGTTAAAGGAATTCTGTGGGAAAAGAATGCTTGAGAGAATCACTGAAAAAATAGAATACCATTATAGGTTGATATAAAATATTCATCTTTACACAATTTCCAACCTGAAATTATAATAATATTAATAATTCAGAAAAGATTCTTTTAAATTTTGATCACTATATATTTCTATAGTGTTTTACGAAGTTTTCAAAGGAACTTAAATAATTTCTTCAATAGGATATTTAATTGGAAAATTCTTTGGGACAATCGGTCAAAAGAATGCTGTGGGAAAAGAATGATAAAGAAAATCACTGAAAAATAAAATAGAATATCATTATATCCTGATAAAATATTCATCTTTACATAATTTCCAAACTGAAATTATGATAATCTTAATAATTCAAAAAAGATCCTTTTAAATTTTGATTACTATATCTTTCTATAGTGTTTTACGAAGTTTTCAAAGGAGCTTAAAGAATTTCTTCAATAGGATATTTAATCAGGGAAATTTCTTTGGGACAATCGGTCAACAGAATGCTGTGGGAAAAGAATGATAGAGAGAATCAATGAAAAAAAAAAGAATATCATTATATCTTAATAAAATATTAATCATTACATAATTTACAACCTGAAATTATTATAATCTTAATAATTCATAATATATTCTTATAAATTTGATCACTATATGTTTCTATAGTTTTTTTTTTTTTTTTACGAAGTTTTCAAAGGAGCTTAAAGAATTTCTTCAATAGGATATTTAATCAGGGAAAATTCTTTGGGACAATCGGTCAAAAGAATGCTGTGGGAAAAGAATGATAGAGATAGTCATAGAAAAAAATAGAATATCATTATTTATTGATAAAAAAATTATCATTACATAAAATATTTCCAACCAGAAATTATGAAAATCTTTATAATTCATAAAAGAATCTTATAAATTTTGATACCCATATCTTTCCATAGTGTTTTACGAGTTTTAAAAGGAGTTTAAAGAATTCCTTCCATCTCACTATTAAGGTCTCCTCGATAAAACTGATGACTAAACTAACCTCGGTGCTAAAAGCCAACGTCAATAAGTAATGAGGATCCAGTTTAACTCAGCGGCCACCTGTCGCTAAGTGGTGGTGTCTCAATGGGAGAGTCCATTAAACTTTGGAACCTTCACCTCATTGGACATCGCTTTCAATACTTGAAAACTGCCTTCAAAATAGGCTGTTGTTGTTGAGTGGTCTTTACTAAGGTTCATATAACCTTTATGATGTTAATAGACATCAGCAAATATTGCTTTTTTTAAGTATATAATAAATCTCTATCAATTTATGTGAGAGATTATCTCTCTGAGAGAACTAATTTGTAAAAAAAAGTTATTTCCGAAAACCATGACCTGAATCTGTGGCCATGGCCTGGCTGATAGTACCCTGTAAGGGCTCCTAATCCAGGGATACAGGATGAGCAGTGTTTGTACTCCCATGTTAGGAGTGGCTGCACATGGCGTCTGTTCCTCATGTCAGAGGAGGCCATTTATTTTGGAGCTAAGTCAGCCTCCCACTGAGTAGTGCTCCCAGTCTTAATGACAAAGTCAGATGAATTCTACTTCACCCAGTCATGATGGTTGTTAAGCTCTACAAACTTGATACACTAATATGATTGAGTGGAGATAAGAAAGAAGAAGAAGATGACCTAAATCGAATCTTACATTGAGCACTTTTCTTTTTTGCTTCAATGGATTTCTATTCTTGGACAAAATTTTCTTCACTAGTTAAATGCAGAATATACAAAAGGGGCTCCGGTAACTTGTAGGTACAAAGAATGGAACTATATGAAGGCTATTGCTTTTCAAAATAGAGTATGACTTTCGACAAATAGTAAACTGAATTTGAAAATAATTTTGAAGGCTTGGATTATAAGTGGTTAATCTTTCTGGCCATTTCTCTAATGTAATCCATCAGATCAATACAAATCTATTGTATATATATATATAGGCATATAACATTGATTATGTTAATTAAATCAACACACAAAACGCGATATATTGTATATAATATTGTAGATTGTGTTGTATATTGTGCGGCATATATGCGCAAAATTGGCCGATTTCTCAGAGTTTAATGGAACCATTTTTCTGAAAGAGAAGTAAAATTTGAAAGCGATGCAAAAATATATATGTATTTTGTACAAATAAATTTACTGGCAATGTGTTTGTTTTAAATAATATCATAAAATATTATCTCTACAGACCTTACTGCAATGATATAAGTTCTTCAATGAGAGGGCTTGGCTCATCAGTAGTTAACTCCTCAGCGGTTTCGCCAAATTAATCTCTAGACTGCTCTACTATTGTATTGGATTGGTTTGGAATATACCCTGTATTTTCTATGGAAGGCAGCTTAGGGGTGTTTAGTGAACCTATGGACATAAGCTTATAGGTCTTTAGAGGTACATAGATATAATTTCATGGTATTGCATCGAGCAAAGCTCTTCCGCAAATATGGTTTAATAACAAATATATATTAGTAAATTTATAAATTTAATAGATATGTATATTTCCACATTTGGGGATTATTTTGTCAATAAATCTTTAACAGTATCATTTGGTTAACGGACTATTGTTCTAATATTGTATTGTCTATAATTTTTATCTCCTAATAAAATTTCCAGGTGAATTTTCTTAAGGTATCTATGTAACATCAAGGAATACGTTAGCACGTAATACAGTTCTCGATTTTTGGTTAGTTATTATTATTATTTTTTGCTTATCTCTAGTACAAATGGTACAGGCCATGATATTCATGGTGGGTAGTTAGCGACTGCTTTTACTGTAAGCGCACCACATGTCTACAAATGTGAAAAGCAAGGTTAATTATCAAATTATTTAAATATATTTCTTTTTTAATCCTATATATAGTACGACTTTTTACAATTAGTAAACTAAAGATAATCATGATTGGAGAATTCGCGACTCATCATTGATGCTCAAACTCGTTTTTTTCACAATTCAATTTAATAAATATGAAACAAACCTTCTCATGGGACTATATTTATTTACGGGGCTGACAACCAAAATGGATGATTTTTGAGCCCTTAGTAAACCTTCTCATAAAGACTATAAAGACAAAATTAAAAATATAAAAGAAATTTCCTGACCACAAGCACATGTGCTTTTTAGATGGCAGAGCGCCATCTAGTAGAGAAAAGTGGAGCTGTTGGCCCTCGTCAGCGTGGAGTAGGCTGTACCACTGCGACCAAAAAGATTATTGGTCCCAGAGGCTTCTTGAGAAACCAAGAAATGGGTATTCAAGGCCAAAGTTTCGTAAATACCTTTAACACATGAAAAAACAATAGAAAAAATAAAAGATAAGTGAGTCATGTGTTGATATTAAAAATAAAGAAGACATTTCCTGACCACGGGCACATTTACTTTTTAGATGTCAGAATTGAAAATAGAATAATTGTAACGTTCTGTTAGATTAAAGTAAGGAAATTTCTGGAAAGGCTCGAAGCTGTGTGTGAAGAGATAATGATGAACCAAACCTTCCCAAATATTTTACCTTGCTATTTCATAATTTTCTAAAGGTTTTTCTTCATGATTTAAACTATCTATAGCCGTGAATACCTTTGATATAAACCTTTACATACAAACATAAATATACAAAAATTGGAAATTTCTGACAATTTGGGTATATGTATGATGATATGAATTTTATTTTTCATTAAATTTTACGTTTGAATCATAAAAAAGAAGCCATCAAAAATTCTGAGCCATGTTGTCGTTTAACGGGGATTGATCAAACCATATAAATATTTTGTCAAAAAAAAATTTTCAAATGAATTATTCCTTTTTACATCTAAATCGGTTAGATTCATTGCTCCATTAACTCAAATATACTTAGTGTAGTTAGCAAACGCCTTGTGTTAAAACAAAATAAAATTCAACCAAATATGTATCTATTTAAACGTTAGAATAAATATTGGTAATAAAAACCAATGTGTAAATATGTCTTAAACTATTCATTATGTAAACAAAAGTTAAATGGGGTTAAAGTACAACCTACTTGATTGTAGTTAAAGATCAAAATTGATCAATTTTAATAAATCTCTCTTTATTTAGTAATCCGTCCTTTAATTAATTGATTAAATTAGGAGTGCCTCTCTAATTATAAAGTAATCGAATTAAAGATGGGAATTTATTTTGGCTCCAGGCTAAACTGTGAGCGAGGAAATAGGCCTTTGGGAACATGTAGTCAAACACCATGAAAGTATTTTAATTATTTATTGGTATAATAAATACAAGTATATATATATATTATATAATCTAAAATACAAATATTATATTTTTTAAAAACATATTTTATTTTCATTCATTGACTGTTATATATTTTTGACCATAGATTCAGAACATACCACATAGTATAGTTAACAAAACGTTGATTTAGTTAATTCCGTGATATTTGGCCTTCCCAAACTCTTTGTAAATCAAGAAAAGAAAGCCACGTACGTGGTTCGGCTGTTAGCCCTTGTCACCGTGGTGCAGGCTGTACTCCAACCACAAATATTTGGTCCTAGAGGCCTCATTAGAAATAATTAATTTCTCTTTTTTAATTAATTATTGATTTTGTTATCTATTATTTATTTAATTTTTAGTATGACTAGAGGTAATATAACAATGAGACTCTGGATTCCTGCACGTTTGAATGAAAGGTTTCAAAATATGATTGAAATTTGATTTGAAAGATCACTGATTGATAAATAAAATCATACACAAATTACTCTTTTATAAATCATAAGGTGGAATCCTCTGGTGTATAATAAGCAGCAAACATAAATAAATTCCGAGGATAAGTTTCTTTTATTTCAAAAATAATAGTCTTCAAGCTTTCGGGCGTAAATAGCCCTTCTTCAAGAAAATAGTAAGTAATTTCAAATTAAATTTTGAATTTCATATAGAAATGTTTGTAAACAATTGGTGTTTTTCTTTGGTCCTGCATAGCGTGAGTCAATCTCGTATCCACGTGATTTAGTTCTAATCTAAAAACTTTTATAAAGAGTTTTGCCCCCAGAAATATTGGCCGATTACATTGAATATATTGAAATGATTACTTGCCCTAAAATGAATATTCTAAGTCTGAATTAAATTTTATATCAATCTGGAAATTGCCATTGTTTATCTAGGATGTAGTTCTATGTATCAGGATTGTGTATTAAGCTATTGTATATTTCTGGGATATCTATATGTCTATTGATGCTCTGGTGTTTTTTGGATACTATTGCTTCTAGGATTAGTCTTTTATATTTATTTTTTATGTTGGTGTAGTAGGTTTTTGGTTCATCTAAATTAAAAGTATGGCCTGTTGTTTTAATATGTTGAAAGATAAGTGATCTATTGTCTTTGTTATTTATATTTCTATTGTGTTCATTAATCCTGTCTTTAACTGACCTGCCTGTTTCTCCTACATATATACTATTACAATGGTTACATTTAACGGAATAGATGGCCTGTTTGTTGTGTATTGGTAGGATAGGGCTATTGTTTTTGGTGTTAGGATTTCTAACTATAGAACCAATGTTTGGAGTATTTTCATAAAAAATTCTGATTCCGTGTTTTTTAAGTTCTCGGGCTATTTTGATGTTATTGGGGGAATAAGGTATGATGCATGTTGATCTATATGTCTGGTTATTGTTGATTGTGGAAGGGTTATAAAAATGTCTTAGTATAAAATTTTTTGGGTATCCTGCTATGAGAAGGTTTTGCATTATATTTTGAGTTTCTATTGTTTTAAATGTTTGATTGGAACAATGGGTATGGATCCTTTTTGTGAGGGTTTTTATGGTGTTTATTTTATGATTTAAAGGGCAATATGAGGAGTAGTGTATATAGTTGGGTTGGAAAGTGGGCTTATAATATACTGTAGTGTTGAATTTCTGGTTTTGCCTGGTGATGAAAATATCTAAGAAAGGTAACGTGCCATTGGTTTCTTTTTCTAGGGTGAAGTCTATTTCTTTATGAAAGTCTTTTAATTTGGTTAAAATGCTATCTATTGTTTCTGTGTGGCATAAGCAGAATATATCGTCTATATACCTGCTCCATATTTGAATTTCTGTTGGGAAGTGGCCAGTAATCTGTCGGTCTATCTGTTGCATGACTATTTCTGCTAAAGGGGATGATAGTGGGCTTCCCATTGGGGAGCCTTTAGTTTGTTTGTAATAATTGCTATTGAATGAAAATATATTGATATGTAAACATATGTCTATTAATTTAATTATTTTAGTGTATATATTGGAGGTTATATTGTGGTCTGAAAGGAAGTTTTTTGTACATTCCATGACTAATTGGTGTGGTAGGCTAGGGTAAAGGTTAACTACATCGAAGGATACCATACTATGGTTAGGTCTATAGGGAGTGTCTAAAATTTCGCTGATGAATTTTGGTGTGGATGTTATAGTTGTTTTGGGGGGATTATCTTTGAGTAAGGGGATGAGGAGATTGGCTATAAATTTGGCTAAAGGAGCTGCAGGGGATAGATAGTATGCTACTATAGGTCGTAATGGGTTACCAGGCTTGTGTAGTTTTGGGAGTCCGTATATGTATGCATCGGAGTTTATATTTGATAGAGAGTCCTTGAGTTCTTCTGCCGTGATGGTGTTATTTCTTTGAAGGCTTCTTAAATCTTTTTTGTATTGATTGCAGATTGATTCTTTGTCATTTTTAGAGATTAATTTGAAGGTGTTCTGGTCTGTGAGAATATTGTTCATTTTGTTGATATATTCTGCTGTTTCCACAATCAACAATAACCAGACATATAGATCAACATGCATCATACCTTATTCCCCCAATAACATCAAAATAGCCCGAGAACTTAAAAAACACGGAATCAGAATTTTTTATGAAAATACTCCAAACATTGGTTCTATAGTTAGAAATCCTAACACCAAAAACAATAGCCCTATCCTACCAATACACAACAAACAGGCCATCTATTCCGTTAAATGTAACCATTGTAATAGTATATATGTAGGAGAAACAGGCAGGTCAGTTAAAGACAGGATTAATGAACACAATAGAAATATAAATAACAAAGACAATAGATCACTTATCTTTCAACATATTAAAACAACAGGCCATACTTTTAATTTAGATGAACCAAAAACCTACTACACCAACATAAAAAATAAATATAAAAGACTAATCCTAGAAGCAATAGTATCCAAAAAACACCAGAGCATCAATAGACATATAGATATCCCAGAAATATACAATAGCTTAATACACAATCCTGATACATAGAACTACATCCTAGATAAACAATGGCAATTTCCAGATTGATATAAAATTTAATTCAGACTTAGAATATTCATTTTAGGGCAAGTAATCATTTCAATATATTCAATGTAATCGGCCAATATTTCTGGGGGCAAAACTCTTTATAAAAGTTTTTAGATTAGAACTAAATCACGTGGATACGAGATTGACTCACGCTATGCAGGACCAAAGAAAAACACCAATTGTTTACAAACATTTCTATATGAAATTCAAAATTTAATTTGAAATTACTTACTATTTTCTTGAAGAAGGGCTATTTACGCCCGAAAGCTTGAAGACTATTATTTTTGAAATAAAAGAAACTTATCCTCGGAATTTATTTATGTTTGCTGCTTATTACAAATTACTCTCTTTATTAAGATCACTGGTCTTATAAAGATTCCCTGAGAGAAAGGATAATGATGTCCACGAATTAGTTGAAAAGGTATGTAAATATTAGAGCACGAAGAACTCCGCCTTTGCCAGTCCCAAGCCCGAATGAAAAAGGAGGAGGGGGAGCAGTAACAAGCTCACTAAAAAACCTGGGCTCAGCTGGCCCGGCTGATAGTACCTTTTAAGAGCTCCTGATCCAGGGATACAGGATGAGCAGCGTTTGTACTCCATGTTAGGAGCGGCTGACATGGCGTCTGTTCCTCATGTCAGGGGCAGCTATTTCATTTTGGAGCTAAGTCGGCCTGCCACTGAGTAGTGCTCCTAGTCTTAATGACAAAGGCAGATGCATTCTACTTCACCTAGTCATGATGGTTGTCAAACAGACACCTTCAAGGGTCACAACTTGATACCTTAAATTATTTAGAGGAGGTAAGAAAGAAGAAGAAGAGAGCATGAATGGAGCGAGTGTAAAGTCACAGAAGCAGGTCGCTCGGCGTCCAAGCATTCTGCAGCCGTCGTAGGATCCCAAGAACCCTACTGGAAATTGATGGAAGCTTTGTAGAATCTGAAATATCTGAAGGAAAGATCGGCCTGTTGGGAATCTTTTATGGTTCAGACGATGTAACAATAAATAATAAGTTGATATTATGATGCATTAGCACGCCATCTGTTATCAAAATACGAAACTATTTTAGACGCGTATGATTCTTTTTAAAATAAAACAATTGCTACTGTCCTTAAAAAAATGAATTTCCAAAAATTCAATATAACAGCGGTATGGTAGATTAAACTGGCGAAACCGCTGGGAGGGTTCACCACTGATGAGCCAGGCCCTCCCATTAATTTATCTATTGCAGTAAGGACAGTAGAAATTGTTTTATTTTGAAAAGAATCATACGCGTCTATAATAGAATCGTATTTTAAATAATAAGTTTACTTACAGCTGAAATAGTTTTGAAGAATTAGGCGATTTTACCTTTTAAGAAAGTATTTTAAATTTATTATTTTTAAAGAGAGAGAGAAAAAAACAATTATTAATTATATAAACAAAAATATCACTCGTTCTTTCTTATTTTTATAGTATTATCAGCCAAAAGTATTTTAAGACCATTGATTTATTATTTTAAAACGTTTTCCTTCTACGTTTTTTTCAACACGGCCAACAATGTATTTATCTAACTGCAAATCTGTTGATAGTTGAGTTGTGGTGTATGCAAATCATCCAAGAGTTATTGTCTGTATTTCACCAAGAGAGAGCAGCTAAATGTAATGTACGTGATTCCGTCTTGTATTAAATTTGTATATAGGTCACAGGTTCAAAGGTACATCGGTCTTTCAGCGCCTTGAACGATTTTCTGGGAATAATATTCAGAGAAGTCTTGAATTTCGCTTTAATATTTAAATTGTCAATGGGATATTGGTGAATACATATGTTTAAACGACATTTGAAAATTATTCCGCATGTGTTTCCTTTAAACAAAATAACGAAATTTATTTTAAGGAGGAAAAACGATTATTTCTAACCTTAGGGATGAAGTATGAAAGGATGAATTGTGAAGAGTAATGATAAACGGAAAAATAAAATTGTCCAGGGATTCATACTAAATCCCTAAGGTTAGAAATAATCGTTATTTTTCTCCTTTAAATAAATTTCGATATTTCGTTTAAAAGAAACACATGCGGGATCATTTTCAAATGTGGTTCTACAATCATAAGCCAAATTATATTATATTATAAATATGTTCCAGCTGATATTGAGATATGAAAATATTTGAAGTGACTGTAATATGAGGAAGCTAAGTTTTTCGCAGTGTGCTTTTTGAATACATTGTTCTATTACAATTTAGATTATTACCCAGCAATAACACACCATCTATATAATACAAATCTTCTTCTTCCTTTTCTCCACTCAATCATAATAGGGTGTCAAGTTGTTACCCTTGATAGTGTCTGTTTGACATTCATCATGACTGGGTGAAGTAGAATGCTTCTGCCTCTGTCATTAAGACTGAGAGCACTACTCATGTGCAAAGGTGCGCTTACAGTAAAAGCAGTCGCTTACTTCTACCCACCATGATTATCATGGCCTGTACCACGTGTACTAGGGATAAACAAAAAAACCTGTAATGATAATAATGTTGTTATAGTGTAGATGTCCATTGGTAAACTGGTGGTTTATGGAGATCATTAATGTATATAATAGATAATAACACAGTTTGAAGAGGACAAGGAAGGTTCCAAACTAATGAGTAAGGAACCATCAATATGTTTCTTATCTTACTCATATAGTACAACAAAAAAACAATACCTTTATTAAGACACTATTCTCTTACAAGAGGATTTCCCTTAGAGGTTATATATGTATATGAGTGAGGAGGAAAAGCAATTTAGACAGATTGGGAGCAATCAGCCGTTTGTCTGTGGAGTTGAGCACATCTTCCCTCATTTTATCAATCATCTTGAAAAATTTGAATATTTATAAACAAATGTTTTATCCAGCAGGAGAATAGTAAAAATTATAAGTAATAGTAGCTATTATAATTTCTTATGGAGATATCTGAGGCTGTTTATTGGACACGACAACAACAACATTATAATTTCTTTGTTGAGAGTGGTTGAAATTGCATCAATGCTGAATATAACATGATAAACCATCTGTAATACCCTTCTTTCTTATCTCCACTCAATCATATTAGGATATCAAGTTGTGACCCTTGATGGTGTCTGTTTGACAACCATCATGACTGGGTGAAGTAGAATGCGTCTGCCTTTGTCATTAAGACTGGGAGCACTACTCAGTGGCAGGCCGACTTAGCTCCGAAATAAATGGCTACCTCTGACATGAGGAACAGACGCCATGTACAGCCGCTCCTAACATGGAGTACAAACGCTGCTCATCCTGTATCCCTGGATTAGGAGTCCTTACAGGGTACTATCAGCCGGGCCAGCTGAGCCCAGGTTTTTTTAGCGAGCTTGTTACTGCAACCCCTCCTCCTTTTTCATCCGGGCTTGGGACCAGCAAAGGCGGAGTTAATACCCTTATTTAAAGGTTTAAATCGGTGTGTTAATTTAAAGCATTAAAATGAAAAATAAATTTACTATATAAAACCTTTACCCGTTATTATTGATATTAATTATCATTACTACTAGATTAAAAAGTTTTATTCGATTGTATGTGCATATCAATTGACTGAGGAAGTGTTGAGAAACTCGCCTGCTTAAATAATTGATCATTTATTACGTTTTTTATTATATTTTAAGATTTTACTGAATTGTGTGTGCATATAAGTTGACCGAAGAAGTTTCGAAAAATTTGCATGTTTAAATCATTAAAGGTAAGGTCCTGTAGAAGGATAATCGTTATAAAATGTCTTCAACATAAAATAAAGTTTATATATAATTAAAATAATTACTATTATACATATATTATTTTATGGTTTTGCAGTCGCGTGTGTGTGAGATAAATAATAATAAATTTATAATAAAAAATCACAATTCACTTTAATTGGGACGATAAATGATAAGTTTCTATTATAGGTTGAAGATCAATAATGAAAGTTATTTTATAAGAAATATCACTTTATATATTTAGATATTTCCAAAAGAAAAATAAAATATACGCCATTTTATGCTCCTATAATTATTTTATTATTTCACAATTCTTGCACAAATACACATTATACACAAAGTCTTTAATAATGATGATATACGTTTGATTCTTTCGAATCAAAACAGAGTAAAGTAATAATATAATATATCAATAATGTATTATCTTTAAACAAAACAGATCAGATCAATAAACATGATTAAAGATGAAATACCTGATTTGAAGTGTGAAGAAAAAAATAAAATATCACATATTTACATACCTACAAAAAGATTTGAGCCGGCCAACGGAAAACAACAATAGGTTTATAAAGAGAAAGCTGCGACATCGCGAATCAAAAGTGAAGTTTGTTCTAGAAATTATAATTAAAAAAAAAAAATAACATTTTCATATAATATATATATGTAGTAATATATTGGCATTCAACTTATATTATTCTTATAAAATAAATGAAACTTCCATAGTTAAGTTTCTTGTACAAATTTTTATTTTCAAGCTTTCGGACTTGTGTGTGTCAGTCCTTCAACAGGATTATCACGTTAACAACTTAATAATAAATACATTTTTATATACGCATTATTATATACATATTTTAAATAATTATTATATACTAGACGAATGGCCCGGGCAACGCCCGGGTTTTACCCGAGTGCGTATATATTTTAAAAACGTTTTAATTCAAATACTATTCGTTACAATTATAAATTGGCGCCATGGATGTCACTCTTGTGAAACGTCCCGTTCCAAACTGTGTGTTTTTAAAATGTTTTAATTAAAATACTATTCGTTACAATTATAAATTGGCGCCGTGGATGTCTCTCTTGTGAAACGTCCCGCCCCAAACTGTGTGTGTCTTGAAAATATAAAAATAAAATGTGAATTTTCATAAATATTTCATCATGTCGATTTTTTTTTTTTGCATTTTCACCTACTAAATCGATAGAGATAATTACATTTGCAACATGAACTTAGGTATATTTACTAAATAGAAAACTGCATAGTAATAAAGATAATTTTTTAAAGGCACCATATCGTTTTTTTTTTTCAATAAAATCGAAACAAAAAAAAATTCACAAAAAAATGACCCTATAACTTTCCGCAAGGTTCTAAATGGTCACACGGCCAGTGAATATATAAGTAAATAGATAAATATATAGATGTTATATTTCTATAGGTGTGAAAAAGAATTAGCAGTCGTTTGTGGCTGTCTCCACCTCAATAATCATCTCTTTATTTTTTTTTCAAATCTTTTTTTAAACAAAACAAAAATTTACATACTCCATTTAGTTAAATCTTCAGAAAAAAACAAAATAAAATTTACATTCCATCATTAAAAATGTATCACTACCCCCACAAAAAAAAAAAAAATTATTAATTTTTTTTCTCAACGGAGGTTGGGAGGGGATGGAAGGTAAAGGATAAGATACATTGCAAAAATTATATTACACAAGTAACCATATTGTTAGGGGAAAATCACAGGAAAAGGTGGCCATACAAAACCTAACTAACAATAGGCAGGGAAAAAAAAATGATATTTTAAAATGTGGACATTACATGTCTATGGAGACACTCTCCATGTAGAATCCCATTCCAGGGCAACTTTTTGTTATTTTCCCAATGAACCGCACCCCAGTTCTTGGAATGTATATGACCTTTTTACCTTTGGAAAACCTCACAGGATGCAACTGGTTCCGATTCAGTTTGGGTGTCTACCGAAACCAGCAGTAGTTTCTCCAGGGGCTCTGTGGGGTGATCTGGATTTTTTTAATGGAAGAGAACAAAACCTGAGGACTATCGGTGGAAGCTTGCTTGTTAGGTTCGACACCCAAGCATCCTTCCAAATCCTCTTCTTCCTGAAATGGGAATGGTGGTTCAGTATTATCTTCAGTTACCGGATCCCAGAGCTTTACTTTAGAAATATTAACTATTGTTGCATGCTTATTTTCGGGTTGGCATGGCTTATCTAAAAGGCATTCAGGTAATAGGTGTACGGAAATAATATTAATGTCACTGCCTGAATCAAAAAGTACTAAATAGGTTCCCAACGTCTACCCCAACGTCACTCATCACTCCTGGGCACCATCATTGTTGCCCTACATTACCTCGAAAGTCTTGGTAAAACTGCTTTCGCCGGGTTTCTTGTCGGTCGCCAACCTCTCTGCTGGGGCGGGCACCTGAAGGAAGAGAATCCTGTGAAGGCGCTGCATTCCTTGAGTCGATATTTTGAAAGTCCCGTCGATATCTGGGGCCATTAAATGGTGAAGATGTCTCTTCATGTTGAAATCCTTCTTCCAGGGAATATGCAATCTTAATCCACATGTCCAGATTAGCTGAATTGGCAGCGATCAAAAATGGTCTCAGCTTTGCGTTTACATTCGAAGAAAGCGCTTCCAGGGTCTGCTCCGAACTTATATTCAATATTTTGGCCAACTTCAGTTTATTGAAATAGTAGTCCATAAGGGGTTGCGATGGTAGCTTCTTTTCAGTCCAAAACTGCTTCATCAATCCACTTGTCGATACCGGGAAAAATGTATTCATAGTTTGGAGAAGTTCATCCAACGTAAACACGTCCTGGCACATCGAGGCGTATATCTCTAACGCTTTTCCTTTAAAAATGCTCGGGATCATTGATAGAGCATCATTTTCTGAAATACATTGAAGCTTGACTATCCTTTCAAAAAGCTTTCGCCATTCTTGATACGTAAGGCCTGTATCAGGGTTGAAAATCGGCAAAATTTCCTTAATTGAAATGTCAACCTTCGCTCTGGTAACAACCTCTTCTTTCTGTAAAGTTTTCAAGTCATTCTTCGATGTCATTTCTAATTTAATTATTGATAAGAGTATTCTTGGGATCCTCCCGTAGGCAGCGATCCTCTCGACTAGCTGTTATATTTCTATAGGTGTGAAAAAGAATTAGCAGTCGTTTGTGGCTGTCTCCACCTCAATAATCATCTCTTTATTTTTTTCAAATCTTTTTTTGAAACAAAACAAAAATTTACATACTCCATTTAGTTAAATCTTCAGAAAAAAAACAAAATAAAATTTACATTCCATCATTCAAAATGTATCATAGATATATATTCTAAACTGCGGTAAAGGTTTTTTTGAATGAACCCATATCATAAATATGCAATGAAAATAACAATTAAAAATTACTAAAGCAATTTTTAATTGTTATTTTCATTGCATATGTAGCCTAGTGGTCATGGCATCTGCCCGGTAAGCGGAACGTCGTGGGTTCGATTCCCATCCCTTGACACTTTTTTTATTTTATCCATTCTGACAAAAATCTATCCGTGAACTTCACACAGTGAACTTCACACAGACAGAATAAGGCAATTATATAAGTAGATTAATAATAATAATAATTATCATTAGATAATGATAATGATCATAATGATGATGCGCGCGTTGATGACCAAAATCTATCCGTGAACTACACACAGTTAACTTCACACAGACAGAATAAGGCAATTATATAAGTAGATTGATAGAAAGGTATATTTGTATTGTGAGTACCAAACTTTGTAAACTTTTGAAACATCAAGGGTAGTTTTAATTGAATTTGATAATGAGGTATCAGGTCACCTGTTTTTCAACCAAATTCCATTGCAGGGACTGCTGAATTTAATTTTTTTTAATTGAAAGAATAACAAATATAAACAATAACATCCAGATGGCACAAGAACCTATAGGACATGCAACAACTGTCCTGGTGTGAAACTAACACCTACCCACATATTCTCATGCCCAGCAATGGTCGCAGCCTTGCATAAAATTGACATGGACCCAGAGCAGCAGCTTTACACACCCAAGATAGTGGACATTGCTGCTGCTGTGATAGAGATGCATGGAGACGTCTGAGGCTTTTCATTAGACACGACAACAATAACAACAATATCTAATGTAAATAAATTGATTGATTCATTTACAATATTCCTGTACATGCTCAACAAACTAGACAGGTTTAAAGAGTTTGGTACATCTCGCAGTAATTTTAATGTACCTTTATAATACTACTTATTTTATTATATATTGAGATAAAAATATATTACATTATTTCTGTTTGAAAACTCATGTTATTCTTATGTATGAGAAAAAAAAATCGACTTTTATTGTGGAGGAAGGTTAAGCGCTGGATAACTTGGGGTGTGGGGTGAGGAAAAGCACCAATTTATCTACCTAGCTTGTTTATTTATTATTTACGGAATATGATTGATAAGACAAAGGCGTCGATAAATAAAAAAGGAGAATAAATAAAATAGCAACCGATTCTTTTGTCTTTTACCTTATTGGGTAACTAAGGCGAAAGCTTCAAGCTGGTACAAATTCTTTAAACCTTTCTGGTTTGTAGTGCTTGTACAGGAATATCGTAAATTAATTAATCAATTTATTTACATTAGATATTGTTGTTGTTGTTGTCGTGTCCAATGAAAAGCCTCAGATGTCTCCATGCATCTCTATTACAGTAGCAGCAATGTCCACTATCTTGGGTGTGTGAAGCTGCTGCTCTGGGTCCATGCCAATTTTCTGTTGTTGTAGTCGTGTCTAATGAAGAGCCTCAGATGTCTCCATACATCTCTATCACAGCAGCAGCAATGTCCACTATCTTGGGTGTGTAAAGCTGCTGCTCTGGGTCTCTATGTCAATTTTCTGCAAGGCTGCGGCCATTGCTGGGCATGAGAATATGTGAGTAGGTGTTAGTTCCACACCAGGACAGTTGTTGCATGTCCTATAGGTTCTTGTGCCATCTGGATGTATTGTCATTCCTTTATAGTGTTTTGTTCTAAGTCTTGTTATGGTTTTTGATTTTGATCAGATATTGTGACGCCGTATTGGAGCTCTTTGTAGTAATCTACCTTGATCCTTCTTTCTTTGTGTTGTACAAGTTTCCTGAATGGGTTTCCATAATCAAAGTTTATAACAAAAAAATATTAAATAATAAATACATTATTTTATAATACAATATAATGCAGCTTATGATTGTAGAACGACGTTTGACAATTTTAGCGCAAATGTTTCTTTTGAATGAAAAATCGAAATTTATTTTAAGGAGAAATAACGATTATTTCTAACCTTAGGGATGAAGTATTAAAGGATGAATTGTGAAGTGTAATGATAAACAGAATGGGATAAATTGGATTTCAAATACCCGGACACTTTCTTTTTTCGTTTATCATTACTCTTCACAATTCATTCTTTCATACTTCATCCCTAAGGATAGAAATAATCTTTATTTCTCCTTAAATTTCGATTTTTCGTTCAAAAGAAACATTTGCGGGATAATTGTCAAATATCGTTCTACATATTCATTAATTTTTGATGATTATTGATCGTGAATAAAATGATTCTAATGATAAGCAACAAAGAATAAATATATTTGAAACTATCTGTGGTTAAACAAATGGACAAAACCCTAGAAGGCTTCATTACTGTTAAACAAAGTTGTCCTCAAATTTGTCCGTTCCGATTAGTGTTTGTATAAATTTGTCTTTTAAAAATAAAATAATCAAATTAATTTTCCATTCTATTAACAATATGAATACTATTAATTTTATCAAAATTCGAAACCATTATAGACGCGTATGGTTATATTTTAAAATATACAATTTCTAATGTCCTAACTGCAATGGAAAAATTAATGGGAGGGCCTGGCTCTATAGTGGTGAACCCTTCCAGCGGTTTCGTCAGTTTAATCTACCATTACCGCTGGGAGTTCACCACTGATGAGCCAGGACCTCCCATTAATTTTTCCATTGCAGTAAGGACAGTAGAAATTGTTTATTTTGAAAAGAATCATACACGTCTATAATAGTTTCGAATTTTGATAACAAATGATGCGCTAATGCATTATACTATTATTTTATACTTTATATAAAATCTACAAGGCCACAGTCACCGTTCGGAGGATATTAATACAATCGTCGAATGTCGTGGTCCATTTGGATGAGGAAAGCGAAGACTAGAACGCAGCTGATTCCACACTCGCCTTTTCAGTGATACGCTAACCTATGCACGGTGGATTCTGTGTCACTGGACATGTGTCGGCCCTAGAGGTTGTTGGTCTATGCTTCCTTCCTGTAGTGAATCTGTACAAACTCAGTGGTCTCAATGAAGCTGTATGTGTGTGAATACTATTATATATTGTATCGTACAAATGAATTTTAATAAACCTTTCGAATAGTTTTTCATATAAAATATTTTGTTTCAGATATTCCAAGCCCATATCATCTATTGCAGATATAGGTAAGTTGCATGAATATTTTAGTTCTATAATTACCTCTCTTTAAACATTATTTTTACGAATTTAATATAATTTATACGTATACAGTGTACTCCGCTTATAACAAAGTCGGTTATAGCGAAATTCCGCATATAGCGAATGAAATTGCCTGCACGAAAGAAAAGAAGGGCTTAAACCATTAAAAGAACTCTGGATATTGCGAAGTCGGATATAAAGAATTTTCGCTTATAACGAAGTGATTTGCATGTATAAATTTTTATTTTATCCGTTTATAACGAAGTTTTCTCATTTACCATTATAATTGACTAATATATTATGCATAATATATATCAAATTACAACGTGTGAATGACACAAATTTAATGATACACAACAAATAAGTTAATAATATACAATTTTAAAATATGCAAACATATTATAAGTATTTTTTTACATTATTTAAACAAAATTAAAGGCATTATTCGCAATTTCAAGATGATTTATCGAACGCGTTTAATGAGGAAATATTTGACGGCATACGATGCTGGAACAGCATTAACAATCAATCTTAAGCAAGCTGTGGATATTATATCTGTAGCATGGAATGATGTGCTTCCAGCGACAATTTTCAACTGTTGGCATCATAGTGGAATTATTAAGTCCGATGTCAGTTCTCCATTGGATACACCACAGCCTGCAACACAAATGTGGGAGCAACAAAGCCTCTTCGATCGCATGAAAGAAGTTTTAAAAATACCGTTAGAGATGGATTTCGATTCTTATGCTGACGCTGACAATGACGTCGTTACAAATGCCATGTTATCCGATGTAGAAATTGTCGAGAGCATTCTTCAAGCAAAAGAAGAAGAAGAAACGGACCAAGTTGGTGAAGAAGTAGACCCAATTGTCCACATTCCGCATCCAAAAGAGGTCTTGGAGAGCATTCAAACTCTGCGATTGTTTCTTCAATGTCAGGATGAGTCCAAGTCTCTTCATAGGCATCTGTCAGACTTGGACAACATCGAAAAGAGTGTTCAGCACTTGTTACTGACTTCTAAATGTCAAAAGAAAATCACAAACTACTTCTCCAAAAACACCTGATGAGGTTGTTATTGATCTTTGTGTTGCTCTTTTGAGTTGAATAGTAAATAAAATTATTGGTACAAAACATTTTTTTTTCTAACTGCGGATATAACAAACTTCGGATATAACAAAGTGATTGTCATGGATAATGCGACTTCGTTATAAGCGGAGTACACTGTATAAAAAAAGAAACACTACCCTTAGCAAATTGATTTTTATTTATACCTTTCTACTCAAGGGATTTTATAATATTATATTAACAAGTTACTTAATTTTTACTCAACTATGAGCAGACGAGAATAGTAGTCAGGATTAGGTTCCGAACATTACCTCGAAAGAGAAGTCAACCCTATATGATATGCCTCGTAAAAAACATAAGGAAACGAGAGAATTTCAGGTTTATCAAATTCTATAATCCTTTAAAAATCATCTTATACCATTCTAATAGATTTTCTTTGCATTTTAACTACTAAAACAAAGCCTCTAAACAAAAATAAGCCGATTACAATAAAACGACCTCGATAAAATTTCATAGAAACCTGAGAAGAAATCAATAGCCTGATCAAAAAAAGCTAATATTATAAAAACATCAATGGCGTTGTATTGTTTAATGATCAGAAAACAATATTAAACACAAATCTAAGTTAAAATTAGAATAAAATAATAATTTCGGATAGCGTAAATAATTCATTTTTTAAAACTGGATCCATCTATGTAGGCTTCTATTCACCTCGTTTATAGGATTAGGAGTCACAAAAGATTTAAAGAACAATAGAGCCACGATATTATGTGAACCGGGCTTAAATAAAAACAGGTTATTTAGCAAGTAAATTGATCGTAAATGGATTTACCATGTTTTATTTATCTTTGCCTATAATTGATGTTGATTTAATAAAAATATGATACGATAAATTTTTAATTATATAAATATTCCTTAACTAATATTAATACATTCTTTAATCGTTTTATATATGTGGTGACAGTTTTTTTTTCGCACGATTAAGGGACTATATTTTGTTGAAAATCTGTTTTTGTGTTTGAATAATTTCTCAAATTTTCAATAAAAAGGAATTCAATTTGATTAATGTATCAATATTTTGTATATATCTTGTATGATATAGGGCTATGAGAATTGAAGGGAACCTATGTAGGTTTTGCACTATTCTTATAATAAACGGCGGTATTAAATATATTTTCTGTTTCTATGATGAGGTTATCTAAGTAGGGTAATACTCCGTCTATTTCCTTTTCAATGGTAAACGATATTTTATGGTGGTAGTTATTGTGGACTTCTTTAAGAGAATATGTATATAGAGATGCCAGCATGGAAATTTAACCATATGTACAGTAGTACCTTTCTGTAAAGGATACCTAGTTGCCAAAGTGTCCTTTAGAGAGAAAGAGGTATCCTCTTACCAGAGAGCAACTAATTGGTAAAAAATAAAATGTTGGTGATGAAAACTCCTCTGTAACAATGTGTCTCATAGTTATTTTACTGTATCAACTAGAACAATTGCCGAACATGCGATGGGAACTTTCAAGACTAATTAAAACTGAAAATGTGTCAGTGCAATAACATCCATTGCCAATATAGATTTGTTAGATCCCTTTGATTCAAAATATGCCTAAATGGGAATCATACATAGAACTTGAAAAAAAAATCTGCTTTTAAATGGTACAATTATATATATATATATTTATTATTTAACAAAAAAAGCGGGTAAATTTTGAGAACTTGAACCCCCCTCCATGTCTATTATCAGGATTAAATAGCTATCATTTAATATATTAATTACGATGGATGGCGCTTTGTCATTAGAAAGGTATTTTTTATTATCCTTAGTATACATGGTAAAGGCCATGGTATTCATGATGGGTAGTAGTTGGCGACTGCTTTTACTGTAAGTACACTACGTGTCTAAACATGTGATAAAGCAGTTCAACTTGTTGATGTTTATTATTTAAAATATTCATTTTCATTCTATGATTTAATTAATCTGTGAACTAATTTATTCTGTGGTGTTGTATGTATATAAATATATGTATTTCTTTGAGTAAATGTGGGAGATAGCATATGAGGAGACGTTTAGGTGTAAGAGTATTTAGTTTTATTATAGTCATTGTTTTTTTGTGCCTTCAATAAAGAAGTTTTAAGTTTTAATAGAGAGTAATTTATTAAGATTCTCCCAACAATTGGTAGCAGAGAGCGGTTGACTTAAATTGTTGCAAATCAAGATTAATTGAATAATTTTTAGAAAAAAGAAAAGATGCAAAATTTTAACTTATCTCCAATTGAAAAACTATCAGACAAAAACTACTTGATTTGGGCAAACAGAATAGAAAGCGAACTAAGAGGATTGAAATTATGGAGACGTATCATAGAGGGAGAAGAAGTTGAAAAGCCAATAGAATCAGATGAAAAATTTGAGGAAAAAGTGAAAATCTGGGAAGACTGGGATGATGACAATGCAATTGCAAGAAATGTGATGAACCGAACAATGAATGACACTCAAATTCTAAAATATTCAAGTGAAAGAAGTGCCAAGAGATTATGGAATATAATTGGGGAAGAAATGGCATCTAAAAATGAAGACTTACAGATGAAAAATAGAATAGAGTTATCAAAATTGAGAATGAAGGAATATGAAACGGTAGATGACTACTTGAATAGAGCAGTAATTATAAAGAGCAGAAGCATTCAAGCAGGAGATGAAATAAGAGATAAAGAGTTTATTTGCTTCGTTTTGGAAGGTTTGAGAGTTGAATTTGATTTTGACATAAAAATTATAAAATCTGACAGGAAAAATAATATGAACACAATAAGACAAATCCTGAAGGAAACAGAAGAAAAATTAAAACATAGAAAAGAAGAAAAACGGCAAACAGAAATTGCATCAAAAGCTAAAGAGGGCTGGACGGAAAGAAGAAAATTTATTAAATGTTATAACTGTGGAATGATGGGACATATTTATAAAGAGTGTAGAAATAAAATAAAATGTTTTAATTGTGGAAGATTTGGGCATAAATCGGCAAAATGTAGAAAGAATAGAAATGAATGTCATGCAAAGTCATATAATGGGCATAAGAAAGGGATAAACAAGAAAAATTATAGAGAATCTACAAGTCATGTGATAGAAACAAATGAAGACAATTACGAAGAAGATCAAGGGGTAGACAAGATAAGATGGAATATGGATTCTGGAGCCTCTAGTCATATGGTTAGTGAGAAAGAGATATTTATAGAATATAAATAAGAAGAAAGAATAATAGCGACAGCTGAGAGAGGTGCAATAATGAAATCATCAGGAATTGGATCTATAAGAATGAAGTCGAATGTAAATGAAAGATTTATAAAATTTGAAAATGTTTTACATATACCTAATTTGAGAGAAACCGAGGAAGAAGAACTTATAAAAAGGGGAGTGAGGAGATCTGAAAGATTAAGACTAAAGAAGAGTAAGGAAAATGTTTCTGATAGAACTTATGAAATCAAATGTCCGAAGGATTACCAAGAAGCACTGAATTCTGATGATAGAAAACAATGGATTAAAGCCATGGAAGATGAGATGCAAAGGATTAATAAGTTAAAGGTTTGGAGATTAATAGATAGGCCTAAAGATAGGAAATTAATCAAAAGTAAATGGGTTTTTCCAATTAAGAAAAATAGTGATGGATCAATTAAAAACTTCAAAGCAAGGCTAGTAGCTACAGGATATGATCAAATACTGGGTAGTGATTACCACGAAATATATTCTCCAACTATAAAACCTGAGACCATAAGAATTCTAATAAAAATAGCTGCAATGAAAAAAGTTATTCCTCAGCAAAAGGACGTTCAAACAGCCTTTTTATATGGTTATTTAGAGGAGGAAATATTTATGCTTCAACCTCCTGGATTTGAAAAGGGAAACAATAAGATTTGTTATCTGATGAAAAGTATTTATGGCCTAAAACAAGCAAGTAGAATGTGGAATAAGAAACTGGATGAATTATTAACCAATGCCGGAATGAAACAATCTGCGAATGATCCATGTTTATATTATAGCAATTTTAAAAATCATTTCTTATATCTGGGAATTCACGTAGATGACATACTAAGTGTAGGATCTGGTGACGATTTTGAGAAAAATATTTGGGAAAAGATAAAAAGAGAGATAGATATCACGGATTTAGGAGCTGCAAAAAACTTTCTTGGAATGGAATTTGAATATAGGGATGATAGCATTTTTATAAATCAAAAGAAATATATAGAAGAAATATTGGAAGCCAATAATTTGCATGATTGCAATCCTTCGAAAACTCCGTTATGCATTTCTACAAATTATGATTTATTTGAAAATAGTAAATCGATTGATCAAAAATACTATCAAGAAATTGTTGGAAAGTTAATTTACATAGCAACTAGAACAAGACCGGACATATGTTATGCTATAAGCAATATGAGTAGATTTAATAAAGATCCTAGAGAGGTTCACATGAATGGATTGAAGAAAATATTAAGATATTTGAAGGGAACTATGAATTATGAATTGATTTACTCTAGGGGAGATTCAAGTATTGTGACTTATACAGATGCGAGTTGGGACAGAACAGCTGATGCGAGATCGTATTCTGGTTTTGTTATAGAAATGGGAAACAACTTACTTAATTGGAAGAGTAATAAACCTAGATCTGTTGCCTTGTCAACTGCAGAGAGTGAATTAGAAGCCTTATCTGAAGGAATTAAAGAATTAATTTGGACACGTAACATCATTAGAGAAATGAAGATTGATTTGAGAGAACAAATTACTGTTTATTGTGACAGCCAGAATGCCATTTCAATGATTAAGTCAAAAAATATGAAAGCAAGTACGAAGTACTTGAATAGAAAGTGTCACTTCATAAGACAAATTGTGGAAGATGAAGAAATTGAAGTTTTGCATATCCCTTCAGAAGAAATGAAAGCTGACCATCTCATCAAGAGTGTGGATGCTGTCAAGATTAAGAACTGCATAAGTGGTGGAGTTATTTTTGAGGAATGAAAATTGAAAATTTGAAGGGGAGATTTGTTGATGTTTATTATTTAAAATATTCATTTTCATTCTATGATTTAATTAATCTGTGAACTAATTTATTCTGTGGTGTTGTATGTATATAAATATATGTATTTCTTTGAGTAAATGTGGGAGATAGCTTATGAGGAGACGTTTAGGTGTAAGAGTATTCAGTTTTATTATAGTCATTGTTTTTTGTGCCTTCAATAAAGAAGTTTTAAGTTTTAATAGAGAGTAATTTATTAAGATTCTCCCAACACAACTTTTGCGTTTGTTCAGGTTTGTCTTCTTACGTTAGAATTAAAGTTCCAATTGTAAATCAATAAGAAAAAAGAAATGGGCTTATTTTAACAACATTTGAATCGAATATTTATATTCTTTATATCAAACTATTGTCTTTTATGATAAAGGGAATGACAAGGAATATTTGACTTAATCTAATAGATCAATTCCTAGTTTAAAATATATCTGGAAATTCTATATAAATGCATATATTGATGGACTTATTTCGTGCAGAACTTAATTAGAACTTCCAATTTTGACTGTTGGAATTTTCCTCTACTCGATCAATTTTCTAGGAATCGAAAGTAATTTCTCAATAATGATATCATTTCAGAATTCTTTCTATATTACTGTATCGATATATAAAATATGTATTTGTATTTACTATCTGTTTGGTAAATTAAACCATTTTTTGTGTTTTTTCTGTTACTACAATGATCTGAATAAATTTCTATCTAATCAAAGTTGAGATATGAGATTTACTTCTCTAAATTAGATAAAATAGTTGTCAATATTTAGTATTTTCGGGCTTTTAGAAACATGGAAAGAGTGCCAATTTTATTTAAAAAACTTAAAGATTTATGTCTTTACGAACGGCTTGCTACTAGAGACCATAATAGGGATAGATAATTTAACAATTAGCAACTTTATTGATTCATATTCAACAGCAAAATAATCAAGTAAAATTAAAATACAGTTTTGTAATAAATAAGAAAAAGAGAAATTATTTACACTATCAATTATCAATTATTTTATTTCCAAAGCGCTATATCCCGCAAGGGATACTTGCGCCAAACGAGAAAGGTTTATTTACATAAGTTATTTACATTATTCAACGAATGAAAACATTAGAGATCCAGATTTTGTAGTAAGTTTGAATGTATTTACAAAATGAATTGAACTTTAAATATGTTTTTTTTTATCGGAAATCAAATCGTTAAGTTCACAAACAACTAGTTCATTCTTCATTCTATAATCTTGAAATGCTGGGCAATCGATCAGTAGATGTCTTGAGGTTTGTTCCTCAATACCACAAAAGCAACTTGAATCCTCCATTGCCTTTATTCTATTTTAAAAAAACTTTTGAAATTTCCGTGGTTTTTAACAAATTTACACCAGACGAAGCCTTCTATGAAGGGACGTCAAGATCTTATCAGGAGCTTCAAGCCGCCCTGAGTGTGGACAGGCCCTTGCTTATTGTGCAGTTATTGACCCTAACATGCTCAATGGCAATGTTGAAGAATTCGCACAGAATTTTCTTGTGTTCAGGCGAGAGTGTCTCAACGACGATCATCCTCTCAGCATGTTATAGAACCCCATACATGACGACGTCCCTATAAATTTCCTCATATAGAGGATCAGGAGGAATTATTGTCGCCATCCGAAACAAGATTCAAGGAAAAATAGAAGAGGTGGAATAAGGGATTTACTGGATTACAGTCTTAAAATTATGTATTCTGTTCGCATATTTATCCCCAAATGTATATTATATGACACATCGTTATAATATCCTCAACAAAATAGAAGAAATAATAACGAAAGGATTATAGTGTTAATTGGCGATTTGTACATCCATGTAGGTGAGATGGGAAATTTCCACAATACATTAGAATTTTTTTGCTGTTTAATGACTAGAGCAGATAAAATGATCACCGAAGTGTATTTTGGTAATATATTTTTCGCAATCTCTTTTTCTCATGTCTTGAGCAAGTTATATAGATTACCCAATTCTTTTTCTGGTTTCAAAGAGAAAGGATTAAGAATAAATCAGTAAAAATCAACCATTTTATGGTTTTATGATCAAGAGTAACATATCAAAAAACATAGCGTTCTCTAGATAATAAAAATGCATATATTGGATTGAATTATATGCCAATATTTTAGTTTGCTGTACGCCAACCTTTTTTAAGGCATTACATGTTTATGAGAACATAGCATTCTCTGTATGAAGATCATGGAACTATAAAATATTAATCATTAAATATTGAACGAATATTTCTGCACTTATTAAACTGAATATAAAAAAAAGAAGCAAGAGAGAGAATTTGATTTTCAATCTACCAGATAGTTATAAATCGTTTTTTTTTTTGTGTAAATAATCTGCACTTGTGTGTGAAAATTATTTTTGGTAATTGTATTTAACAAAACTATGGATAGATGAATTCATACTTATAGATTTTCCACATGTATATTTGCTTCGAGAACATTTGCAAGACAATAATAACAAAAGAAAACGTAACTATACAATTCACAAGGTATGTATCTCTTTGTATACTCGTACGAGGCCTCGTATATAGGCTTGGACTAGTCAACAAGAAGTCACACCTGAGACTGGTGATGATGATTAAATAAACAGAGTTGGTCAAAAATAATAAAAATGTTATTCGTTGGGGACAATTTCTTTTATTTATGATGAAATTTTTTAAAAACGTTTTAAAATTACAAAATATTTTCTCACAATGAGTTTCTTTGGTTTGGCCTTAAATACCCATTTCTTGGTTTCTCAAGAAGCCTCTGGGATCAAAAATCCTTTTGGTCGCAGTGGTACAGCCTACTCCACGCTGACGAGCGGCAACAAAGACACCACCATAAAGGTTTTCGGGCGTAACAGTCTTTCGATAGGTACAATTACGATATTGAAACATATATAAATTCATATAAATATACAAAAAGGTAGGTAATATGAGAGCTATGCACATGCAAATACTAATTAACATTATATCGTTAAATCATAAATTTATGAATTACTAGTTAATGCTAATTTACTATATTGAGACTATGTATGATTAAAGGATGCAAATCATATTGAGATCAAAGACACCAAATGAATATTAATGGCTGGGTAAGGGCATGGATATTGATATATCGCACAGTAGTTACCTACTAGTTCCTTTTGTAGATCATTTCATTAGATTATATCACACACACAACCAGAAACATATATCTTCTTTTAAAATCATTTTCTAATAGGCTATCACCTTAAAGTGCATTTTTGATTCTAATTTTTGTTAAATTTCTTCTAAATTTTCTGAAATGGTATTACAATTCTATATTTATATTTCATAAGCTCAATTAAAGATAATTCTAATATAAACTATTTTTATTAACACGATTTCAAAATATCATAACATATATATAAAACGAAATATATATTTTTTCCACAAAATAAGGTTTTATTTTTCAGTAAACTAAAAATATAATCATATAAGACTCTTTCAAAAGTAGTGTCTATTGATTATTCAACATATATCTAAAGTAAAATGTAATCTATTCATCATTACATGGCAATGAAATAGGAAGTTGAGAATATCTACAAATTGAATCTTAAGCCTCAGGCTACCTTGTTACAACACCAACTGAAATGGAAAACTTGAGTCGGCTGTTATTTTAATATTTTATAAACCAACAACATTTTAAGTATTTTATTGTTTACACCCAACATCACGAATATCTTTAAATAAACCTTAGTTTTAAAATAACACACAGAAATACAAATAAATTCAATTTAACTTTTCAAAATATAAACATTTAAACTTATTTTAAAATCAATTTTAAAATTTTGATTAACAATATACGTAAAATCGTTTTTTAAAAGTCAATATTTTTATATTTACATAAGGTTTATTTCCCGAATTTGTTTATTTTGAAATATTTCTCCATAAATATGTGGAATTTTTATATAAATATTAAAATATATTTTTTAAACACAGCCTGCTTATATAGCAGGCGAACATTTTTATTCAACTCAGTCTAAGCGCTACGCTGGCCCACAAACATATTTTTGAAATGTATTAAATTAACTATGGAATGTAATTAAATGTAGAATTCAAATATTGACATTTAAATCTTATTTGAATGCTTAATAAAATCTTTTTAATTACTTTATATAAATATTTGATAATATTTTCTAATCTATTATATTGTATCTAATTAAAGTTTATTATTACTAATTGTTTTTTCCTTCCTTAAAGTTTTTACTTCATTGTTTTTAATGTAATTAGGTAACGAGAAAATGATTTCATAGAGAAATGAAATAATTTTAGATTCTTTTCTTTTTCTAATTAAATAAACTACTTAATTTATATTTTTAAAAAATCATACCTGGATCTTTTAAAGAAAAACAAATAAAAGAAAATAAGACCTAATCCAAATAATTTATTATTGTGTGACGTTTCGGCAACAACATTGTCACCATCATTAGACAAAATAATAAATTCGTTTTTATTTTATTCTATTGTCTGATGATGGTGACAATGTTGTTGCAGAAACATCACACACTGATAAATTATTTGAATTAGGTCTTATTTTCTTTTATTTTAATCTATAATCCAAATTGTGCTTTATTAGAGAAAAACAAACCTTTTTTCTCAATATTTTTCGAGGAATTTGCTTCCTCTTTATTAATTTATTGAACAATAAGTTGATAAAAAGGGAGCAATTCCTCAAATATTCTAAGAAAAACTGTTTTTCTTTTTTTCACAGATCCAGGTATGCTCTTTTTATGTATATTCAATAAGTCGCTTTTTGACTCAAACTACTTAATGTCCTGATTACGTTGAAGAATATTAGCTGGAATTGGCTCATCATGGCTTCTTTTAGGAAAAAATATATCCTTTAGAAAAAATCAGCTTATTTGATTTTTTTCAATAATCGCCACTGTGAATGATACATTTGCGAACTCTTGCCAATCTTCATATGTATATGTACTGGTTTCTTTTGCAATTTGTGTGTACGGAAATATCGAGATTATTATTATAATATGATGAATTAGCGAGCCATCTTTTAGAGGAAATTTATATTATTATTGATATTATACAGAGGTTTCACCAGTTTAATTAAACAAACCGATAAAATATTGTTTTTATACTACTCTGTTCATATATAACCGACTCTGTAGAGATTTCTAAAATCGTTACAGATAAGAAAAACCACACAATATTGTTTTATCTCAGTAAAGATAGTAAAGAAGCTTGTTAAATTTTAAAACAATTCTAGATTGGGGAGAACAATGGTTCTCCATAAAAGCTCTTTTTAGGAAACAAATTATTCTCCAACTATTATTAGAAAGGTTAATCATTTAAGATTGAAACATAAGACATTTTAGCGTCTAGTCTGAATAACAATAATAAAAATGATTCAAATTTCTTTTAAAAGATGAATCGCTGATTCATCATGTTATATTGATGATATTCTTAATATTTCCGTACACACAAGTGATAGCCGCTATGTACAGCGAATAAAATAATATTTTTCAAATTGACAAGAGCTCTCATATGTATTTTTCATATTAGTGAATATTCTGGGGATGAAAGAATCTGATTTTCTAAAGGATATTGTTTTCTTATGAAATGTGTGTGTGATAAATCAATAATACCAATATCTTTAAGATTTTGTAGTCTAAAACGTTTTCTATAGTATTCTACTTCATATCCTTTGAGGCGAACTACAATCTATATGCACTCATGGACAAAACTTAGGAAAGTAGATAGTCTGTATTGTCGTCTTTTTTTTTTTTTTTAGGGAAACCAAATCAATTTTGTTCACAATTTATTCATAGCTCTATTAAATAGCTCTATTTTCTTATTAAAAGCAAAAGGCGTCTTATGAGGGTTCGATTAAAAGTTGTTGATGGCATCCCAATCTTATCGGAATTAATATCAACTCATTGAGTATTTGAATAATCTCGAAAAATTTGAAGAATATCATTTTATTCGCTGTACATAGCGTCTTTTTCTTTAAAACTGATTTATTTTGCCATTTGTGTAAACGGAATTATTAAGAATATCATTATTTTAACATGATGCATTAGCGAACCATCTTTTATAAGAAACTCAAATTATTTATATTATTATTATTCAGATGTGTGTAGGGCGCTAAAATGCTATATATTTCAATTTTGAATGATTAACGTCTCTAATAATAGTTAGAGAATAATTTGTTTATAAAAAAAGAGCTTTTATGGAGAACCATTGTTCTCCCCAATCTGGAATTATTTCAAAAAATTGATAACTTATCCACTGATTGATCAAATCAAATTCCAACAGTACGGTATGTAATCAAACTGGAATCTGATATCTTGTAAGTTTAAAAGGGATCTGCTTCTACATCTGTAGACCTATGTTTTATTACAGTACACGGAATCGTAAACTACTGCATTCATGGATATCATAGAGAGATGACTGTATTATTATCTGAATTCCAATATACATACTGAGATGTACAATTGATTTAAATCTTATGGATATCAATCAAATAAATGCTAAAGGCCTCTGGAGATGAGTTTCCTTTATAAAATAAACAATCATATCCTCCCTAGAGACTTTTGGCATTTGTTTGATACTGATATGTACACCTCCCTTAAGTTTCTCCTATGTGTGTGTGTATCCTGTACTATATATTTAAAATGAGAATATAAAAATCGTAGCAATGCGTTTCTTTAATCGCTTAAAGTGCAAGCTTTCGAATCTTTATATTCCTTCCACAGGTACAACTATAAGTTGAGACAACGAGGTATATTTCAACGTTGTAAAAGTAAGATTCCATTAGAAGATAAAATTTCTATAAAGTATAAAATAATTATATAAACAGTATGTCAATTAAGAAGGTTCAGAAGATGAGTTTCTTTAATTGTAAAAACGCTACAAGCTTTCGGGCAAAAGCCCTTCGACAGGCAAAATATAACTATACTTAGTTATATTTTGCCTGTCGAAGGGCTTTTGCCCGATAGCTTGTAGCGTTTTTACAATTAAAGAAACTCATCTTCTGAACCTTCTTAATTGATATACCTTACTAGAAGAGTCTTTACCTTTAATAAAAACAGTAGCAATGTGTTTCTTTATTCTTTCAAAGTGCTAGCTTTTGGATCTTTATAATCCTTCACAGATATAGATATTTCTTTTTGCTTATCCCTAGTACACCTGTTACTTGCTATGATAATCATGGTGGGTAGAAGTAGGCGACTGATTTACTGTAAGTGCACCACTTATCTACACATGTGAAAAGCAGTTCGACTATGCACTTACAAATGTGACAGAGCCCTAAGGCATAGATACGTAGTAAAATAATGAATAAGATTTCTAACAACACAAAACCTCTATAAATTTTATCATCAGTTGAATATTGCAACACGTTTTCTTAATTCCTCTTTTCAAGAGAGAATTGTCCCATTTATCCGCTGTTAATGGGAAATTAAAAGGAGTTCTAAAGAGGAGAAAGATTAGTGAGGACTTTATCTTGGAACATAATAGAGAGTATTCCTCTTTCGATGGTTGCGTGCATTGATTTCCCAAAATTAGAAGGCCGGTGAGTGGTTAATGGCATCATTAGAAGAGATTAATTGAAAAATTATAGGCGAATGGTTTCAACAAGAAGAGATCTTGTAGAATAAATTACCTCATGACCTTTCTAATTAGTTATGAGGGATGAAGCTTCACTTTTAAAACCTCGTCGTTTCTTAACCTTTACATTGTATCAATTAAGATTATATAAAAGAGCGTACCTGGATCTGTAAAGAAAAAAAAAACATTTTTTTTTCTCAAAATATTTCGTGAGATTGCTCCCTCTTTATCAATTTATTGGACAGTGGATTTAATTTCAAAAATTATTGTAAATCACGTGAAAACAATCTTTTTTTCATGTGATCTACAATAATTTGTAAATTAAATTCACTGTGCAATATATTGATAAAGAGGGAGCAATCTCTCGAAATATTTTGAGAAAAAAAATGTTTTTTTTTTCTTAAATAATCTTAATTAATGTATCGCCTTTTGACTCAAATTGTATCAATGAGTTTAGAAGAGGTGAATTCAGAATTAAATTGTAGCCTATTGATATGTAATAACTGCACTACAATACGAATATATTTTTTAATTCGATTCGTAGCACTATTAAATAGCTCTTATTTTCTTATTAAAAGTAAAAGGCATCTTATGAGCGTTCTATTTAAAGTTGCTGATGGCTTGCGTCATCTATCATAATCAATATTAACTCATTGAGGATTTTTAAACATTTCAGATTTTTGTGTTTAAATATACTCTTTCTTAAACATAAAGAAAAGCCACCAATCAGACACCCGTTTCTGGCTGTTGACTCTCGACAGTGTGGTGCAATCTGTATATCAACGATCAAAAACGCTGGTTACCTTGAGGCATCCTACAAATTCAAGTTACATATAGCTTGGACCATCCTGACTAGGGGCATCAAACTTAAACGCATAAGTGGTTAGCGCTTCTTTATTAATGAATAAATGATAGTTTAATAATAAATCATTGCCTTGGAAAAGAAATCGTTAAAACGACAAAGGCAAATAAATTCTTTATACAATTGTATAATGGTACCATTTATAACCCTAAAGATCTTTCCAGGAAATCTAGAAGTGTGAAAAGGACATCATTATAAATGTCAATTTTATCTAGCTTTGAATTGTTTCAGTATTAGATAGATACAGTCACCCTATCTGTATTATAGAGGACTTTTTTTTTTTGTTGTAGACTTGTAAGACTTTATTTCCATACATTAATACTGTGAATAATAAGTCATTTGATGATAGGTTCTTATTATTGTTAGCATACAAGAGGCAAAGTGCCTCTATTGTAATTAAAAATCAAGACAAATCATAGGCAAAGCTTTATTAACTATATTTTTCAAACATCATCATATTGCAAATATCAAGTTTACTTGAAAAAATATCTCTATACCTTTTTGCTTGAAAGAACTCTTCAAGCATTTCCCCTTTCAAATAAAGTTAAAAGTATGTTTCTTCCATTTCCAGTTTCCAAATATTATTTTCAAGTCTAGATTTAATTTTGTTTTGTACCTGTCATGAAAACCAGCAATGGCTTTAAAATCGCCATAGAGGAATTTTGTATTTTCGACGATCGAGCAGTGTCTATGTTATAATGATGATTTCTTTTATCAAAAAACAGTAATTTTATGGGCTTATATAGCCTATATACTGGCTATAGTCAGTAGAAGAGCGGGTTAATATTATAATCCTTTCGGTAAAATTATAAATAAAAATATTCACTGAACAAAGAGTTTATTATACAATATAATATATTGCGGCTTGTGATTGTAAGAGGAAATTTGAAAACCATCCCGCATGTGTTTCTTTTCAACGAAAAATCAAAATTTATTTCAAGGAGAAATAACGACCATTTCCAACCTTTGGGATGAGGTATGAAGGGTGAAGAGTAATGATAAACGGAAAAATAAAAATGCCCAGGGATGGGAATCGAACCCACAGTATTCCTCTCCCGGGCAGATACCATGTTCCGTTCTAGAAAAATATGTCCAGGGTAGCCTAGTGGACATGACATCTGCCCGGAAAGAGTTTATTGTAACAAATATACGGATATAACAATTTACTGTCTCTCTCTCTCTCTCTCTCAATGTGTTTCTTTTCAATAATATAATCAACTATTTTCTCTACAGACTTTACTGCAATGAAATAAGTTATTGAATGAGAGGGCTTGGCTCATTGGCATTGAACCCTCTTTTATTTTATGATACAGTTAAGCCTGTCTATAGCGCCCCCTCTTGTGACTCACCAAAATAGGGTGCTATAGAGTGGGGGTGCTATAGACAGGTCACTTTTAATGTAAAATGTTTACATTTTAATGTATAAAATCGGGCGCTATAGAAAGGAAGGCGCTATTTAGAGGGGGCGCTATAGACAGATTTAAATGTATTATTAAGAATAAACACATTTTCGGTAAATTTATTTGTTACGGATTTTAACGATAGATGGCAATTGAATTTATAAAGAATTTATTTTTATATAACGGCAATAAAAGCTTTCGGTTGTAACAGACCTTCGATAGGAATAACTATGTTACTAAAGAATGTTCATGTTCGAAATATTGAAACGTTTCTACCAATAAAAAAAACATGCTTTGTTAATAAAAATAGCTGTTTTCACTATCTGATTTGTCTATCAGTGGAATTCTTCGTAATAATGTTTGAGCAAACTTTGATAATAAAATTTTGCTTATTATATATATTAATATTAGCTGTATATCTATATACAGTGTACTCCGCTTATAACAAAGTCGGTTATAGCGAAATTCCGCATATAGCGAATGAAATTGTCTGCACGAAAGAAAAGAAGGGCTTAAACCATTAAAAGAACTCTGGATATTGCGAAGTCGGATATAAAGAATTTTCGCTTATAACGAAGTGATTTGCATGTATAAATTTTTATTTTATCCGTTTATAACGAAGTTTTCTCATTTACCATTATAATTGACTAATATATTATGCATAATATATATCAAATTACAACGTGTGAATGACACAAATTTAATGATACACAACAAATAAGTTAATAATATACAATTTTAAAATATGCAAACATATTATAAGTATTTTTTTTTTACATTGTTCTGAAAAGATGCAACCTTTGGTCATTGGAAAGGCGAAACAGCCGAGATGCTTCCGAGGAATCAAGCACCTTCCTGTTCAGTACGAAGCAAATCAGAAGGCCTGGATGACTGGACTACTCTTCGAATCCTGGGTTCGGCACATCGACAAGAAGATGGCTGGACAACATCGACAAATTATCCTCCTGCTTGACAATTGCGGCGCTCATCCCCCAGACATGCAGGGCCTCACAAATACTCGTATAGCATTCTTGCCGCCAAATACCACTTCAATGCTGCAACCATGCGACCAAGGCATTATTCGCAATTTCAAGATGATTTATCGAACGCGTTTAATGAGGAAATATTTGACGGCATACGATGCTGGAACAGCATTAACAATCAATCTTAAGCAAGCTGTGGATATTATATCTGTAGCATGGAATGATGTGCTTCCAGCGACAATTTCCAACTGTTGGCATCATAGTGGAATTATTAAGTCCGATGTCAGTTCTCCATTGGATACACCACAGCCTGCAACACAAATGTGGGAGCAACAAAGCCTCTTCGATCGCATGAAAGAAGTTTTAAAAATACCGTTAGAGATGGATTTCGATTCTTATGCTGACGCTGACAATGACGTCGTTACAAATGCCATGTTATCCGATGTAGAAATTGTCGAGAGCATTCTTCAAGCAAAAGAAGAAGAAGAAACGGACCAAGTTGATGAAGAAGTAGACCCAATTGTCCACATTCCGCATCCAAAAGAGGTCTTGGAGAGCATTCAAACTCTGCGATTGTTTCTTCAATGTCAGGATGAGTCCAAGTCTCTTCATAGGCATCTGTCAGACTTGGACAACATCGAAAAGAGTGTTCAGCACTTGTTACTGACTTCTAAATGTCAAAAGAAAATCACAAACTATTTCTCCAAAAACACCCGATGAGGTTGTTATTGATCTTTGTGTTGCTCTTTTGAGTTGAATAGTAAATAAAATTATTGGTACAAAACATTTTTTTTTCCAACTGCGGATATAACAAACTTCGGATATAACAAAGTGATTGTCATGGATAATGCGACTTCGTTATAAGCGGAGTACACTGTATATATAAATGAATGTTTGTATGTTTGTCTGTTGGTCTGTATGCACGGTATACAAATTCGCAGTAGTTCACTAATTCAAACCAAAATTTCCATACATAGGTAAAAAATAACGGGGATGACGATAGGCTATTTTAAAAAATATATAAATCAATTATTAAAACTATATATTCAAATTATTCTACTTAGCTCACGAACAGCGCCCTCTATCAAGTACTAAAAGGTTATAAATACGTTTAAAATCTAAATCTTCTCAATATTTTATTAATAATAGTTCACTTAATAACACATATAATATAAATATTTATATAATAACTGCTCTAATTTGAAATATTTGGTATGTTTTATTTATTTATATATTTTCATTTTTAGATATAACTGATCTAATTCGCCGTTTAAAATAACTAATATAGTTCGCTTAATAACACATATAATATAAATATTTATATAATAACTGCTCTAATTTGAAATATTTGGTAGGTTTTATTTATTTATATATTTTCATTTTTAGATATAACTGATCTAATTCGCCGTTTAAAATAACTGCTCTAATTCGAAATATTTGGTATGTTTCATTTGTGTTCACTCTATATCAATTTATTTGAAGTATTATAATTTCCATGTTTCAAAAACCTATTTCAAAAAGGTCGTTAGAAATATCTAAGGCCTGAAATAGCTTTACAAGCGAATATTTATGCTGCCAAGCGTAGCTTAATGGTTAGGTGTGTGGCTTCGTGTTTCCACAACCTTGGTTCGAAACTTAGCCTGGGTGTTTTTTTTTTATATTATTGAAGCAAAGTTTTTTTTTACGGTACCAAAATTTCCATACATAGGTAAAAAAAAATTACGAGGAAAACGATAGGCTATTTTAAATTATATATAAATTAAATATTAAAACTATATATTCAAATCATTCTACTTTTGGCTCACGAACAGCGCCCTCTATCAAGGTTATAAATACGTTTAAAATCGAAATCTTCTCAAAATTTTATTAATAATAGTGTGTTCGCTTAATAATTAAAATACTTGATCTGAATCGAAATATTTATAGACGCTCGCTCGATTTGAAGATTTATATCGTAACTAATCTGACTGAAATTTTAACAGTATATAGAGTAGAATCTGGAAAAACTTATAGTGAAATTTTCAGGTCTCTATCCCGAATATTCGTCGAGTTTGCCCTTTTGCTCGCGAGCAACGCCTCTAGCGGTGAAGATGGGAGGTAATATCAGCTGACCTAATGTACATGTAAAGTTTGGAGCGGGACGTTTCACAAGAGTGACATCCACGGCGCCAAATTTATAATTGTAACGAATAGTGTTTGAATAAAACATTTAATCGGGTAAACCCGGGCGTTGCCCGGGTCATTCGTCTAGTACACTATAAATGTAATATTAAACTGTAATATTTCATTGGTCTTGTAGAACGAGAGTGATACACCCGTTCTCACGTGATTTAGTGAGAAACACAAACATCCTCGATAAAGAGAGGCGAGTTGCCCCTTGAAATATTTGAATAATAAAAATATTTATAAATCCAATATATGCATATTTTCAGAATATATACATCTATCTTTTAAACTGAGAAAGAAAAGGAAGGAAATTTTGAGGGAATTGCTATTGTATGTTTGTTATTTTTTTTCTTGACCAATATTCTTCGAATAATTATGTAAATTAATTTAATTTCACATAATCTTGTATATAGCTAATTTTTTATGATATAAAGAAATGTATTGACACAAATATCCCTGAGTTTGGGGTATCGCGTTATAAGATGTTTAAAGTTATATTATGATCATAAGTTCTAAAGACAATATAAATGTATTTTAAGTCGTTAAGCTTATATCCATAGTTTGATTGAATACCTTAAGAGTACAGTATGTTGAATTGACACGGCGATACCCCTAGGAGAATTTACGACTGATGAGCTAAGCTCAAATATATTCTCAAGTAGCTCACAACCCCAGCCACAGGAAGCTCCATGGAACACCTGTCAATCATCACTGGATTCCGGGGGGACCACAGATGTGAGGGGTTCTCGGAATCTTATCTGCAAATAAGGAAAACGGGACGGTGGCTGACCTCTCTCATTATTATTATCTTTACCTTGGGATAAGTTGTTATCTCTCTCTCCCTATGAATACTTCTTGTATATAATTTTATTGGAGAACTAAAAGGTAAATACCATTTAGGATAAATTAATTATTAGCAACTTGCTTCATTTATCTCCGCGACAATATTTTTAATCATACTAAAAACAAAAAAACCCTGTTTCATCAGTAAATTAAGCAAATCTTATTAACGATTGTTATAAATATATAAAAATATATTCATGATTATCTTTCTAACCTGAAAGGATCAGGTTTCTAATATATCTTATTGTTTTTTTTATGTATTTATTTTTTTGTATAATATTGTAACATTTAATTTATTCATCGCGTACGCGTGCCTCGGCTCTCTGGTCGCGAGGAAGAGAACTCTTGTATATATATTTTCTGGTAAATTAATGTGATTAGTATTCCTTTCAGATTTTGATCTTTAGATTGAAAAATAAAATATTCTATCTTATCGATAAATTCAATTTGTCTACTTAATTACCTTACAAAATTGTTTATAACTGCTCCTGTTTAAAAATGTAAATCGACGCAATTATCCCCTGTCAAGGGATACGTATATGGATATGTATATGGATATAGGATATGTATATTATATAATAGAGAGATTTCTGTTGATTTTTGATTATCTCAAGGAATATACTATGGTGATGCAGTCGTGGTTGAAATCTTGAAAGTATAATAATATAATAATTGAGATTAGAAATAGCTTCAATTTATCTTATGGAATATATAAAATATAATTTGATAAAATTACTGCCTGGCTTAAGGCGTAAGAATGAAAAACTTATTAACATAATGTACAAATGTTTGAGCCGGCCATCGGGAAACAACAACAATGAGTTTTTATAGGGGAAGCGTGACCTCTGGCGGTCGATTCAACAGAGTATTTGGATCTATGAAATATAATTTTTTTTAAATAAAATAATATTTCAATATAACATATATATATATATATATTGTAATGAAATAAAAAGTAATGATTAGAACTGTATAGTACTCTATATATGGCCATTAAACATTGTGTGAAAACACCAATATTTATTTCAAGTTTTTAATTTCAAAGAGAAAAATTTGAATATTCTGAATCTTTGTTTAAATTATAATGGTTAAACACATCTACCTAAGAAATTCAAAAAATTGCCTCAAAAGAGCAAATATTTTAAAAATTGACTATTATGTTACTTAATTAAAATTAAAAAATTGAAAAAAAAATTAATTAACATTTTGATAATGAATTTTAAAAGAACAAAAAAAAAATTTCGATAATCTAATAAAGCTAATTTTAATAATTATAAAACTAAATTAAAAATTTCCCTTTTTTATTTTTTGACCAACTTGAAATGTCCAATAATTATTTTAAAACTTCTAACTTCGTCATGTATAGAAGTCTATAATTTCTAATTAAAAGTACCAACTTTAGAATATTTCTCCCAATTTTCGCTAAACGGCCATTTCAGTTGGATGAAAAGGAAGAAGTTTTCGACCCAAACTTTTTCTTTTCTTTCTACTCTGAGTGTTTTAGGAATTTTATTGACTTTTTTTTTTTGTTGTTCTCTCTCACGTTTTATCTTTATTTTTTTCAATAAATAAATAAATAGTGTGTTCGAATCCACCCCTAAAAATATTTTCTATATTAATAAGCGTGGTAACTGAATTATTGTATAATTGTAAGTTTCAGAAAAGTAAAATCCTTTGTTTTATGATGATGAATGTTCTTAAAAACGAAGCAAATAATACTTTCTTAAGCTTTTTTCCCCAAGAAATCCCTAAATACTTTCGTCCAAATTTTAATAATACTCAATTTGTTACAAACCACGGAAATTTCAAAGTTTTTTTTATAGAATAAAGGCAGTGGAGGATTCAAGTTGCTTTTGTGGTATTGAGGAACAAACCTCAAGACATCTACTGATCGATTGCCCAGCTTTTTAAGATTATAGAATGAAGAATGAACTAGTTGTTTGTAAACTTAACGATTTGATTTCCGATAAAAATTCACATTTAAAGTTCAATTCATTTTGTAAATACATTCTAAACTTTCTACTAAATCTGGATCTCTAATGTTTTCATGCGTTGAATAATGTAAATAACTTATGTAAATAAACTTTTCTCCTTGTTTGGCGCAAGTATCCCTTGCGGGATATAGCGCTTTGGAAATAAAATAATCGTAATGATGAGTTTCTTGTTTTATTTTAAATTCAATTAAAGCATTCGGGTATCACGAATCCTTCTACAGGATTATATAATATATAAGTTCTAATATTTGTTTTTCATATATTCCTGTAAAAGGGTTTGTGATACCCCATAGCTTGGGAGATGAATATAAATTTAACAAGAAACTCAACTTCGGAAAAACCATTTTGTTTATTATTTATAATTATAAGTTTATAATTATTTGGCAAAATATCGATATCTATGGCGATAATCAGATATATAGAAAGTTATAAATATGTCTAGACCACAGATCTTGTTTGAGTGACGTCTTATTGTCTATGGCTGCAAAATAAAAATTGATTCCAATTTCTACCTAGTAGATCCAGATGACATAAGAACCTATAGGACATGCAACAACTGTCCTGGTGTGGAACTAACACCTACCTACATATTCTCATTCCCAGCAATTATCGCAGCTTTCAGAAAATTGACATGGAACCAGAACAGCAGTTTCACACATACAAGATAGAGGACACTGCGACTGCTGTGATAGAGATGCATGAAGACATCTGAGGCTCTTCATTGGACACGACAACAACAACAGAAAATTGACATGGACCCAGAACAGCAGATTTACACATCCAAGATATAGAACATTGCAACTGCTGTGATAGAGATGTATGGAGACATCTGAGGCTCTTCATTGGGCACGACAGTAACAACAGAAAATTGGCATGAACCCAGAACAGCAGCTTTACACATTCAACTGCATTACATTGCAACTGCTGTGATAAAGATGCATGAATACATCTGAGGCGCTTCATTGGACACGACAACAACAGAAAATTGACATGGACCCAGAACAGCAGCTTTACACATCCAAGATATAGGACATTGCAACTGCTGTGATAGAGATGCATGGAGACATCTGAGGTTCTTCATTGGACACAACAACAACCTAGTATGCGACTCATATGTTTTGTCAGAAGTTATAAAACCCAAGTAAAATAAGCGCCAATTTTGAAATATTAAAAAATATTAATAGAATATCAACTGAAGGTTAATTTAACTTGTTCCTTGATATTTGGCCAACCCATTTTCTTGATAAATAAAAAATGCCAACCACAAACGCGTTTCTGGCTTGTTGGTTCTCATCAGCGTGGTGAAGGCTGTAACTCTGCGACCAAAAATCTTTAGGTCCCAGAAGCTTCTTGAGAAATCTATAAAATGTCTTGATGGTCATCTGCCATCTAAAAAACGCTCATGTTATTGTGTGTGTGGTCAGGATATACCTAATTTATATTTATTTATAGATTCATTTATTCATTAACATGCCATATCAACCTTAAAATACGATAGATTTTTCAAATTACAATATTTTTTTATAATCTTGAATGAAAGATTATATATTTTTCTGTATATATATGTTATATAAAAATAATGATATTTTTGTTGATTTTTGAATATTTTGATATATACAGAATTATTAGTTGTTGCTTGATTTTGGTATCCATGAGTATTTAACGATATTGTTTTGCAGTCCTGGCACAATAATTAAATAGAATTAATTATCAAAAATAGCTTTAATTGAGCCAAAGGAACACATTAAAAAACATAACTTGATAAAAGTAATGCCTGGCTTAAGGCGTAAGAATCTAAAAAATTAAAAACCTATTTACATAATTACAAAGGTTTGAGCCGGCCATCGAGAAACAACAATAGAGCTTATATAGTGAAAAACGGCGACCTCTGGTTGTCGATTTACCAGAGTCATTTAATCTATGAAATATATTTGAGAAAGATAATATTTTACATAGCATATATATATTTTTATATAATTACTACATATATTTTAGAGAAAAGGTACTTTTATTAAGGTTTAAAGAAATTACTACACATATACAGAATTAAGATTTGATTCATTCTATATTTGTAGAAACATTTATAGAGAATATTTTTAAATAAATATCATAAGAAACATATTTCTAATAATAATCGTTATAATTTATATTGATAGATAGCAATTAAAACAATAATTTTCTATATATTTATTGAAAAATATTGAATGAGAGGGCTTGTGGCTCATTAGTATTGAACCCTCTTTTATTTGATGATACAGTTAAACCTGTCTATAGCGCCCCCTCTTGGGACTTATTAAAATAGGGTGTTATAGAGAAGGGGTGCTATAGACGGTTCACTTTTAATGTAAAGTGTTTACATTTTAATATATTCAAAATCGGGCGCTACAGAGAGGAAGGCGCTATTTAGAAGGGGCGCTATAGAAAGGCTTAAATGTATTATTGAGAAGAAACACATTGCCGGTAAATTTATTTGTTACAAATTCTGACGATAGATGGCAATTGAAGTTATAAAGAGATTATTTTTATATAACGGCAATACAAGCTTTCGGGTGTAACAGCCCTTCGACAGGTATAGCTATAATGCTAAGGTTGTTTCAAAAATTCGTAAACACTTGCAAAAAATTGAAATGCAAATATTTTTCGTCGTTATGTATAATGTATTTGTATTATGTATAAAGTAATCGTATTATGTATTATTATGTATTCGCCGTAATAATATTATTAGCCAAGTAATAAGAAAAGCAAAGTTTCAAGAAAAACACGAAGTTTTGGGACAACCTGATATTTATTGGGATGAAGTCTATAAATGTGTTAACAATTTTGGTATGTATATAGTATCAGGTTTAACTTTATTAACATCATGAAACGCGATATCTCAAACTCAGGGATATTTGCGTCAATACCTTTCACTTCATTACAGCAATTCGGCTATATACAATCCAGTTCAATTCATTATTTTACATAAATTAACTAAAGAAAATTGTCCAAAGAGAAAAACAAACAACAAAGCAAAACACAAAGAGCAAGCATCGCAGTTCTTTTTTTTTTTATCTAAGATTCCTTCTCTTTTTTCCAATTCAAGAGAAAGTTGTATATGTATTTACAAAATTGATCAAAATTTTTATACTTTTCTTTTTTTGTCTACAAATTCATCAAGCTAAGTATATAGTATGGTAAGTTAATAATACTATTAAAGAAGAATAATTTCGCCATTTATTATTTCCTAGAGGGATTCTTAAAATATATTTATTTTAATAGTTTTTAAAGCTTTTTAACGGACGTAGAAATTTAGTTAAAGTACCCTCCAGGATTTAACTATAGGTTTCGGATATCTTTAGCTCAAATCCTTCAGTTTCAAAACGTTGGGCTTAGCAGGAATTTTAAAGAGAATTTCTTCACACTTTCATAATGCTTATTGCCTTGGCTTATCCAATATTAAAATTGATATTTTATTTATGTTTTTTTTTTTTTTTTTTTCATTTTAAGTGATTTTTTATCCTATGAAGGCCCTTCCTCTCTCTTTTAATGTTATATATTCATTACAACACTAGATACAATACAAAAACAATAAAAAAAGGTTTTTATTAAGAAGATTCATCCCATACAGAATTTACCCAGATGGGTAAATAGAAGTAAACATAACAGTTATCTACATAAAGTGAATATTAAGATCGACCTTTCTTCAAGTTGGATCCATCATCTGTGTTACGTCTATTGCCTGTGCTGTTTTCCGAAATTTGTGAAAGGCTAAAGTATTGGGTTTGTTTTTCACTACGTTTGCCATTAGAACATATGGCGAATTGTTTTCATAACCAATATTTTAACGGAGAATTTCTATCTCCTTTTTCAGTGCCGGACAATAAAACGTGTAATATAACACTGGATAAAATAATTAATATTAGAGAGCGCAAAATATTTTGATTTGAGAAATAAAGTTGTCAATAATATTACACTTTCTCTATTATATATTTATAATTTATAAAGTTTTATCCTCTCTAATTGTGTATAAATGTCCCTATGCCATATTGCATCCCAGCCAATGACTCCCATCCCGTCATATTCAAGCCTATTGTCCGTTTATATGAGGCCCACAACCCGCTCTTTACGACAATCGTTCATTCCAGAATGCTCAGTGTCGTCCTCTATTCATAGATACTTTGTACGTCAAGATCAGTTTTGTTATTTTAATGGACATTCCAAAATATTGTAACGGTAGAGATAACGAGTACTACAAAAGCTTAAGTAAAAAATAGTTTATTCAGAAAATGCAAAACTATATCTAAAAATTTATTTACAAGTAAAATATATAAGAATCGTAATGAGTGACTATGCAAATATTAATGATGATATACCACAGAATATTTAAAATAATTATTCAGTGACATTGCCCCCTTCCTAGATGAACAGCGTCCCGCTGTAATTATCACTTGAACAGATCAGCTTGGTCCTCAGGGTCATGGTAGGGTTTCATTCTCAGTACATGGACCAGGTCTCTTGTTTGGCGTCTCCTGGTTGATTGGTCCACAGTTTCAACTTCGAAGGTCACGTCAGAGAGTTTCCGAGTAACCCTGTATGGCCCGAAGTACCTTTTCATCAGTTTTTCTGAGAGTCCCACCTTTCTTATCGGGATGAAAATCCATACCAGGTCACCAACGTTGTAATCCATTGCTTCGTGCTTTGAGTCATATCTGGCCTTGTCCTTTTCTTGGGCTTTCAAGGTTTCTAATCTTGCTAGCTGCCTAGTCTCTTCGACTCGCGAGGCAATCCTCTGACTGTAATCCTCTTGGAGATCTTCTTGCGGATTTGGGAAAAGAGTGTCTACAGTTGTCTCGGCTTCGCGTCCATGAATCAGTTCAAAAGGGGTAAAACCTGTCGTATCTTGTTTTGCCGTGTTGTAGGCGAACGTAACGTAGGGCAGGATTACGTCCCAGTCCTTCTATTCAACACTTACATACATAGCGATCATGTTGGCTAAGGTTTTGTTTAATCTCTCCGTAAGTCCATTCGTCTGGGGATGATACGCTGTCGTGAACCGATGTATCGACGAGCATTGACTGGTGAGTTCCGCAATCAACTTGGATTGGAATACTCGTCCTCGGTCCGTGATGATTTCTCTGGGGGCTCCGTGCTTGAGAACAACATCTTCCATTAAGAACTTGGCTGCTTATTTTGCTTCCCCTGTGGGTAAGGCTTTAGTAACGGCAAATCGAGTAAAATAGTCAGTGCAGACTATGATCCATTTATTACCAGTATCAGACTTGGGAAATCTTCCAAGGAGGTCCATTCCAACTCTCTGAAAAGGGGAGGTTGCAGGAGGTATTGCCTTAAGTAGTCCGGGTGGCTTTTGAGTTGATTGTTTCTTTCTTTGGCACTCTTTACAATGAGCGACATACTTCCGTATGTCCCGGAGAAGTCCTGGCCAGAAATATTTGTTTTTAACTCTCTCATATGTCTTCGAAAATCCAAGATGACCTGCTGTGGGAGCGTCGTGTAAACTTTTCAGTAGTTCTAAGCGTAAGTGCCTGGGAACAACTAAAAGGTGTTGGTTTCCCAGGGGGTCGAAATTCTTTTTGTATAAGGTTCCTTTTAACATTTCATATCCTTTCGATTCTGCACCAAATCTTTCTGTTTCTTCTATCAATTTACTAATTTTAGGGTCTTTTCTTTGTTCAGCCTCAAAGCACGTCAGAGCAGTTATTGAGGGTATATCATCATCCTCATCATTGTATGCTTCCTCCGATTCAAGTTGGAGAGGATTTCGAGAAAGACAGTCGGCATCTTGGTGTTTGCGTCCACTTTTATAAACAACTGTTACGTTGTATTCTTGGAGTTTTAAAGCCCATCTTGCTAGTCTTCCTGTCGGGTCCTTCAGGTTAGATAGCCAGCAAAGAGCGTGGTGGTCAGTGACGATGACAAACTCACGACCAAAAAGGTACGGTCGAAATTTGTTGATGGCCCATATTGCGGCCAAGCATTCTCTTTCCGTTGTTGAGTAATTCTTCTCCGCCTTCGAAAAAGTTCTTGAAGCATAACCAACTGGCCGCTCCTTCCCATCGTTGATCTGCACGAGGACAGCTCCAATTCCATAACCGCTGGCGTCAGTATGAAGCTCGGTTGGCAGTTGTTCTTCGAAATAGGCAACAACAGGTTCAGACATCAATGCTTCTTTCAAGGAATCAAAAACATCCTGTTGGTCAGAGTTTCACGTGAATTTATTATCTTTTTTGAGGACTTCGTGTAGAGGAGCAGCTTTCTCAGCAAAATTTTCGATAAATCTACGATAATAGGAGCATAAGCCAATGAAGCTTCTCACATCTGTTATAGATCTTGGGGTCGGAAACCTGGCGATAGCTTCAATCTTTTCTGGATCGGGATAAATACCCTTACTATCGACGAGGTGTCCAAACACTCTTATTCGTTTAGTTCCGAAAAGGCACTTCTTGGGGTTGAGGCGTAGCTCGGTTTTGTCGAGACATTGCAGTATGATTTCAAGCCGGTGTAAATGTTCGTTGAACGATTTGGAATACACAACGATGTCGTCTAAATAACAGAGGGCCATCGTCCATTTCAGGCCTTTCAATATCTTGTCCATCATGCGCTCGAATGTTGCAGTGGCATTACATAGGCCAAAGGGCATGACCAGGAATTCATAGAGTCCGTCAGGGGTAATAAAGGCAGTTTTTTCTCTATCTGCTTCGTCGACTTCTATTTGCCAATATCCCGAACGAAGGTCCATTGATGAATAAAATTTGGCTCCTTTCAGGGAGTCAAGTGTATCATCGATTCGAGGTAGTGGGTAAACGTCTTTTTTAGTAACCTTGTTTAGTCGTCTGTAATCCACACAGAAACGCCAGTTACCATCCTTCTTCTTCACTAAAATAACCGGCGATGACCATGGACTTTCTGAATGACGTATAATCCCGGCGTCTAGCATTTTGTCCACTTCCGTTTGGATTGCTTGGCGTTCTGTAGGGGAGACTCGATATGGTCTATGCTTAATAGGCTGATGGTTTCCAGTTTCAATTTTATGCTTGGTTACTGAAGTTTGCTTTACTGGTTCATTATTTTTATCAAATATTTTATCATGTCGCTTTAAAATTGATAAGATTTGAGACTGCTGCTCCTCTGATAAATCATCACTAATTAGATTTTGTAAAAATTTAAAGTCACCTTTATCAGCATGACTGGAATGATTCCTATCTTTCACCTCCTTATTAAATTCAGAACATTCTGAAATAGCCGTCAAGTTATTTTCTTCAACCCTTTGAATTTTTCCTAGGCACATTCCCTTAGGGACTATTTGAGCTGTGGTGCTAGAATTCACGATCCAAAGTTTTCCTTTATTATGGGAAAGCCTGAATAATGCCCAGGGAAGTGTTAACCCTTTTCCTATTGATAATTTTTTCGAAGGTTCAAAAAGTACCTGATTTTGCCCATTAAGCTCTTCACTCATAACATTTATTAGTTTGGCAGATTCGGCTGGGATTACGACGCTTCTGCTAGCCACAACCTTTCCCATGGAAGCTGGTGAATTTAGTACATCTTTGGCCTCTTCCAATCTGATTTCGGCGCGTCCACAATCAATCACGGCATTTGATGCCTCTAGGAAATCCCATCCGAGGATAATACTTGGGTTGCTATTAGGGAGGACGATAAACTCAAGCGGCTGTTCCAATCCATTGATGCTCAAGCTGATTGTGCATCGGCCGATCGATGTAACATTCTTGCCATCAGCAACTTTCAGTCATTCCGCTATCCCTGAACATGGTCTTTTTTTAATTGTCGTCTTAATCCATCAGAGATAACCGAAAAAGAGGAACCTGAATCGACTAGAGCAGAAAACGCAATGTCATCAATGATGATTTCGACATAATTTTGTTGTAATTTAGCGGCTGTCGACGATGGAGGGTTTTTCACACCCGCGGCTTCCCCCTCGAAAGAAGACGCGACGCTTAGTTTTTTTCTAGATTGTAGCGGCGTGGGGATTGGCTTGCATGGCGGCCTGGGGAAACGGACTGGCGTCTTGGGGATCTTCCTCTGTTTGGATACGGCGATTGTCTGCGGTAGGTTTGGCTTCTTATGGCTTGGTGGTCACCCATTTGAGGTTCTTGGGTGTTTGGTGCATGTCCTTCGGGTCTCTGCGTCCATTGTCGGCGTTCTCTACAATATCGCTTAACATGGCCTGGGCGGCCGCAATTAAAACATTTTGGGATGTTGTCATGCGTCCTCCATTCATCCGTTCTTCGCTGTGGTGGCGTCTGGTTATATATGAGTGTTTGGGTAGGGTACTGACGTCGTGGAACCTGGTTGAATGTACGTGTTTGGTTGGGGTACGACTGTCGTGGTGGAGGCCTTTGAATAGGCTTCGAAATTGCAGCTACGTTTTTTTCAATCTCTTCTCGGATAATCTCTTTCAGAGAAGATGGTTCAGGGGTAGTTGACTCCGGATTTAGTGCGCGATGAACCTCTTCACGCACGATGCGTCGGACCAAGTCTTCCATTGATTCAGAGTCTGCTGAACCGATGGCAGCAACATTCGGTAGTCTGTCGAATATTACACGTTTATTTACACGTTTTTTATTTGAAGCCTCGATTTTTCGGCACCATTTGATGAACTCATCGATAGTTGCGATGTCTAAAATGATCATTGACCGATATATCTCCTCCGATATTCCTTTCATCAAGTGTGCGATTATTTCATTTTCCATCATAGCCGGATCTACTTCTCTGCACAGATGGAGAACATCTTGAATGTAGGAGTCACTGGTCTCCTCCTTCCCCTGAGCTCGAGTTTTAAGGTTCTCTGCGAGCTGATCTTTTTGGGTGACATGATGTCCGAAATTCTGAGAAAACATTTTCACAAAAATATCCCATGAACTAATTTTCTCTTCAACATTTTCGTACCATCTGTGCGCTGTTCCTTGGAGAAAAAAATAAACATTTGCGAGGCACATTGAATCATCCCAGCAATTATAGCGGGCGACGCGATGGAACTCCTTCAACCATTTTTCTGGATTCTGGTTGCGTTCTCCAGTAAAAATAGAAGGGTTTCTAAAAGGTTGAAAGTGGTACTCACTCATTTTTGTCTGTGTCTCTTGATTGACCATAGCGATGTTTTCCTCAAGTTCTAGTCTTTGTAGTCTTCGGCTTCTTCTAATGGCTTGGGCGTCGAGGGAATATTCCAGCTTCTCCACCAGTTGTCACGGTAGAGATAACGAGTACTACAAAAGCTTAAGTAAAAAATAGTTTATTCAGAAAATGCAAAACTATATCTAAAAATTTATTTACAAGTAAAATATATAAGAATCGTAATGAGTGACTATGCAAATATTAATGATGATATACCACAGAATATTTAAAATAATTATTCAGTGACAATATATTTGAGATTATGAGCCTAAATCCGATATGAAATCAGATTTCAAAGTTCGATCTTGATCATGCAGACTTTGGGTTCATCCTTTATTCATACATGTTTCATTTGTCTGAATATAAACCGTTTAATTAAGGTTGAGTATAATCTACCTTACGTTTATAAAAAAAAGGCATCTCCTGATCTTGTAACTGATATATTTTGATGGCTGTGCCATCTGTTGAAATAAATATCAGCTAATCGTTATTTTTAATTATTCCAGAATTGGTCAAAAATGCCCATTCTTGATTAATCAAGAAAAGCTATACACGTTCACGTTTCGGGCTGTATGCCCTCTTCAGGGTTGTTCAAGCTGTACATCAAAGACAAAAAAACTGGTGTTTGAGGCATCCTGAAAATTTATGAAACGGGTATTTAAGACTAGAAGTGCGTGATATTCATATGTGTGATAATTAATCCACTCCATCCCAATACAATTTCAATTTTGCACAATTCTTTCTTAAGTTATATCTGTAAAGGATGAATAAAATTGCACTTAAAAGATAGATATGTGAAATGACTACAGGTAATAAGATAGATATGAAAAAGAATAGATTCACTATGATAGACTTTTAAGATTAAAAATATACTAAGATAGGTCTGTAAAATGAATAGAGAGAGAGAGAAATTGAGATTGAAACTGATTTTTATTACAATGTCCATATAAGATTATATAATGATAAATATATGCATAAATAGATAAAAATAATTGATAAATATACATATATAAAAATATATATACAAGGTCTTCATTGGTGGAGCCCACCGCGGAAAAGACTCCGCCACCGATGGACTGCGAGAGTTCTTTTCCACAGAGTGGGCAGGTCGATGTGATGGCTGGCATTATCCAGAGAGAGAGAGAGATTTTGAGATTTAAAAATATTTTATTGACCTCATACAAAAGTTAATCGTGGTAATATAAAATACTATATATATATATATATATAAGAGGGATAATCAAAAATATAAGAAAGATAAAATAAAAGAGTAAATGATATACAGTTATGTAAAGTCCAAGAGACAAAGAATCCTCCTCCAGACAGTAAGTCACGTTCTCCCCTCATCTCAAGGCTCAGAAAGAACCTGTGAATTGATGACTTGGCAGAGAGAGAGATTTATTATGATATAGATATGAAAAAAGAACAGAATTTCGAGATAGAGCGATCAGTCTATTACATCTACGAGCTGTTGAGTGAAGAAGTAATCAATAATTGGAACGAGAGAGATAAAGGGGATCTACAGATTTAATTGAATCTCCTCATTAGATTAATTAGAACTTGGGACAATTATTGTGACAAATTTCTGTTTAGTTATTTTCTTGAAATTTTAATACCTAGGTAAAGGCTCTCTCTTTATGCAAAGATAATACTTTTGCTTTTTTCCGATGGCTACAATTAATATATAAATATTATGAATATTTTAATAAAATAAATCTGAATAAGTCGAACGAATTGTTTTTTTTTCAATAGAATAATATATTAACATCCTCATCCTTTGTATGCTAATATTAGACGCAACTAAATTGTAGATATTAAGTAAATTTATTGTTTTTTTTTTTGTTGTTTTTGTATAATGTATGGAATTTATGTAGAATAGATATGTAAAAAATAGGATGAAAGGGCAAATTTCGATAAATAAAGGTCAGTGTGGAAGTGAGGTAGTCTCGGGCGTCTTACTGAACCTCCTTCAAAGCTTGAAATTTTCCCCACGTGGGTCCCTCGATATCTGAATTTAAAGACAACTAAAGCTGTTAGCCTTATCGTGCAAACACTAATATCTGACTATACATTATTGTAGCTAGGAGTATTATGTTCATTTGAAATTACATTACTGATCAGGATATTGTTGTATTCTGGTCATCGTGGTTCATTTTTATATAATTTTATTGTATCACAACTATACATATGTGTATTCTAGGCTTTCAAAATAATGATTATAGAAGGGCAGCTTCTACATGTGCTCTTACTTTGAGTACACAGCTTTTCCTATTGGCTTACATATATCAAACAAAAATGTATGTTTGATTTAAAAAGCTAGACAACGAAATGCTAAAAAAAATATAATTAAAAATTAAATTAATTATTATAGACGCATATGATTCTTTTGAAAAGTAAGCAATTTCTAATGCCCTTACTGTAATGGAAAAATTGAATTAGAGTAAGGGCAGTAGAAATTGTTTAATTTTTAAAAAGAATCATACGCGTCTATAATAGTTTGAATATTCATAACAGATGGCGCGCTGATGCATCATAAAATAATTAACATTATCTATATACAATTTGAAGAGCTTCCAAATTAGTATTTCAAAATTTCATTGTTTTGTTTCACTCTATCTAGATTTAAATAAATACCTGCAAATTCTTTGATTGAATTCAACATGAACTATTGTTTCTACATAGAATTATACCAACACACATGAAGTGTACATTCCACACGTCCCAAAGAGAAATCTTACATCGGGTCTCTAATATCCATAATTGAAGGCGATCCTGAGATGGAGCAATTTCCTAATGACTGAACGCATCCTTCAAGAGAAATACACTTTCCAGATTAGAAATGGACTTTTTCCTTCAGCTAATCCATATATTTGATGTTAAAAGACCTTATTTGATACCAAGAAACAAATTTTATTATATATATGTTATATAAAATGATTTTTTTAAATTATAACTTTTAGAACAGACTACTCTGTAAAGTTGACCGCCATATATCGCCGCTTATTGCTGTTTTCCATTGGCCGGCTCAAAAATTTGTATTGGGTGGCTATTATGGGTGGCTCCAGGAGATACGCCGAAGCCAAGAATAAAGCAAGATCTTCACCCACAAAATACTATTATCTGCGTTTTTTGGGACTGCGAAGGTGTGCTGTACTGGGAAATGCTCGAAAGGAATGCCACAGTCAACAAGGACTTCTACATTGCCCAATTGCATCGCGTGAATGAGGCTATTCAACAGAAAAGTATCGATCGACAAGGTCAAATCATTCTCCTTCACGACAACCCTAGGCCGCATGTTGCACAAGTCGTCAAAGACGCCCTTCAAGAGCTCGAATGGGAGTTCTACAGAACCCGCCGTACTCCCCGGACCTTGCATCAACCGATTACCACCTTTTCCACTCCATGTCAAACCATATGAGAAGCACTACCTTTGATGATGAAGATGACCTCAAAACCTGGCTCAACAACTTCTTCGACACCAAACCGGGCGAATTTTGGCGGAGCGGCATCAACAAACTAGTCGAACATTGGGAGGAGGTCGTAAATAATAACGGAGAATACATAATTGATTAATTAATTGTTATAATTAATGTTTTTATTTTATCTAAAAAAATTGTGTCGAATAAAACCGAACGAACTTTCTTTACAACCCAATAGATATGTAAATAAGTATTTTGGTCTCTTTATTCTACTCGCCTTAAGGCAAGTATTTTCTCATTCTCAATTTTGTCATCATATCAATTAGAGTAAATTATGATTCAAATTGATTTTTTTGGTGTAATCTAAGAATTTAACAACTGCAAACGATACCCTGATACTCATGTATTCCAAAAACAAAGAAATGCTCAATAATTCTCTATATTCTTTCTCAGAAAATAATATTCTTCCATCTCAAAATGTTCAATATAACTAAGCCAACAAATATATATGAATCATAATATATATTATAAAACGAATGAAGCTTCCAGGGTTAAGTTTCTTGTACAACTTTTAATTATATTGCTTTATACCATGGTATTTTATACCGTGGTATTTTATTATTTGTTTATTATATTGTTTTCAAAAATATCAACAAACAAATCTAAGGTAATAGCTTACTATAAATTTTTTAGATCATCATTATGTAAGGACCAGTCAACAAGTGAATGACTTTGAGACGAATCGTAAAGCCAGTTCAATTTCTATCTTACTACCTATGTAAATAACACAAGATGATTATTACCTTACCCAATTGGGAGAATCTGTATGGGGCAAGTCCCTAATAAAGGCTTTTGTGTGTGTGTGTATATTCATTATCAAATTACAAAACTATTTTAGAGGCGTAATATTCGAATATTACGCCTCTAAAATAGTTTTGTGATTTGATAACAGATGGCGCGCTAGTGCATATTCATTATCATTTGAATATATAATTGAAATATTTTCGAACATCAATTGTTGGGGATTTGGAAGTTTGTTTAAAAAACTATGGAGTGACACTTGCTGTCACATTATTCCCCGAGGAATGTGACACCAAGTCCAGTACCTCTCGCATTGTTGCACCAAGTTGCAGCTTTGCAGGGTCGTCGACCTTGGTTTCCTTCTTTTTGGTGTTATACACGTTTCCCGAGCGGGTTTCCATACTAGAATAAAATTTTAAAAAGTAAATAAATAAAAGTAAATAAAAATAAATTACCTTTTAAAGTTATTGTGTTTATTTATTCGTTGTCTTCCTCGTAGGTCGTGATCCACCGTCTTCCTCTAGGTCCTCTCTCGCTCCAATAACCAATCAAGATAGATGTACAATAAAATATTACAAAAGAAAGGAAACTATAAAAAGGAATAATGATAATATAAATAATCTGTTTTAAATAAATATTAAATATCATAGAATATTTTGAATAAATGTAAGGCGCATTGATGCAACAATATATATGTTCATTATTATTTAAATATATAATTGAAATATTTTTGAACATCAATTGTTGGGGGTTTGGAAGTTTGTTTATAAAACTATATGACTACACATCAATCAATTTTCTATTTGGTTCCCGACGTTGGAGGGGTTCTCTGCCACAACATTCCCCTGAAGAGAGAAACGGCAGGTCTCTAAAACGTCAAGAACTGAATATAAAACTACTTGATGTAGCAATATAGTTTTCTAAATATTTGAAATATAGTATTTGAATATTATATCGATGTATCGATAACTTTAATTCATGGAATATCTTATATTTAAAAATATATATTTATATCTTTTTGAAAATAGAGCAATCCATAAATAAATATTCAATTATAATATAGTAATATGTTATGAAAAAAGGCATCTCCTTATCGTGCAACTGAAAGTTGCTGATGGCTTGCGCCATCTATCGGAATAAATATCAACTATTATCGTTGATAATATAGTAAAATATAGTATTTGAATATTATTTAGATCTATCAATAATTTTAATTTTTAGAAAATATCTTATATTCAAAAAAGTATATATATATATTGAAAATAGAGCAATCCATAAATAAATCTTGAATTATAACATAGTAATTTTTGTCAACAAAGTTTTTGATACACAGTAATATGTTATAATACCATGATAAAGGTTGGCGTTCAGCCAACTGAAATATTGGTAAAATAAATGATATTTTGATTCAATATATGTCTTTTCAATTGATATTTATATCTATATACAGTCTACTCTCGTTATAACGCCACTATCCGGATTTTGCAAAAAAGCGACGTAAGGCGAGGGTGGCGTTGTATCGAACACGTTTAAAATGTGAAAGATACAATAAATTATTTATAACAATTACTAATAACAACTTATACTCTTAAGTCAATAAATTGAATGCAAAACCGGCATTAATTAATTAATATGATAAATAGAAAGCATTAATTTATAAATTATTCATAAAAAAGTAATTACATTTTCTTGAAGAAGTCTGTGATCAAAACTTGTGTTTTCTCTCCCTCACTTATGGCATAGACACGGCGTAACAAATCCGCAGATAGATTGATGTCGTCAGATGTTGCTCTGTATTAAAATAAAAAAGGCATATCCTGGATCTCTGTGTTGAAGGTCATGTTAACTCGAAAGTTCGAGAAATAAATGAAAGTAAAAAGAAACCGAACTTAAGATTCCTATTGATTATGTGAAAATATTAAGTAGTATAATTTATAATACAATATAATGCGGCTTATGATTGTAAAACGACATTTTAAAATTATCCCGCATGTGTTTCTTTTGAACGAAAAATATAAATTTATATCAAGGAGAAATAACGAATATTTCTAACCTTAGAGATGAAGTATGAAAAGATGAATTGTGAAGGGTAATGATAAACGAAAATATAAATCCTTGGACACTTTATCTTTCCGTGTATCATTACTTTTCACAATTCATCCTTTCATACTTCATCTTTAAGGTTAGAAATATTCGTTATTTCTCCTTGAAATAAATGTATATTTTTCATTCAAAAGAAACACATGCGGGATAATTTTTAAATGTCGTTTTATTGTATAATTTTCACATAGATAATTTATAGATGAAAGAGATGGTGCATTCAAGAAATTAAACAATGCTAATTATATCCAAAGCATATACCTAACAATAGAAGTGCTATAAATGCAACAATTCGATATCCATTCAAATACAAATCCCAAAACCACCCGAGAAAGGATTCTGAGAGAGTTTAATTTTCAAGTTGGAGCTCAAATATTGTTCAGCTCTAGTGAAACGGAAAAACCATTTAATATAGCCCAGTATTGGAACCTTTAAAAGGCGTAAAAATAGGAATATTTCTGGAAAAAATATTTTCTCTCGCGTTTCTAGTTGAATAGCTTTGTTTCTTATTTGCTCGTAGAAAAAAAAAGTTCAAAGTGGTTTTTTAAAAATAGATTCCTATTTGATTATTATAGATAAAATAGGTTAATATGATAGCGCGCTATGATATTTCTATAGAGTATACAAGTGTATAAAGCTTCACAGAACGATTTTCTTTTAGATAAAATATAAAGATATATATACGTTATAAATAAAGAGGAATGAGATTTCTGTTGTCTTTTGATCATGTTGAAGATTATGGTATGGAAATGCAGTCGTGGTTGAAATCCCTAAAGTATGATAATGAAAAATAGTTTTGATCAGTAATTTAATTGAGTTAAAGGAATATATAAAAAAAGACATAATTTGATAAAAGTAATGCCTGGCTTAAGGCGAATAGAATAAGGAAAACAAAATATTATTTACATAATGTACAAAAGTTTTGAGCAGGCCATCGGGGAACAACAACAACGAGTTTTTATAGGGGAAGCATGACCTCTGGCGGTCGATTCAGCAGAGTAATTGAATCTATGAAATTATAATTTAAAATAAAATAATACTTTAATATAACAATTTTAAATAATATATTTTGATATAACACATATATATATAATAATACCCGTATATATTAGTAAAACATATATAGTCAGAATATGAATTATAATCGTAAAAGAGCAAAGGCCGTGTTTTATTTTCAAAAAATATATATATGTGAAAAAACAATAAAATATAAAATAGGTCAGGTGTTGATATTAAAAACAAAATAAGGCTTATCCTGACCAGGCTCACATGAGCATTTCTAGATATAAACTTGGTCTTAAATACCCATTTCTTGATTTCTCAGGAAGCCTCTTGGACCAAATTTTGGTCGTAGAGGTACAGTCTTCACTACGCCGACGAGGGCCTACTGCCCGAAACGCGTTCGTTGTTGACTTTTCTTGATTTATCAAGAAATTAGGTTGGCCAAATATCACGGAGCAAGTTAAATAAACGTTTAGTTCATTTTTGCTCTACTAGATGGCGCTCTGCCATCTAGAAAATCTCATGTGAGCCTGGTCAGGGGTCGGGCTTTCCCTTTATATAACCCGTTGTTGTTGTTTCCCGATGGCCGGCTCAAACCGTTTGTACAATATGTAAATAAGTTTTTCATTTTTTTTATTCTCACGCCTTAAGCCAGGCAGTACTTTTATCAAATTATGGTTTTTTCTATATTCCATAAACAAATTAAAGCAATATTGATAAAAAGATTTTGTTATTTTACCACGACAGCAATCCCAATCATGTTTCCAATCCTCAGTATGATCAGTATCGGAAACTAATTGTTCTATATTATCGCAAATATCATCAAAAATCAACAGAAATCTAATTATTTTTATAACATATATATGCAGTTTGTATAGTAGCTTTTTATCTACAATAGGGCGTATCTTTCGTTGATAGGTATTGGAGAGGCCCTTCGCCTTTTCCCTTGTCGCGCTCTACGATGGACTAATATTTGTCGATTTTTTTATAGTATTTTGAATCTCTATAAACCTATATAACGCTGTACCTGCAATTTAAGGATATCGAATTAGAGGAATTTTGTCTAATCTACCTATCGTATAACTATCAAGTAAGAATTTAGTTTTAAATATCGCATTGAGGTTTCTCTTTTTAGTGAGAGGAAGTATTTTCACCATATTTAGTATCCTTTAAAAATATTTAGAATATCGATCAATTCTGCATATACAAAAATAGAATTAGCCTTGTATTCCACATAAAAAATCACAATAACTTTCAAAAAAAGAAAAATTTCACCGTTTTTTTGGCGAAATACTTCTAGAGATCGGCTTTTACGTGGTGGATCACAAACAACCTCAAAAGTCTGACACTAGAAAATAAGATAACAACAAAAATATTGAAGAAGGAATAAAAGTTAACGGCGACGTGTTTCCTTTATTAATGCTGTAAATTCGGCAAGCTTTGACGTCCTTCAACAGGCTACTTTTCAAGAAACTGAAAAATAAAATTTACCTGTATATAAATATTATATTTCAGTTTCTTGAAAAGTTACCTGTCGGAGGACGTAAAAGTCCGAAAGCTTGCCGAATTTACAGCATTAATAATAAAAACATGTAACCGTTAACTTTTGTTCCTTCTTCAAGATGATGTCAGGCGATTCCTTCTCTTGTAACAAAAATATTCCTGCAACAGCCTAAAAAGCAATTTTAATTTCATCATTGTCATCTGGAACTATTCATTAGTAAATAATCTGTGTTCTCTCTCACGACTTAGATCTTCCACGACAGCTATCTGAACTATCAAGTTGAGGGATTTTAAAGTAACGCCAAGTTCCGGTCAAGAAATAAACAAACAAAGCGAATGTCCGGAAGAGATAACAGAAGGCGAGGCCGAGTTGATATATAAGGGTTGACGTTTCTCAGTTTGTCGCGCTCTTATTTTAGGATACGGATGACTTAGGCTTGCTACATTTGTCATGACCCTGAATACTAGATAACTTTTTATTTGAATAGGAACGAATGCAAATAATTATTAATTTACTTGTTATGAACATTCTACTATAGTCTTTCAAATGAGAACGCCAAATATTCTTTATTTGACCATTTTGAGATCCAAGAAATTCCGCTGAAATTGTCATAATACTATGAATTCATTTCTTAAACCTAAAAGCCAGGAAACAATCATTATAGCTGTGAGATATAAATATAAATTTTGCAAGAGTTTTCAAAGGGCATTCTGATGATAACCTCTCAAAATTCATATTGCTATGGCATCGTTAAAATAAAATTCTGGGACAATCGTGGATGGTTGGAAAGAACGTTGGTCGCATAATGCTCCACAAAGACAGAAGCGAGCTTCTAATAATCGAAAACTTGTACCTAGCTGTGTTAAAATTTCGTTTTCTCTCACGGTGATTGTGTGTGTTGGACTTATTGTTCTTATTTTATATTTAAGAGGTATTAAACAGAGGTTTTTATCAATCACGCATCGTCCATTTTACATCGCACCAAGTCACAAGATTTTCGATTATTGGTTTTATTAAAATAAGTGTTTAGGATTATTGTAATTGTTCTCATAAGCCGTTTTTCATATGCTTCTTAAAACTGTATCCTACCACCTATTGTTAATTTAAACAATAAGCAGCAATTTTTTTATATTTCTACTAACATCCAAGTATGAGAGAGATTGATTTTGAAACTATATTATTAATCGTTCATATAAGTATTGGGTTAACTTTAAAATTGAATGAGTTAGATTAAATAATGATAAATATATGAATTAATAGATGTAATTATAGAATAACGTTTGGCAATTTTACCGCAAATGTTTATTTTAAACGAAAAATCGTATTTTATTTTAAGGAGAAATAACGATTATTCCTATCCTTAGGGATGAAGTATGAAAGGATGAATTGTAAAGAGTAATAATAAACGGAAATATAAAAGTGTCCAGGGATGGAAAAATGGATTCCCATATATTATCATTACTCTTCACAATTCATCCTTTCATATTTCATCCCTAAGGATAGGAATAAAAGTTATTTCTTCTTAAAATAAATTACGATTTTTCGTTCAAAAGAAACATTTGCGGGATAATTGTCAAACGTTGTTCTCCAATCATAAGCCGCATTATATTGTATTATAGATGTAATTATATTAAATGATTAACAAATATACATATATATTAGATAATAAAAGGCATATATTGTATTTAATAAAATATTTATTTGCCAATATTTCGGCTGGCTGAACTCCAACCATTATCGAGGCATTACATTTTTTTATGCACAAACTCAGCGCCGCATAGTGTTATAATATCACAGTTGAAATCAATTAAAATACAGAGTAGGTGGGAGAAATTTGTGCATGAAAATAATTATTATAAAAATTGCAATCAAATATGTAAAATATCTCAAAATATTAAAGGAAAAATACAAGTTCTATTTTATTAAATCCAATATATGCCTTTTATTATCTTGTAGCGGCTCCCAAATATTAACTTTTCCTATTTTCATTATAAGTTTTAATTTGTCTAATAACTATTCAATTCAAATATTAAAATTATTCATGTTATAAATATATAATGCTTATAAAATAATTATACATCATTCTAAATATAAATCATAAATAATATGAAATGTAAATATTTATCTATAATATATCAAGCACATATGTCTAACATTATATAATCTAGAATTGATATTTGACCACACACACATAAAAACAAAAATAACTTCAACATGTAGTATACACCAATTTAACCCTTCTGATAATTTGTATAAATAAATGTAATTAAAAGTTGATTTTACAATAAATAATTTGTTATCTGACTCCGCCTAGAATTCCATGCCACCCACAAAATGGTGAGCCGGTAAACTTTAACGAACATTTGCAAGCAATCAAACAAGAATTTCAATTCGATCAAAAGTGAAAAATAAAAATACTCATAATATCAAATTATAAATATTTAAGAAATACATATTAAATATTTATATTTAAAACAAAAATTATAACATATTTCGCAATATTTAAAAACTACGAAAACGTACATCGTTTGGTATTTAATTCAAGGCAAGTTTTCAACTTAAAAACAAATCAGATATCAAATATAATTTTAAAAGAAATAAATATTAAATAAATTCAAATACACATTAAATTGGCAATTAAAAAATAATATATAACTTACAATTTAAAAATTATAACTTGATAATATATTCAAATATTTTTTCTTATCAAATAAAAAAATCAAATATAAAATTTTAATTCTGAATTTTAATAATTATAATAATCAGAATTTTAATATCTCTTAAGGACATATAATTTTTTAAATACAATATATTCTCAAAATGGATTCAATTAAAGCACCCGAATTTTGGCCAAACGATCCAGAATTGTGGTTCATAACATTGGAATCACAATTTTTATTGAACAAGCCAAGTCCAATTACAAATGATGACACCAAATTTTCTTATCTAATTTCACTTTTACCTCCATCAACTGCCATAGAGGTACGTGAATTCATTATATCACCTCCACCAGACAATAAATACGACGCGCTAAAGAAGGCCATAATTAAATGTACCGCTGACAGCGAATTTAAAAAAATACAGCAATTGTTGACTCAAGAAGAACTTGGAGACAGACTGCCTAGCCAATTATTACGCCACTTAAGACAATTGATTGGAGAAAGCAAAGCCGTCAGTGACACAACATTAAAAATGCTCTGGATGCAACGTTTACCTAAAAACATCCAAATAATTCTGACAACGCAAGAGCAAGCATCACTAAACTCTCTAGCAGATTTAGCTGATAGAGTGACGGAGATTACTTCTTCACCATCTTCAAGTACTTCGACTTTAGAAAAGGAACTGGCATCTTTGCGTGCGGAAATTTCAGCATTGAAAATTGACCTTAACAAGAAGGAAGAAAGAATACCTCGTTCAAGATCCAGAAGCTCATCTTCATCTCGAAAATCTTCCCCAAACAGTTATAGAAAGTACAATCCAAATGGCTCTTGGTGCTGGTATCATTTTCGATTCAAGCACCATGCAAGAAAATGCATCTCACCTTGTACTTTCAACAAAAAAGCAAAGAACCAGCAGGAAAACTCCAACAACAATCAGTAAGCCCGGTGGTTACTGATTGTAGCAATAATAAAAGCCACCGTCTATTTATCACTGACTACCGCAACAAAATTAGTTTTCTCCTTGACACAGGTGCAGAGATCAGTGTCCTGCCTCCTCGTCCTGAAGATAGACGGCGTGGTCCAACAAAATTTACTCTCACAGCAGCAAACAATTCACCTATCAAGACTTATGGCGAAAGATTCCTTAATCTTGATCTAGGTCTTCGTAGAGATTTCAAATGGAGATTCATAATAGCAGACACAAACAAAGCCATTCTAGGAGCTGATTTTATGGAACACTTTGGAATAATTCCAGATATCAAAGGAAAGTTTATAATTGATTCTTTAACGAAGCTACGCAAGCGTGCATCAATTACAAATTTCAACTCACTTTCTCCAAAGTGCTCAATAAACAGCTATGAAGACAAATTTTTGAACATTCTCTCTCATTATCCCTCTCTAACTAAGCCTCCATCATATTCCACACCAGTCAAGCATTCAGTCACTCATCATATTACTACAAAAGGGCAACCAACATTCTCCAAACCAAGACGGCTGAATACAGAAAAATTTAAAATTGCCAAATCAGAATTTGAGCACATGATGGAACTAGGTTTATGCAAGAGAGGAGACGGAGCATGGGCATCACCTTTACATCTAGTCCCTAAGAAAAATTCTATAGACTGGAGACCATGCGGCGACTACAGAAGACTAAATGCTGTGACCCAACCTGATTGTTACCCCCATTCCGCACATTCAGGATTTCACCCAAAGCCTTCATGGCTGTACAATTTTCAGCAAAATAGATCTAGTGAAGGCGTACCACCATATTCCAATTAACCAAGAAGACATAACCAAAACGGCAATAACTACGCCATTTGGTCTATTTGAATTCACACGAATGAACTTTGGTTTAAAAAACGCAAGCCAAACATTTCAAAGATTCATGGATGAAGTAACAAAAGGTCTAGATTTTGTCTTCGTTTACATTGATGACGTTTTGATCGCCAGTAAAAATGAAAATGATCACATTCAACATCTACATACAATCTTCAAAAGACTTTCCGATCATGGATTAACAGTCAATATATCTAAAAGCGTTTTCGGAAAACCTTCACTAGAATTTCTTGGACACATCATTGACATCAAAGGAATAAAACCTCTTCCTGAGAAAATAAGAATCGTTAAAGATTTTCCTCAACCTAATTCGACCCGTCAACTCCAAAGATTTATTGGTCTTGTAAATTATTATCACAGGTTCATAAAAAATTCAAGTCATATTTTAGCTCCGCTTTATTCACTTTTAAAAACTAAATCTCCCAATGCATCATTAAATTGGACTTCAGACACATTAGAAGCTTTTCAAAACATCAAAAATGCTCTTGCAGAAAACACACTTTTAAACTACCCTCAACCCAATTCTACATTAAGTGTACTGGTTGATGCCTCCAACGTTGCTGTTGGTGGTGTCCTCCAACAACTGAATGACACTGCATGGGAACCAATTTCATTTTTTTCAAAAAAGCTATCCCCAGCAGAAACGAAATACTCAGCATTCGACCGGGAACTCCTAGCTGCATTCCTCTCTGTTAAGCATTTCTCATACTTTCTTGATGGAAAAACATTCATGCTTTTTACAGACCACAAGCCTCTAACGTATGCTTTCACATCAAAATCTGAACGTTCACCTCGTCAAGAACGTCATCTCAACTATCTTTCACAATTCTCCATGGACATACGCTATGTTAAGGGAAGTGAACACATTGTGGCTGATACCCTTTCAAGAATTGAAATCGAAACTTTCAATCACACGAAGGTTAATCTAGATCTTAATGCATTCCCTGAAATTCAAGAAAAGGACGAAGAACTAAAAACTCTCATTGATAATTCAAATTCTTCACAAACAATCAAATTAATAAAACAACAAGTTCCTTTTTGCAATAAATTAATTTACTGCGATATTTCTACTGGAAATCCCAGACCTTTCGTGCCTGAAAATTTCCGACGACAAATTTTTAATTCTCTCCATAATTTGTCTCATCCAGGAATTCGTGCAACAAGAAAACTAATAACTCAAAAATACTTTTGGCCCAAAATGAATCAAACAATAAATCATTGGTCAAAGTCCTGTTTAGATTGTCAGAAAAGCAAAATTCACAGGCATACAATTACAAAACACGGAATTTTTCCTCTCCCATCAACTCGCTTTGAACACGTTCATCTTGATTTAATAGGCCCCTTACCCCATTCTGAAAATTGTACCCACATTTTGACTGCTATAGACAGATATTCAAAATGGCCTGAAGCCTTTCCGATTTCGGACAAAACTGCAATAAGCGTAGCAAAAGCTTTTTTTCGAGGTTGGATTTCTAGATACGGAGTTCCAGCAACAATAACTACTGACCAAGGTCGTGAATTTGAATCACATCTTTTCAAGGATCTCACTTCACTCATTGGCACCAACAGAATACGAACAACGGCATACAACCCTGCAGCAAACGGTCTCGTCGAACGCTTGCATCGTCAAATTAAAGCTGCAATCATGGCAAGCGGAAATACTATTAATTGGATAGATGCTTTGCCTCTAGTACTGCTAGGCATCAGAACATCCTACAAAGAAGACCTGAAATGCACTGCTGCAGAAATGGTTTTCGGGACAACTTTAAATCTTCCAGCTGATTTACTAACCAATTCAGAATTTAAAAACCCCGATCCATCAAATTTTGCCACTCAATTAAAGAATTATATGAGTATAATTCGACCTCAACCAACAAGACAAACAAAGCAAAATAATATTTTTTCTCATAAAGACTTAGACACCTGCTCACACGTCTTTGTAAGAAAAGATTTTGTAAAAAGAGCGTTATCTCCACCATACGAAGGTCCATTTCCAGTGGTATCAAGATCTTCGAAGACATTTACAGTTAAAATCAATGACCAAAACAAGGTCATTTCTGTCAACAGACTAAAACCTGCATTCATAGAAAACACCCCTCAAAGTTTCCACGATTCTTCAATTCTGCCACCTATGCCCGACGGTGCTGAGGAAACTACACCGAAGACAAGTAGCTACACCACTCGCTATGGACGCCACGTACGTTTTCGACTTTAAGTCTTCACTGGCGGGGGAGTGATGTAGCGGCTCCCAAATATTAACTTTTCCTATTTTCATTATAAGTTTTAATTTGTCTAATAACTATTCAATTCAAATATTAAAATTATTCATGTTATAAATATATAATGCTTATAAAATAATTATACATCATTCTAAATATAAATCATAAATAATATGAAATGTAAATATTTATCTATAATATATCAAGCACATATGTCTAACATTATATAATCTAGAATTGATATTTGACCACACACACATAAAAACAAAAATAACTTCAACATGTAGTATACACCAATTTAACCCTTCTGATAATTTGTATAAATAAATGTAATTAAAAGTTGATTTTACAATAAATAATTTGTTATCTGACTCCGCCTAGAATTCCATGCCACCCACAATCTAATGAATTAAGTATGGATTGCTCTATTTTCAAATCGATATATCTATATATATGTGAGAAATAGTTATCTATAAATTATTTGAAAAAAGAAGAATAAATAATATTAATGTAATGAGTTTCTTTTAATTTTGATTTTGCGAAATTTCGAGCAATTTTTATGCTCTTCAACGGTCAAATACTTCTTCGAGTATGTACAATATAAAGATTATCTATATACAAAAATAATTTTTAAAATGTGTTATTGACCTATGTTATCGAGGGCGTACATCAGACTGTTTACAGTTAAAGAACGAGAGCTCATGTCAATAACACATTTTTCAATTATTTTTGTATAAAGATCATCTTTATATTGTACATAGAAGTATTTGCCCGTTAAAGAACAGATATTTTGCTCGAAAGCTTACAAAAATTAAAATGAAAAATATTCTTTACCTTAATTTTATTTATTCTTCCTTTTTCTAATACATATATAATGATAAGGCACAATTTGGATTATAGATTATAAACACAAGGTAATAAGACCAAATCCTAATAAATATATAGTGTGTGACGTTTCGGTAACAGCGTTGTTACCATCTTCAGACAAAAGTACAAACACTTTTAATTCTAAGAATAATTATCTGTGTTTTTCAGAAAATTATCTTCTTCTTACATGTTATCTTGTTTACTCACTTGATAACAGTAACTATTTAAACCATGCTGTGGTAAAATTTCTCATTCAGTACTTTTGTCTGAAGATGGTTACAACGCTGATACAGAAACGTCATACACTATTTATTTATTTGGATTTGGTTTTATTACATTGTGTTTATACATATATATAAAATATATACAATGTCGTCATTGGTGGCGCCCAACGAGGGATTCTCCGCCACAGGTGGACTGCGAGAGTTGTGTGAAAGAGATAGAGAAGAGGCCAATATGTAGAGGGGTAGATCTCCAGTATTTTAATTTATTAGAAATTAGGTTAAATACTCTCGCAATAAGAGTTTCTTTCAATTGCCTTCTTTTATTTTATAATGGTAATCGCATATATTGCTAAATAGATGTCAATAAAATACAATTCTAAATGAAATGGAAATCGCTTATCGATTTATTTATTTTTTATCAAATAAGACGCGATATTCCCACAATAGATGCTTACGTCAAGAAACAACATTAAACTTAGATACTATATTACATAAACAATTAAATAATTACATGGTTTGAGTATAGTTTAAAGAAGAAAAGAAAGGAAAGGACACCAAAATCATGGTTGAATTTACAACCAACTAATGAAATAAATACAACTTATCAATAGTGAAATGGAAAAGTTCAATATAAACAATGGAATCATTTAAGAGAGAGTAAAAGTTTGTGATAACTTTCCTTATCTCTGAAAGCGGCGGTCACGATGGATAAACAAGTCTGGTGATACAGGAAGTCAACCTAAGTTACTGTAAGTTCTTCACGGGTTCCATATGCTCTGAAGTACTAGAAATGTGTGTAAGTGACTGCAATGTGTTACACAATAAGAGGTAAGGGACCTTATAAAAACTACGGCAAGATAGGTTTCTGTGAGTTGTTTATATTTCAGATATTGACTTACAGATATCGATGTATGTGCTCCATTGTAGAATTTACGTATTGTTTCACAATAGAAAGTATTGCTTTGAGAGGGGCCAATACGTGGTATTTTGTATTATCTTTGCAGATGGCTACTATATTCCTATAGTACGATAGTACGAGTATAGTATCATAGTACGAGTATAGTATGATAGTACGAGTATATTATTATACGTAGTACGGATATAGTATCATAGTACGGGTAGAGTATTATAGTACGGGTATAGTATCATAGTACAAATATAATATCATAATACGAGTATAGTATTATAGTGCGGTTATAGTATCATATTACGGGTATAGTGTTATAGTACGGGAAAAGTATCATAGTAAGAGTACGTATATAGAATTATAGGACGAGTAAAATTTTATAGTATGATAGTACGAGTACATTTTTATAATACGGGTATAGTGTTATATTACAAGTATAATTTTATATTACCAGTATAGTATTATAGGACAAGTATAGTATTATAGTACGAATATAATATTATATTACAAGTATAGTATTTTAGTACAAATATAGTACTATAGTACGAATATAGAATTAGAGCACGAATATAGAATTGAGCACGAGTATGTATAGTAATATAGGCTACTGTAGGATGCTCCCGCTGTTACACAATAAGAAGTAATGTACTCTTCAAAACAAACGATTACATAAGTTTCTGTAAGTTCTTCACGGAATTCATTTACTGACGTACAGGAATCGATATGTGTACTTTACAGAATGTTTATCTCTCTGTTGCACAAGTTAAGACAACACACCAGGCCGACTATATATTTAACTTAGTAATGTTTAACACGTTTTAGATGCTAACTATTGTAGTGGATGTACTTTTTTTTTCTACTAAAGCAGCTCGTATTTATTTTAATTGATACGAAAGAGATTTCATATTAACAAACTCTTTAGTGAATTTCTCTATTTGGATTCTTCGGAAATTACTTCTACTTTTGGATTTTCTTCAATGAAATGTTCCTAGAGCTATTGTGGTGTATGTAGCTTATTTACAAGGTTTGCCCAAAAGTTCATAAACACTTGCAGAAAATTATAACACCCATATTATTCGCCGTTATGTTTGATGTCTTTATATTATGTATAAAGTAATTGTATTATATATTATTATGTATTCGCCGTAATAATATTATTCGCCAAGTAATAAGAAAAATAAGGTTTAAAGAAAACCACGAACCTTTGGGACAACCTAATGAAAAATGAGCGAATGTTGTAAATATCTCTGTGTAAACAGACAAAGAGGAAATGATGTTCTGTTAAACAAACAAGAACAGCTATTTCTGAGGTTTCTTCGTAGATTTCTGATCTTATCGCCTGGTACGTTCAATATACGTAGATACTAGACAATATCTCTGTTTACTAAGTAGAAGTAATATCATTTTTAACCAATGCGACTACGTAAGGTAAGTTATTTACAGATTTAATATGCTTACCATATGACTCAATAAACCTTTCTGTTATACTGTAAAAATCTGAAATTCAACATTCAACCTTTTTCAAACGAACTATTCTACATGCAGAAATTATTAAATTACATTTAAGATATAAAATAGTGTTATGATACGGGTAAGGTGTATTTATTATAAACCTGGTGTTCTGTCCAATACACAACAACTATGTCTAACGTTTCTTCATGGATTTTTGATCTTATTGTAGAGACTCTACTCTTGTTCGATATATACGTAGATACTAGAAACTCTCTGTTACTAAGTAGAAGTAATATCATTTTTAATCAATCATACCACGTAGATTAAGTTATTTAGATCTAATATGCATTCCTTCTCTCAATATATCCTTCTGTTATACTGTAGAGATCTTTAAATTTCAACGTGTTTTATTTTCTTGTTCAATGAGCTATTATTTCTACATGCACACACTCCTAAATTTTCTTTAATATATTATAAATGGTGTAACGATACGGGAAATGACGTATTCATTATGTACATGATGCTCTGTTCAATACACAACAGCTATTTCTGAGGTATTTTCATATATTTCTAATCCTATTGCCCGGACGTACCGCATGTTCAATATTCATAGATACCAGAAAATCTCTCTGTTACTAAGTATAAATAATATAATTTTTAACCAATGCGACTACGTAGGGTTAGTTATTTATATCTAATATGCTTTTCTTCTCTCGATATACTTTTCTGTTATAATGTAGAAATCTTTGAAATTCAATATTCAACCTTGTTCAAATGAACTATTCTACATGCACACATTCTTAAATTACATTTAAGGTATAAAATAGTGTTACGATACGGGTAATGTGTATTCATTATAAACCTGATGTTCTGTCCAATACATAACAGCTATGTCCGACGTTTCTTTGTGGATTTCTGATCCTATTGTAGAGACTCTACTCTTGTTCGATATATACGTAGATACTAGAAAATCTCTCCGTTACTAAGTAGAAATAATATCATTTTTAATCAATGCGACTACGTAAGGTAAGTTATTTACAGATTTAATATGCATACCATCACTCAATAAACCTTTCTGTTATACTGTAGATATCTTTAATATTCAACATTCAACCTTGTTCAAATGAACAATACTACATGCACACATTCTTAAATTACATTTAAGGTATAAAATACTGTTAAGATACGGGTAATAACTTATTTATTATACACATGATGTTCTGTCCAATACATAACAGCTATGTCTAACGTTTCTTCGTGGATTTCTGATCCTATCGCCCGGTACGTTCAATATACGTAGATACTAGACAATCTCTCCGTTACTAAGTAGGAATAATATCCTTTTTAATCGATGCGACTACGTAAGGTAAGTTATTTACAGATTTAATATGCTTACCATCACTCAATAAACATTTCTGTTATACTGTAAAAATCTTCAAATCCAACATTCTTACACACATTCTTAAATTATATTTAAGTTATTAAATACTGTTATGATACGGATAATGTGTATTCATTATACACATGATGTTCTGTCCAATACATAACAGCCTGTCTGACGTTTCTTTGTGGATTTCTGATCCTATTGTAGAGGCTCTACTCTTGTTCTATATATACGTAGATACTAGAAAATCTCTCCGTTACTAAGTAGAAATAATATCCTTTTTAATCAATGCGACTACGTAAGGTAAGTTATTTACAGATTTAATATGCTTACCATCACTCAATAAACCTTTCTGTTATACTGTGTAGAAATCTTTAAATTTCAATATGTAGTATCTCCTTGTTCAAATTAATTCTTCTCTTAAATTACATTTGAGGTATTAAATACTGTTATGATACAGGTAATGTAACATTTTCATTATGCACATAATGCTCCTTTCAAAACACAACAGAAATTTCTGATGTTTCTTCGTGGATTTCTGATCCTATCTCAAGGAGTCTACTCTTGTTCAATATATATACATAGATACTAAGAAATCTCTCCGTTACTAAGTTGAAGTAATATCGTTTTTAACCAATCATACTACGTAGGTTAAGTTATTTAGATCCAATATGCTTTCTTTTACCTGATATACCTTTCTGTTATACTGTAGAAATCTTTGAAATTCAATATTCAACCTTGTTCAAATGAACTATTCTACATGCACACATTCTTAAATTACATTTAAGGTACTAAATACTGTTATGATATGGGTAAGGTATATTCATTATACAAATTATGTTCTGTCCAATACATAACAGCTACTTCTGACACTTCTTCATAGGTTTCTGATTTTATCACACGAACACACTAGACAACTAGGCCTCGGATAGGTGACAAAGCCACAACACCAGCTTTAGTAAACTGAAAAGCGTCCAACTAGAAACCATGGTTTCAGACTAATAGCCCTCGCCCTAGCCTCCCTAATAGAAGCAATGGGCGCCTCTCCCGTCAAAATAAACGTCAAAACCTGACGCCATCTATTGACCGTCGCCCCAACTAGAGGCCTCGGGTCGGTGACAAAGCCACAACACCAGCTTTGGCAAACTGAGAAGCGTCCACCTAGAGACGGGAGAGGCGCCCATTGCTTCTATGGATTAATTTCCTTCCGGCAAATTTTCCATCTATAAATATATGTAGTAATGTAGTTGTTGTATCTTGTTGGATGAATGCAGTGTGGCATGTTGGTTGCAGTCGTGGTGGCCACAATGATTAGAGTGGTTTCAGGCGTGATTGGGATTACACAAAAGGACGAGGCATGTTGGATGTCACCACAGAGATGATGAGAGAGCAAGTGTAGCCGACACCGGTCAGGGGAGATCTGTCTAGAGGGGTCTGTCAATCGTGTCTCAAAGCGGACTAATCTGTTTGAGTGAGAAAGGGGCACACCTGGGAACCCGACTTGTTTTTTCGGACCTCTTTCCTCCTACTGGCGCCGACTGTCACTCACTCGATATTTTATTTGGCACTTTGGCAATTACACTACATCTATACAACACATGGAGACATAGATATATATTGGAATATATTACAACATATATATATTCTTATAGTGTAATATACTCTGTTATAGAAAAAGAGACGTAGTGTGTAGACATGAAGGTAGATACTATGTTATCCAATAGGACGCCATCCTTGCTATCGACCTGGCCACTTAATTGACCACCGGCCGTCCCATGAGACAACCTACAAGTTGTTTCATCGTCCAGTCAGGCGCCAAGTTATTAGTTTAGCTCTTTACTCTCAACACCTCTTTAACTATATTAACTCTTCTCAACTAGTAGAATCATACTAGTTTAAAAGTTTTAAATAGGCTTATAAGATATTGGTAGTATTCCTATAATCATTCAGAATATGGAATTTATATACACGTGTGTATAAAATATATAATAAAGCGAAACAAATTTTAATCTTTAGATAATAAAAAGACATATATTGGATAGAATGAAAATATGTATTCGCCAATAGTTCCTTGATTCATATTGACTTAACAAAGGTTGGCGTTCGGTACACCGAAATATTGGCAACTGAATAGTTTTATTCAAATCAATATATGCCTTTTTATTATCTGGATAAATAATTATTTTGATATTATTTTGAAAGTTGAAAGATTTAATCTTTTTTATGCATGGTGAAAAACCTCTTATCCTATAATTTCAAGCTCTATATAAATTTCAAATATATATATATATATATTTTGAAAATATATAGAAAAAACTATTTTTTAAAATATATTAACATTGAATTGATAATTATTTTTGAAACTTCAAAATAGATATTTTATTCTGTGAATCAATAAAAAAGCTTTCTACAAAATTTATATCAGAAATTATACATAAGAAGTTAACGGGATAAAGGGGTAGTTGATGAAACAAAAGCTCCCAGGACTGCAGAAATACATTCAAATAATTAAAACCTGATGTTTTAATAAGTTTTTCCGCAGACAAATCATAGTTTGGACTGTTGGTCGTCCATATATCAGTTTCCTCTGTAGATTAGTTTTGATGCAACATCCAAGCATTAAAACCCCTCTACCTTAGAATTAGAGAAACTAATTTCACATTTCTGTAGTCTTAAAATATTACATCCACGGCTTCTCTGGATTAATCAATTTACTTGTATATTACTTACCTAATAAGACATCCTAGAATCATAAAGCCACCCAGATCATTAGGGCAAACCAATGTTCACCTTTCTTTTCCTTCAGTGCCTACCTCTACTGAGGGTGGGCCACATGGTCTCGCCTTATCTCCCTCCTTCAGTGTCTTCTTCTACTGAGGTTAGGCCACATGGTCTCTCTATATCTCCCTTCTTCGGGACATACTCTACTGAGGGTAGGCCACATGGTCTCTCCATACTTCCTCCTTCAGTGTCTTCCTCTACTGAGGGTGGGCCACATGGTATCTTCATATCTCCCTCCTTCATTGTCTTCCTCTACTGAGGGTTGGCCACATGGTCTCTTCATATCTCCCTCCTTCAGTGCCTTCCTCTACTGAGGGTGGGCCACATGGTCACTCCATATCTCCCTTCTTCGGGACATACTCTACTAAGGGTAGGGCACATAGTCTCTCCATACTTCCTCCTTCAGTGTCTTCCTCTACTGAGGGTGGGCTACATGGTCTCTCCATATTTCCCTCCTTCAGTGCCTTCCTCTACTGAGGGTGGGCAACATGGTCTCTCCATATCTTCCTCCTTCAGTTCCTTCCTCTACTGAGGGTGGGCCACATGGTCTCTCCATATCTCCCTTCTTCGGGACCTACTCTACTGAGGGTAGTCCACATGGTCTCTCCATATCTCCTTCCTTCAGTGCCTTCCTCTACTGAGGGTGAGCCACATGGTCTTTCCATATCTCCCTCCTTCAGTGTCTTCCACTAGTGAGGGTACGCCACATGGTCTCTCCATATCTCCGTTCTTCAGTACCTTCCTCTACTGAGGGTGGGCCACATGGTCTCTCCATATCTCCCTCCTTCAGTGCGTTCCTCTACTGAGGGTGGGCCACATGGTCTTTCCATATCTCCCTCCTACCGTGTCTTCCACTAGTGAGGGTACGCCACATGGTATCTCCATATCTCCGTTCTTCAGTACCTTCCTCTACTGAGGGTGGGCCACATGGTCTCTCCATATCTCCATCATTCAGTACCTTCCTCTACTGAGTGTGGGCCACATGGTCTCTCCATATCTCCCTCCTTTAGTACCTTCCTCTACTGAGGGTACGCCACATGGTCTCTCCATATCTTCCTCCTTCAATACCTTCCTCTACTGAGGGTGGGCCACATGGTCTCTCCATATCTCCTTCCTTCAGTGCCTTCCTCTACTGAGGGTGGGCCACATGGATCCCTCATAGCTCCTGCCATTCCCTTTATCTTCTCGTATGTGCGTTGTTCAGTATAGACAAAATGATTACATTAGGGCTGGTACTTTGACAGAACCTGACATAGGATTGTCTATGTCCCCTCCGTGTGTGTGTCTTTTTAGTCTATATTTCCAGTAAGTTATGCTTGTAATGCATTAGCGCCTTATATGTTATGAAAATTCGAAACTATTTTTGACGCGTATGATTCTTTTTAAAATTAAACAATTTCTACTGCCCTCACTGCAATGAAAAATTAATTGGATGGCCTGGCTCATCAGTGGTGAACCCTCCCAGCGATTTCGCCAGTTTAATCTACCATAGTATGTTATGCAGAGGTAGGTTTGTGTTTTTGTTGTTAGATCATATGAATAATGATTAATAAGTCTTCAACGTAGCTATTCCACTATTTCTTTTTACATTATAATAATATATCTAAAAGTATGATAGAGGTTCCGGTTTTTTTAGCGTAAAATGGAAATATTAGTGTGTTCAATATTTTTATAATTTATTAGGTAGAGGATACCTTTTTTAAATATTTTCTTACAAGCCTTACAGTTGAAAAGAAAAGTATATCACCCAGAATATTATTTGATAACACCACGGAAAGAATATAATTTAAATATAATTATACAATATAATATAATGCGGCTTGTGATTGTAAAACGACATTTGTAATTATCCCGCATGAGTTTTTTTTCAACGAAATATCAAAATTTATTTTTAGGAGAAATAACGATTATTTCAAACCTTAGGGATGAGATATGAAAGGATGAATTGTGAAGAGTAATGATAAACGGAAAAATAAAAGTGTCCAGGGATGGGAATCGAACCCACAGTGTTCCTCTTACCGGGCAGATGCCATGTCACTAAGCGGAACACTGTGGGTTCGATTCCTATCCCTGGACACTTTTATTTTTCCGTTTATCATTACTCTTTTCACAATTCACCCATTCATACTCATCCCTAAGGTTGGAAATAATCGTTATTTCTTTTAAAAATAAATTTTGATTTTTCGTTGAAAAGAAACTCATGCGGGATAATTTAAAATGTCGTTTTACAATAAGTATACTATCCTAAAAGCCTATATGTCTATAGTTTTATTGAAAACCATTTCTAAGATTACACCCTTCATTGTTACATATATAAGCAGAATCGTCCAATATAGTTTTAGTGCTCTAAGAAGCGGTCTGATAGATTAAATTGGCGAAACCGCTTTTTCATTGTAGTAAGTACATTATAAGTTTGGTTTATATTTAAAAGAAAAAAATGTGCTTAAAGCTTCCATTTCTTAAAGAATTTTCTAATTATGACCCAAACCATTTCAACTATCTTTAATATAAATAATATATGTAAGAAGAAAAAGGTTTTAATTTAATATAAAACTCTTATTTGAATAGTTTAACAATATTAATATGAATATTTTATGTTTTATTGTTAAATTCCTTCAATAGAAGGGCAGAAAGACACGAATGTTCAAGGCAGGATATTAAAATGTCTACAAGGAACCCTCTTTCTTAATATTTTTTACTACCAACACACTCTAATAGAATATATATTTTACACAATTATATATATGTCATAATTTGTATAATGCCCAAGATGTATAATTTATTTTCACCATAATAAGTATGTTAAAATGTAAATACAAATTATTCCATCTATTAATACACTGTACAAAATAAACGTGGGAGCCAGCGCGCACACGAGTGTGGAATAAATTTTTTTTCGAAGCTTACATGCACAACGGTCGTGCCCTTCCATTCAACCACGACGGATACGACATATATATGTTTATATATTTAATATATTCAAGCTAAATATAAAAAAAAACGAACGTACTCATATAAAATACCTACCTATTTTCAATATAAAGAACATAAATCTTTTGGCATTTTAAATATGGAATTTGATAGGCATCAGGGAATTTTGTGCCAGAGACAAATCATTTCTAGTAGGTTTATAGCATTAAAATATCTCATATAAATATGTATAAAAGCACATTCATAACGTATTTTATAATCATATAGAGGATATTTGATATAGAATATATTTTGTGACTCTATATAATCCTTTACAATAAAAATTTTGTCCAGAATTATTCGTAAAACTTATTTGAAATATTTTATATAATATAATTTATTTATTACAAGTTGCGCGCGCGCAAATAAGACACTCTATATCCGATAATTGCGCCTGAAACTGTTTACAATAATTCATATTGTAGTAGAGTAGGTAACAGAATTATCAAAAAATAAAATAAACAATTAAGAAAAAGCTCATTGAATAAACATATACATTAAACAAATAAGCAACAACATAAGCAGATAGAAAAAATCGCAAGGTAGTTATTTACAATATGTTAAGCAATGATGAAAGATTTAATGAAGTTATCTGTAATAATTAGTATCGTGGAGAGAGAAAGTTGATAAAAATTTGAGCTCATTATTGTTTTATATCACAATATGACAAATCAAGACAATAGACAGTATAACGACATTTGAAAATTATCCCACATGTGTTTCTTCGAACTAAAAATCGAAATTTATTTTAAGGAGAAATAACGATTATTTCTAACCTTAGAGATGAACTATGAAAGAATGAATTGTGAAGTGTAATGATAAACGGAAAAATAAAGTTTCCAGGGATGGGAATTTATCATTACTCTTCACAATTCAACCTTTCATACTTCATCTCTAAGGTTAGAAATAATCGTTATTTCACCTTAAAATAAATTTCGATTTTAGTTCAAAAGAAACACATGCGGGATAATTTTCAAATGTCGTTTTACAATCATAAGCCGTATTATATTGTGTATTATAAATTACAATAGACAGTACCTGTTTAAATAAAGAAAGTAACATTTTCCCTTCTATTTTAAAGAATATTTTCAAGTAGGCCATCAAAATGGCGTTATAGTGAAACACCGTCTGCCCAAATATTATCCAAACTTCTTGAGATTTCCTCCGGAGATTCGGAAGAGACCCTTTCAAACCTAACCCTCAAACGACTTCCAAAATTGTTTTTTTTTCTAACTCAATTTGACATTTCTTCGCGAAAATAAATCAAGTGACTTTGATGAGCAAAATTCAATATAAAGTATAAATATTTAATTTTTATTTCATTCCTTGACAATTTCGTTTTAATATATAAAAATATTTCAGATTCGATAGAAAATATTTCAGACATATATATTTTTAGATAAAAATATTTCCATATATATATGAAAAAAGAAACAGTTTCTATATATAGAGAAATTTTGTACATTTATACATCATATATATTTTCTTTTATAAAATAAAAATGACCAATGGAACGATAAAATGTTAAAAAGTAATATTTGTGATGTTCAAAAATAAATTTATTAGGAACCGCTCAAAAAGAGCAACCTAGCTTATGTTATTTATAAAGAATAAATTGATACGACCCGGGATCGAAACCCGCATTAGAGACTTTTTTCTAATTGAGTAAAGAATGTAAAATTTCAAATATATATATGTTATAAATATTTTTGTTGTTGTTGATAAAGGGTTCATAAGACAAAGGATCAATAAGATAAAGGGTTTAGGTGCAGTCGTGATAAAAAAAGATAATTATTTACCGTCAATTAGCTTTTATTTTCAATTACTTAAGGAAATATTACACATTAGTTAGTTTAACATTATACAGAATTTATAAAGTTAATCCTATATTAGTGATTTAAAAGGATAGATATATTAACTACGCATATTTACAACAAAACTATACAACAAAAACTGAAAGTCTTTTTAAAAAACGATGATAACCAAAGTAAAATTATCAATGAATAAAATAAAATATATATTTTTTAAAATATAGAAATATTTGAGTTTTTACATTATAATATATATATAATATAATATATATATTATAATGTAAAAACTCAACTCTTTTTAAAAAGAATAAAATATAAAATTATAAAAATATATATATATATACTAACAATCTTATCTACCTTATTTACAAAACCTTTTGTTTTCTTATTATTAGTTTGATTAATAGTGCATGGTTCTGTCTTTCTCTCTTTTTTCTAACTATCATATATATTCTCACTTCTATTATTCTATATATAGGATTAGAGTATGTCTAAATGACGTGTAAAAGCCGATACAAAAGACGTTACGTTGTTAAATTTTATTGTTATTAATTATAAATATATAATTAACTAGAGGATGTTTTAGAAGTAAAGGATATTTTTTTCTCTATCTATACTAAATAATAACAATTAACAAATTTTATAATTTGAATTTAAATAATCAAAATAATGAAGATAATTTTAATAGAATACTTAACTATAAAACTATACAACTATTTATTTTTATAATTAATTTAGATTTAGCTTGCTAATCTAACCAAATCTACTTGATATGATTTATCATTCTGATCAGATTGCTCCTTAAGTTTTAAATGTAGTATCACTGTTATATTTTTATTATATAGTTTTTACACTATATATATATATATATATATATATATTAAATAACCATTTTATTAAATAAATAAAGATTGATAAATATTAGAAAATAAAAATGAGTAGGGATTATGATTCAATATGTTTTGTTGATAAATATAAATAAAAATATATTACGAGTATAAATATGTGCAAAAATAAAAAAAAAATAAAAAAATAAAAAAATAATAATTACTTTGATCTTGTATAGCATGAGTGGATCACATGCCCACGTGATTTAGTTTAAATCAAAAAGCCTTGATAAAGAGAGGCGTGTTGCCCCTAGAAATATTGGCCGTTTAATAAATTCAGATCCAATATATGCTTTATATTTATATATATATACATATATATATATATTAAGAAAAAGGCATCTCCCCATCGTGCAACTGAAAGTTGCCGACGGCCCGCGCCATCCATCGGAACAAACATCAACCACTCTCGTTGACCTCCAATTATTCCAGAATTGGCCAAATACCCATTTTTGAATAATCAAGAAAAGGTAACCACGGACGCGTTTCGGGCTATTGGCCCTCATAAGCGTGTTGCAGGCCAATTCTGGAATAACTAGAAATCAACGAGAACAGTTGACACCCATTCCGACAGATGACGCAAGCCACCAGCAACCCTCAGCCGCACGACAAGGAGATGCCCCCTTCTTAATTTATGCACCTTATCCCAGTACAATATCACATTTGTACTATTTTTTCATATATATATATATATATATATATATATATATATATATATATACATACACATATATAAACGCGAAAAACGGTCTTTATTCAGTTAAAAGAGGCAAATACAGTCGGCAGTCAGAGGGGAAGGGGCATCAAGAAGGAGTCGATCTATCTGTTGTAGTCTTTCCGTCTATTTCCATTTCTATACATGGCGGAGGGGTTGTCTTCACTTCTAGGGGAGTGGGCTTAGGTTTTTTATCTAGGTTCCTGTCTTCTTGTTGGTCAGAGTCGTGTTGAGACGCATTAAGCGGTCTCTTCTTCGTCGGGTATTTTGCATCGAGGATTGCATCGTATACTGCATTATACTTGTCGATCTCCGTTTGAATTAGCCTCAATTTGCCTATTTTATCGTTGAGTGCTCTTTTTTGGTCGGTATTGAGGTCTCTGAAGTTTTTTGACTTAAAATCTTCACATTTCTTGAGGTAGCAGGAGTTCCTATACTCCAGGTCGGGGTGCAGTTCAAGCTGTTGACAGACCTTGGTCTGTCTAGAAATACCTGTCCTTTTGAATACCAACGCGATGATCCTTTCCATTTTAGGGTTGTCTCTGTGCTCGCAGTCTATCAACTCCCTCTGGAGTTGAGAGGAGTCCATCGACCACTGTGAGCATCTGGCTGATGTGTCTTCGTCAAAGTCTTCGGTTCCTGCGTCGGTCCTCGATTCAGAACACGGGTGGATGGCTGTTCCTCCACCAGGGGGGACTGGTTTTGTTTCTTCGCAGAATTCGGTTTCGAATTGCGAGGACGTCATTGATAAAACGGACTTTATGGAAAGAGCGTCGTCATCTGAATCGTTTCCGTCTTTCATTAGAATGGATTGTACGACAGGGATTTCGTTGGGGGGAGTCTCGAGATTGTCAGCCTCAGCAGAACTAGCGACGTTAATCCTTTTCACTTCAATATTCATCGAGATGTTCTTGGGAAGTGGGGTTTCGATTGTTGGTGGACTTGGTTTTGGCCTTTTGCCCTGGTCAGTACACTCCTCTACGGTGTTGTCGTTAGACGTCTCAGGCAGTGTTCTCTTTCTGCCCAAGGTTTCATCATTCGCGGTGGTTTTCACTGTAACTTTTTCTCCTGATGGGCCTGGCACAGCGGGTGGGGCTGTGGGATTGATGACTTCTGAATAAGTTCTTGTGATGTTGGCTCTGATTTCCGGGTTGAATGGGCATTTGGATTTAATATGTCCATGTCTCTTACATCTCAGGCAGATGGTGTCTTCACCCACAAAGACCTTAAAGGTCCTCTGCATGTAGTCGATTGGGATGATTGCCGGCATGTCGGTTGATTCTCTTCTCTTCAACACGACCTCTCTTCTAAGAGATGAAAGGTGTTTAAATAGTGGGTTCTCGGTGGGGAAAGGCAGGGGCCTGATGCTGAGGATCTCTCCGAATGGCGCCAGGGCTTTGGTGACCTCTTCATCCGGGATGAAGGCAAGGATTCCCGATAGAATGTATTTCTTTGGGGGGTTGAATAGGGGCGTTGGGTAGATGGTGTTGCCTCTGACTGCAAAGCCGTTGTTAATAAGCAGTAAGGCTTGTTCACCGTTGGCAACCGATACAACGGCCTGGCTGTTCATTTTTCCAACCGAGTGGATGTTTTCATGTCCTATTATTTTGGCTATTGAGGAAAGGTGCTCCTCAGCACTGCACTCTGAGAGGGCGGTGAATTGGATGGTGGAGTTTATGTTTTTACTTCTTTTTTCGTATGTTTCTTTTCGAGATTCTTCAAATTTTTTCCACTCTTGAGGCGAAAATTGTCTTCTTTGGGTATGCAAATTGTCTTGTTTGTTTTTCTTTTGAGATGGTAATTCAGCGATTGATGGCTTTGATGTAAATGAGATTTCTTCATGAGGGTGAGCAACCAATGAGACTACCGCAGCAGATGACGTGTTTGATGACGCAACGACCAACTTGGCCGTCGCCATGGTAATGAGGCAAAGCTACAACTTGTAGCTTTGCGGATTTATGAAAATTATGAAATAAGAAATATTTTAAACTTGATGAAATTCGATGAGTGATGGCTCTAAATGAAGCCTGAGTAGAGATGAGAAGAATGGTACAATTTTTAAATAGCAAAACAGACTTTAAGCTGGTGAAAAAGCGAAAGACTCAGGAGCTCGCGCGACGCGCGGCCGCACGGCCATATATATATATATATATATTATAAATAAAAGATTTTCTGCTGATTTTGGAATATTTGAAATATACAGGATTATTAGCTGTTGCTTGATTTTAAAATCCATGAGTATGTGATATTTTTCTGCAGTCTGGTAATAATTAAATAATATTAATAAAAATAGTTATCATACACACAAAAATAGCTTTAATTAAACTCAGGAAAATATTATAAACATAAGTTGATAAAAGTACTGCCTGTCTTAAGGCGAATAGAACAAGAGGATAAAATAAAAGAATAATAATCTACATAATTTACAAAAGATTTGAGCCGGCCATCGGGAAACAACAACATTGAGTTTTATAGGGGAAGCGTGGCCTCTGGCGGTCGATTTAACAGAGTATTTAAATTTATTAAATATAATTTTAAATAAAATAATATTTTAATATAACATATATATATGTATATTAATAGTAATTTTTTTTATTTTGGAAAAAAAATTATTAAAAAAAAATAAAAAAACAAACCTCACAACTCACAACCTCACTTCAAACAAATAACAAACTTTATAATTCTTTATAAGTTATGAGTTATGCCTGTGGAAGGATTATAAAGATCCGAAAGCTTACTCTCTTCAAGAATAAAGAAACGTATTGCTACCGTTTATACTTTATTATATATATATTATTTTTTCACCATATTCCACTCCCTATCGATTCTAACCGAAAAAAAAAACTTTTTTTAAAAACTATATTCTATAGACGTAGTGTGGCGCTGGGATCGTTGTTTACATACGTTAGTAGACCTTCACAAAGGTTTGGCGGTCAGCCAACTGAATATTGACAAATCAATTATTCATCTGATTCAATATATGCCGTTTTAATTAAATATCTATTTATGGATTACTCTATTATCAAACCTATTAAATATGTTCATGGTAACTTACAGTTGAGCTGCGTTATTGTGTTAAGTGAATTTATGTAAAAAGGTTTTAAATAAGAATCAACATGTTAATAAAGAATACAAAACTCACCTTATCATGAAAATATGATCTGTAATCTACATTTTGCCCTTCAAAAATGAGTTAAATCTAGACAACTAGTTGATTACCATCTTGGTAAAAAGTTTGGATTTCTTGAAAGTTTCATCGTATGACAAGTTAAAAAACAAGAAAAAGAACTTGTATCCCAGATTAAATATGATAATCTTGAAGAGATATGGAAATATATTAACATCTTTGATGCCTTTTCAAAAGTATTTTCTTCGTCATCTATTCTGTAATTTTCAATTTTCTTTTATATAACATTTCCGAAAAACAGTTGTTATCCTCTTTTTGAACCTTCTTGATTGTCTCTATTTTAAATATATTTTTCTTCTGTAAGTCTCTGAGACCCATGATAAATATATTCTTGATATCTTTCTCCTACAAAATGTTGAAAAATATTATCAAATTGATTGATATCCGTTTTCCGAATGTAATGTAAATTTGGTTTGTTTTGTTTTCAGGAAGATATCAGGTTTTAAAATCTTCAGAATATTAAGAGATAGATGTGACAAAATAATCTTCAAACTTATCAGAGCTTTAATTCTGGAAATTGATTTTATAATATTTGATGCATTTATTTCTCACATGGGGGAAATTTGAAAGGAAACCCTCCATAGTATATTGGTAACGATCACTGCTATAGACTCCTTTGTTGTGCTAGTTTTAGTTGGAAAGCAAATAGTGAATGAAGAATAAGAAATTATGTTTAAATAATAATAAGAATAATAGAGAGGGAAAACGCATGCGTGAAGACTTCGGTTTCGTGTAAAGATATAACGATAATTTTATATAATTTTGAGCATATTTTTCCATCAATCAAGAATTGTAATTATGAACAAGATGGAGAAAGAGTAAAATATAAGTTACAAATCACAGTATTGAATATCAGTGTAATAAATCATTAACACTTGCCTTCATCAGATTTCACACTTTTTGACCATAATTTCTATTAGACCAAATTTGAGTTGGTTTATTTCTTTGTAAAAAAAGCTGAGATGCTTTCTTAAAGATTTCTTTTGAGCTTCTGTATTAGTTAACATTTTTATTTAGCTTGATGATTCGTTCTATAATATTTGTTTTGTGGGCTTCTTGTATTCGTTCTCAAATATTTCTCTTGAGCTTGATGTATATTTTACTCAATTTTCTCTTGGATTTGATGTATAGTTTCTCTAATTTTCTCTTGAATTTGATCTATTTGTTATTTAATATTTCTCATGAACTTGATATACTTTCTCAATATTTCTCTCCAGCTTAATGAATTTGTTCTTAATATTTCTCTTGAACCTTATGGTATTTGGCCAATCCTGGAATAATTAAAAATCAACGTGAATAGTTGATATTTATTCTGATAGATGGGGCAAGTTAAATTGCAAGTTGCACGATAAGGGGATACCTTTTTTCATAATTGATGCATCCGTTCTTTAATATTTCTCTCGAGTTTCATGTATTCGTACACTAATATATCTCTTGAGAAGGAGAGTAGAAAGACGAAATATGAATTTAGATTAAAGTTCAAGTTGTTCATCTATTTTCTTGCTTCTCAATGGTAGCGATAGATATAATTCGAAAGAAAATCATTTAAGGTAACATTAAGATATTCTCTCCTTAGAAATCCAATAAACAATGACCAGAAAGAATTCTAGAACGATTTTATTCTAATTTAGACACAATCCCTTTTTCCAAAGTTAGAAATAATTACATTAATTAGCATTTACTTATATATTTACAATTTGGGAATGTTAAGGATATACCTAACACACACATGCACATTAAAACTTGATAACCACACACAAACCTTTCTAAATTCTCCCTATAAAACGAAAAAGCATATATTTTCGATGAAAATAATTAGTTTATATCTTTATTTCAAACGCTATATATTTAATAACGGAAACTATATAGTTTAACAAAACTATTTATTACTACTTTCAATAATCTCCTAAAATGGTTTCCCTTTACACACGCAAATTACATTTAAACTATTTGAATAAGTTTAGTCACTCCCAATACATATTTTATTATAGTAGGGAATAGATCTTAATTTAATATATCAAAATTTTTCTCTCCCCATTGAATAAAATCAAAAATATATATTTTAAATTCAATTCTATTGACGTTATGTGGCGCTGAGTTTGTTGGTGACACACATTAATATGTTATAATATCTTGATAAAGGTTGGCGTACAGCCAACTGAAATATTGGTAAAATATATGATATTTTGATTCTATATATGCCTTTTTAATTAAATATCTTAATTTGTAAAATAAAATATTGATACCATTTTTAAAAGATATATTTTGAAACGGGTTGATAATATTCTTACAGAGTAAATGGTAAAAGTATAGGAAGGGCCTTGTTCATGAATAACGAGCTCTAACAGCAATTCCGCTAATTTGATCTTCCTCTAACCCTCAAATGTAATATAAATATTGTAATAAATAACTAAGATTTGAGAATTATTGGTAAATGCACCATCTCTCTGTTTCTTTAGTTCTTATTTACACTTTCGATTGTAACCTACACCTTATATAGTGTCATGTGGAAAATTAAGGAAGACAAACCTAAAGAAGACACAACAATTTATTTAAGGCAAGAACAAATTATAAATGATAAAAAGATAAGCAATGAGGGAAGTTTACAATATATTAAAATATAAGCATCAAAAATAATACTCTGCTAATAAAATATAATAAATACTTTGCTACAATAATCAAATAAAGTTTTACATCACCTTCTTTGATATTTTCATTATACTGACCCAGTTAAAATTTAATCATCTGTATTATTCAGGAATAGCTTAATCTACACTGCCTACACCTCCCATTACCCCATCAGCCATGAAAGCCGTCTTGGATGCTTTAGATGTCGTTTCTCTTCTATCGATTTTTCCTATTTGGATTTCCCTTCATGTCATTTCAGTTTAGATTATTATTAGAATTGTTTTTAAAATATATAATTTACTATTTCTTAATTGCCATGGTGTGGAATTATCACCTACTCACATATTCTCATATCCAGCAATGGCTGCAGCCTTCCAGAAAATTGACATGGACCCAGAGCAGCAACTTTACACATCCAAGATAGTGGACATTGCTGCTGCTGTGATAGAGATGTATGGATACAACTGAGGCTCTTCATTGGACACGACACTAACAACCGAAAATTGCATGGACCCAGAGCAGCAGCTTTACACACCAAAGATAGAGAACATTGCTGTGATAGAGATGCATGGAGACATCTGAGGCTCTTCATTGGACACGACACTAACAACCGAAAATTGACATGGACCCAGAGCAGCAGCTTTACACACCCAAGATAGAGAACATTGCTGTGATAGAGATGCATGGAGACATCTAAGGCTCTTCATTGGACACAATAACAACAACTATTGAAAAATTCACATTTTCCCTATAATACTGCCATGACAGTGTTCAATTCCAATTTCTATATTTAATAATTCTCCTAACAAGGAAAATTATTTTAAATACTTAATCAGGTACTACGAAAAAGGTTTCTTTACTAATTTATTATAATTGGCAAGTTTTCGAGTTAAAGAACTCTTTCACAGGCGTTTATTCCAAGTATAGACATTCAAAAATAAATATTTGAAAAAACTGGCCTTACGCCTGGCTGAATTCAAGCTTATCAGACTTGCTTTGAAAATTGAGCCTCGCGTAAGGGCTGTTTTTACTAATATTTATTTTTAGATGTTTATACTTGGAAAACGCCTATGGAAGAGTTATTTAACTCGAAAATTTTCATATTATAATAAATTATAAAAACACTTTGTTGAGTAATTGGTTAAGTAGTTAAAATAATTTCTACAAATTCAAACACGATGGAATATGATCAATTATATTTATTTTCTATTTTTGGGAAAACTATAGATTCAAGGAAGAGAGAAAGCTGAAAATTATAAAGTTCCTTTATTATATATTTATTTATGTGTGTGGCGACCACACTTTGCTTCAGCGAGCGCGGATAAAGCTTCAATACACATACTACGGGCAGTAGTGTGGCGACCTCACTACGCCTCGGCAACCGCGAGCTGGGAGAACACGTCACTACGCATGCCCGGGCGTCATCCGGGACTTTTCTGGCCACGCGTGTCGTCAACAACAAGGCTTGCTTCCAACGGCCGTTACTTCTTTTCTCTTATATATATTTCTGGCTTTAAATAAATTAACTTTAATTATAAAAAATAATTATAATCTTATCAGCGGCCTTTCCACAAGCCACACCATCACGCACGCAACCATCCCCACATATATATATGAAAAAATAATCTAAAAATAATAATAATGAATGGTCGAGTGTTGGTATTATAATCAAAGAAGATATATCCTGACCACGAACACATGAGCTTTTTATATCGCAGAGCACTATCTAGTATAATAAGTATATGTATACTTAAAATGTCTTTATAAACAATAAGGAATGATAAGAGATTCAAGAAATTAAACTTGATAAATTATATATACACTAGCAGCTTACGCCTATCAACGACCTGACCTATCCAAAAACCACTAACCAATTAGCTAATCAAGCTGCGATATATAGACAGAGAAGAAAATAGCATAGACAACATTAAAACAATTTGCAAATCACAAGAGTGTTATAATTTTCTTACTTGCTTATTTTCTTTTTGATAATTCTGTTTCCTACTCTACTACAATATGAATTATTGTAAATAGTTTCACGCACAGTTATCCAGATCGGATATAGTGTGTCTTATTTGCAACTGGTAAATAAATAAATATCGTAGAATTATCCCGTAATTGCCAATTTTACACTATTTGCGATAGAGCGTTACCAAGAAGATTAATCAAACATTATTGATTTACAAGAGAGAGAATAAAAGAGAAACTTGTAACATAGTAAACAAAGATAAACTTATCTTCTAACGGTTAGCACCTATTTACTTGTGATCTTACCCATATACTCTGTGGTAACAATTGATTAATTAAATACTTAAACTATATGATAAATTATATTTATTCTTCTAGTTACGATATAGCGTTATGCTTTGCACTAAAAGGTGCTAGATCACAAAATCAACTAAAGTATTAAGGGAACAATAAAGAGTAATGAATATTTAATTTCTATTACTCATGAATAATTCCGCAGATATAAACATCAATTATTGCTTATAATATATATTTTAATGAATATCATTTATTCTATTTTGAAGAAGAATAATGTGAAAATATGATACCTTTTTTTTTAATAGAGTCATCCATAAATAAATCTTTAATTTAAAAGACATATATTGGATCAAAGTATCATTTATTTTAACAATATTTCAGTTGACTGAACGCTAACCTTTTTCAATTATAACATATTAATATGTATAAAATGAAAGGATTTAAAAGCGCGAATGTTTCTTTTTTTACACATTACAAAATTCTACTGTCCTTACTGCGATGAAAAATATATTGGGAGGGCTTGGCTCATCAGTAGTGAACACTCCCAGCGGTTTCGCCAATTTAATCCACCAGACCGCTTCTCAGAGCTCTAATACTGTATTGGACGATTGTGCTTATATACGCAGCACTGAAGAGTGGAATCTCAGAAATGGTTTTCAAGAAAATTATGGACATAAGCTTATAAGACAGTAGAATTACATTCAAATATTACATTAGATTGTAGAATTACATTAATATGTGTCAACAACAAATTCAGCGCCACATAAAGTCAACAGAATTAAATAAAAAAATATTTTTGCCTATATATCCACTGAAATATTGAAAAAATAAATTATATTTTGATTCAATATATGCCTTTACAATTTAATATCTTTAGTAATCTAATTTCAATTGACACTCAAATTTATAACACGTTGAAATATTTAAGAATAGGTGTTTACAGAAAGAGAAGGAAAGAGAAAGTGAGAGAAGGTAAAAAAGAAAATGTTTACCCTTTCATAACTTGCCTTGTAAAAGTGCCTTTGTAAATAAGAGTGAGCAGAAAGAATTTGTGAATATCTTAACCTTCCTAAATCCTTTGTTTACACTTAAAAAAACAAAATTAAACAATAGTAGAAGACACGTTTCTATTCTTTGTTCAATTTATTGTTAGCAGAACAAGGGATTTTGAAGATTTATATATTTAACAATTGCTTTTTCTACCTATTTATTACACAAATAACCCTTCTTTATAGAGGCTACTATTCAGTTGTTGAAAGATGCATAAAAAAATTGAGGAAACTGCTTAAGTGTAATATTTTTTTTCTTTTATAAAAGAGAGAGAAGTTTTGTTGTGAATTTAATCTCTTAAAATGTTTAAGACTGAGTGTCGTAATCAAAATGTCGTAATATTTACATATCAAACGTACCTAAAAGAGACATTTTTTTCTTTCAAAAAATGAATTAATTCAATAAGTATCATATATTTGGCTAAAAATGATTGAAATCAATATGTATACATATATCAAATATGGAAAAACATAAAACACACATATATATAAATTACCTTTAAATATTTTAATTTTTTTACTTTAAATGTTTGATAAAAGGTTAACGTGGTTCTGTATTTGTTCTTTTTCTCATCCTAATACCTTCAATTCTTCCTTTTTCCCCTATGTTCTGCTTACATGATGCGTAACAGCGGATGCTACAGCGGAACTTGTTATAACCCCATGTTGTTACTTAAAATACAAAACCTTTTTGATACCTTAAAAGTAATATTTTTATAATTTGTTTTTAATTATCATTACCCCTTCTCTAATACAACTAACTTTTATATAAATTATATTTAATTCTACTTCTATATATTAAAAATAAAGAAAGCATATCCTGACCAGGAGCACATGTGCTTTACAGAAGGTAGAGCGCCATCTGGTGGAACAGAAATCAACTATTCATTGATTTAACCTGTTGCCTGATATATGTCCAACCCAATTTCTTGATAAATCAAGGCAGAGCGCCATCTGTAAAGCACATGTGCTCCTGGTTAGGATATGCTTTCTTTATTTGTAATATCAACACCTGAACTACTTTTTTTCTATTGTTTTTTTCACTTAAATATATATTAATATTAAATTATCCAATCATTCCTATTCCCTTTATATGTAAATTAGAATGTTACGAAAGGGGTAAAATCTCTGCAATTCACATATGAATAAGAAACAAAACGGATTCCAATGATAAGTTCCTTGTTTTATTCGATATTCAAATCAAGCTTTCGGATATCAAAACCCTTCTACAATACTCGTGTAGAAGGGTTTGCTAATTCCGAAAGCCTGAGATTGTATAAAATCAAACAAGCAACTCATCCTCAGGACTCGTTTTGTTTCTTACTTAAACTAGAACATTATACCGTCGTTTATGCGACAGAGAGAGAATGAGTAGTTTATATTTATTCCTTTTATCGTTAATTTGAAAACCGATAACATTAAATTGTACCTTAGTAGTCAAAAAATGGAATTCAATTTGAATTGTATATATCAATTTGAGACAACAACAAACCTTTTTTTTTGGGGATCTATGCCCTACAGGATATTCACCCAGGTGAATAATTGCTTTGAAAATATTAGTTATTTATTTACAGGTGATCGTTCATTTACATATCTGTTCACATATGGCTCGTTTTTTCTCAATGTTTATTCACTTGCGTAGCCCTGTAACATTTTTACAGAGCCAATACATTAGATTTATTCTTTATCGTCTTAGACAGCAGAGCTTCTAGAGCAAGATGATTTGATTCAATTTTATGCGAAAGAGAAGTTCTATTTCATTGATTAAATTTATTAAAATTCAACATTTTGAAGCATAACACCATTTCTGTTTCAAAGCATTTGGCCATTAGTAAGCTTGTGCAATATCTAGCTGTTGAGGTTGCGCATGCGAACCGTAGACCAATCAGCAGTAGAAGGTGCACTTTGCCGTCAGCCTATGAATTTGTAGAGCTTCAGCTTCCACCTACCTGTCTAAACGATGACAGAGCGGAAATGGACTGGGCATGTGTCATCTCGATCAATAGTTATCAGCCTGGTTTGAACCAGGGTATTGCGGAAAATGTACGGGTACAGTCATTCTTTACAAGATACTAAAAAACTGCCTCATGAGTTGAGTCTTATAATATTGGAAGATAGAATCCTTCAAAATATAAATTTTAACAACACACTCTCTCCGAGGAGAAGTTTCTTGATTTATTTAAACAATCTCTTAAGCTTTCAGGTATCGCAAACCCTTGTATGCAAACAAATGCATAGGCTGACGGCCAGGTACACCTTCTGCTGCTGATTGGCCTGCGGTTGGCATGCGCAACCTCACCGGTTATAGGTGTTGCACTAGATTACTAAAGGCCAAAGGTTCGTCATACCTGAAAGCCTGAGAGATCGTTTAAATAAATCGAGAAACTTCTCCTCGGAGACAGTGTGTTGTTACCATATTATAATGTTATAAATTCGCAAATTTAAAGCAATATCGTAAAAATATCGTACATTAGTTTTACTAATTTCATGGTAATTTTAATGCGGATAGGCAAGATTCATCCACTCAGTATTCATATAGCTTATATGTCGCCTAGCATTCCACCGGTGTTTGCGATCAATACCCGCTCTAAAAAAAAAAAATGGTTAAAACGACCATTAAAGAATTTCAAAACTAGAACTGAAAAGTTTCCAAGAAGAAGCTTAAATCAGTTTGAAACAGTTTTCAAAATAAGAAATAACTTTAAAATAGCTTCATTATCACTTTATTATTTATTGTTTGCACTTAGAGACTTTATGTGTGTTTGTTTGTGTGTGTGTGTTCATATAAAGTCTGTTCAATTATTTCAGTTCTTTCTTCAGTTTTAGTTATAATAGAATGTCTTTAAAGGTATTTCAAAATTGTTTTTAAGTTTTAAAATTTATCACTAGGTTTTATATATATATATACACACACAAAGCTTCATTAAGACCACCGGTCTTATACAGATTCATCACAGGAAGACAGAAAGCATAGATGGAGCTCCTATACTCCTGGCAGCGCAGTACCCGACAAACGCCTCCAGGTCCGACACATGTCCAGTGGCCACACGTTCCATTGTGCATACATCATGGTTAGCGTATCACTGAACAGACTAGTGTGGAATAAGCCACGTTCTAGTCTTCGCTTTACTCATCCAAATGGACCACGGCATTCGGCGATTCAATTAATCTCCTCCGAACACTGACTGCGGCCTTGTATAATTTATATAAACCAAAAAGAAGACCTTGATCAAACATCATTGTATTCATCCAGTTATAAATTTGTTGAATATCGGATTGAGACAAGGATAAATCACCCAAGAGTTCCCCTCTTTGTTTCTCCAAGTAACGATTTTATATATACAAAATTTATACTATTTTTTTCACATAATAATTTATATTTCATATAACATCAATAACATATAATCATTTTAAGAAAAGGGCATCTCCTTTTCGTGCAACTGAAAGTTTCTGATGGCTGGCGCAATCTATCGAAATAAATATCAACTATTTATTGATTTTTAATTATTCCAGAATTGGCCAAATACCAATTCTTTATTAATCAAGAAAAGCTAAACTTTTATTTGCACGATAAGGAGATGCATTTTTAAACTTTATTCGCCTTATCCCAGTACATTTTCACATTTGTACTATATTTTCATATAATCATATATGATACACTTTTCTCTTGTAGAACGGCATTTGATAATTATCCCGCATGTGTTTCCTTTAAACAAAAAATCGAATTTTATTTAAAGAAGAAATAATGATTATTTCTAACTTTAGGGATGAAGTATGAAAGAATGAATTGTGAAGAGTAAAGAAGAATTCCTATCCTTAGACACTTTATTTTTCTGTTTATCATTACTCTTTACAATTTATCTTTTCATACTTCATCTTAAGGTTAGAAATAGTCATTATTTCTCCTTAAAATAAATTTTGATTTTTCGTTCAAAAGAAACACATGCGGGTTATTTTTCAAATGTCGTTCTACAATCATAAGCCGCATTAGATTATTATGTATTATAAAACACTTTTCTCTTTTGTGAGTTTTTTATTATGAATGGCACCAGTCGTTAGCATATAAGAAGTATTCTTACAATAGATTTATCAAGTGTGTGAAAGCTGTATATATTAGAGCCCTTCAAGAGAACATTTACCAGCATCGAGGTGAATAAGTCAAGCAGAAAGGAATGGTGACAAGCCGTTCCAGAACTTTCACCCAAATAACTAGGTTTGTTTGTTACTTATTGTAGATATATCCCACTGTTATATATAGATATTTATACACTAATACTCCTTTATACACTATACTGTATATATATATTATATTATGTATGTTATATAAAAATATATTATTTTATTTAAAATATATATCATAGATTCTCTAATATTGTTAAATCGACCGCCAGAGGTCACGCTTTGCATATAAAAACTCGTTGTTGTTCTTTCCCGATGGCCGGCTCAAAACCTTTGTACATTATGTAAATAATATTTTATTTTCCTTATTCTACTCGCCTTAAGCCAGTGTTACTTTTATCAAATTGTTTTTATATATATATATTCCTTTAACTCAATTAAATTACAGATCAAATCTATTTTTCATTATCATACTTTCAAGAGAATTAACCACGACCCCATTTCCATACCATAATATTCAACATGATCTAAATTCAAGCAGAAAATCTCATTCATCTTTATTTATAACATATATATATATATGTTATGATTATTTTGTTTTGTTGTTGAAAAAGATAGAGAATTGAAGGTGCAGTCTTAAAAATAGGAAAGATAATTATTTGCCCATCAAGTAGTTTTTATTTTGAATTACTTGAAGCTATTGCACATAAAATTATTTTATACAGTAATATAGAATTTTGAAAATGAATTCTATATTCGTAAATTTAAAAAATAGGTAGCTCAACTATACATATTTACAGCAATTTTCAAAGTATTCTAAATCTATGGTCAAAAAAAAAATAGTGAATGATGAAAGTAAAATATATGTTTTTAAAAAAATGAAATATTTGCATTTTAAATTATATAATATATATATGTTATATAAAAATTGCATTTAACTTTAAAATTATAATTTCCATATCAAATTATTCTGTTAAGTCTACCACCAGATGTCGCGGCTTTCCCTATATAAATCTATTGTTGTTTCCTGTTGGCCGGCTCAAATCTTTTTGTAGGTATGTAAATATGTAATCTTTTATTTTCCTTGTCATCCACGTTACAATATATTGCATACTAAAGCTATACATTCAACTGTTTATATGTATATTTCTACATGAAAAAGAGTGTGTACTTATCAATGCTTTATGGGAGACAGCTCGAGGGAACAATGGCAGAAAGTAGAGAAACATAAACACCGGATGTTACCAAACATAAATAGCCTCCCACCGAATGAACGAAATGTAGGGTAGGTGACGGTATTTTAGGATCACTGGAGTAACGTAGTGTGACGCAAGCTTTTTTATTGAGAGAGCGTAGTGGATGGGAGATAGGTAGGTTCTATGCCCTTCTAACTGCATCGTGAAACCTGAATAACTACCTTTCTAACTGCATAGTGAAACCTGTGTATCTACTTTTCTAACTGCATCGCGAAACCTGTGTATCTACCTTTCTAACTGCATCGTGAAACCTGTGTATCTACCTTTCTAACTCCATAGTGAAACCTGTGTATCTACCTTTCTAACTGCATCGTGAAACCTGTGTATCTACCTTTCTAACTCCATAGTGAAACCTGTGTATCTACCTTTCTAACTGCATCGTGAAACCTGAACATCTACCTTTCTAACTGCATCGTGAAACCTGTGTATCTACCTTTATAACTGCATCGTGAAACCTGTGTATATACCTTCCTAACTGCATCTTGAAACCTGTGTATATACCTTTCTAACTGCATCGTGAAACCAGAACATCTACCTTTCTAACTGCATCGTGAAACCTGAACATCTACCTTTCTAACTGCATCGTGAAACCTGTGTATCTACCTTTATAACTGCATCGTGAAACCTGTGTATATACCTTCCTAACTGCATCTTGAAACCTGTGTATCTACCTCTCTAACTGCATCGTGAAACCTGTGTATCTACCTTTATAACTGCATCGTGAAACCTGTGTATATACCTTCCTAACTGCATCTTGAAACCTGTGTATATACCTTTCTAACTGCATCGTGAAACCTGAACATCTACCTTTCTAACTGCATCGTGAAACCTGTGTATCTACCTTTATAACTGCATCGTGAAACCTGTGTATATACCTTCCTAACTGCATCTTGAAACCTGTGTATATACCTTTCTAACTGCATCGTGAAACCAGAACATCTACCTTTCTAACTGTTTTTTCTGGCTAAGTATACATTCTCGTTCGTTATTACCGGTTTTACTCTTTTTTTCTATATCAACGAAATTAAACCATTTTAAGTTAAACTAGCGCAATGCATGTCTTCTATTTCAATATATAGAATTCCGTTAAGTCATTGGGTAATATTGTCGAAATTCAATTCAAAAATCACTTTATTAGGTACCACTCTAAAAGAGCTACCTAGTTTATGATAATTGCAACAATGAATAATATATGAAGGTTATTCACATATTAAACAATATGTTAACGCTCGATTCGATCCCGGTTCATGACTATCGGGAATCGAGGGTGTTACCCACTCGTCCACCGACTTTTAAATCCTTGTCGAAATTCACTTTCACAATTTACATATATAGTTTTTTATAATACAATATAATGCGGCTTATGATTGTAGAACGAAGTTTGACAAATATACCGCAGATGTTTATTTTGAACGAAATATCGAAATTTTTATATTTTAAGAAGAAATAACGATTATTTATAACCTTAGGGATGAAGTATGAAAGGATGAATTGTGAAGAGTAATGATGACCGGAAAAATAAAGTGTCCAAGGATGGGAATAGTTTTTTTATTTTAAGTTCAGCAAATCATGTGTAATGGCAATATATCAAAGGTTTCAGGTTTTACAAGCTTGATACCCTAATATGATTGAGTGGAGATAAGAAAGAAGAAGAAGATGTGTAATGGAATGAAGTAAAGAAGATAAACCCAGACATGACTAGATTTTACAGCAACTGCAATAACTGTCACAACACCCAACTCACTCCGGACCATATATACCCGGCCATCCTTGCAGCCCTCTATATGACAGACATCAATCCAGAAGTGGACATCCATACGGACAAGACACCTCAGTTGGCTAGTATTGTGATCAGGGTGCACGGACCGATCTGATCTGCTCCACGGACAAAACACCAGCACCATTTAATCATGTATAATAAAACATAATTTTGACAAAATTGATCAAAATAAATCAAACTATATAAGACTATTCTTAGAAATGGGTTAAAAAGAGATTTATATGGATGCCGAAGAAGTTAAAAAAAAGATTAGGTGTTGCAAATTTTACTTAATATAATATTGAATTAACCATTTTAAAACAAATCTTTTAAAAATCACAATCACTTTATATCAAAGATGTTTTACAAACTGAGTTTATTGCAAGAATAATAGTAATAATTGTATTCTATCTAATAAATAATTGTAAATTTTACAATTTGGCTTTGCTATTTGACAATCTCGTAGGTATTTCTAAAATAAATTTAAAACTGATTTTTGTATATCGAACTATTCTCGAAAATTGCCCTTCAAAAACTTTTTTAAGACTTTTTTTTTTCAAAGAAAAAGTGGCATTTGAATTTTAGATATCTTCACCGAGTTTTTTTTATACATTGGGAAATATTACTTGATCATTGAGTAAAAATTAATCATTTCTCCAGGGAAAAGTATCTTATCAAAAACATTTTTATTGTTCTCTAGCTTTTGGGAATGGACGTCCTTCAACAGGCCAATCATGATTATACCATGTTTTCTCCTGTAGAAGGGTGTCCGTGCCCGAAAGCTAGAGAACAATAAAAATGTTTTTAATAAGACACTTTTCCCAGGAGGAATGATTAATTATCACACCTCTATTGTCGCGTAGAAATTAACACTGAGAAATACGCCTTGTAAAGCTTCAAGAAGCTGAACTCTCCAAAAATAAACTTAAACGTTTAGTTTTAAATGTCTTGCAAAAAAAGATATATTTATTCTATCAGCAAGTGCCGCGGTCTCCTCAAGTCACGAGTCACAAGCTCTTCTACCCTTTTAATGCTGTGTTTTCTCAACTTCTTGAAATAGAGGAGAGCTTCAGATCATATAAAAGTAAATGTCGCAATATTGATGCAAGGGATTATTTGATAGAATTACTTGATCATTATATTTATTTTCACCAGAGAGGGATCAGGTCTATCTGGATTGAATAATGTCAAGACCAAGATGTCAGTGCGTAGAATCGATGGTCTTCAACACAGTTGTTCTCCTTGATCCAGAATGGTCTGTTCTTTCGACGCCGAAGTTTCGGGTATGCAAATCCAGGGACAGTGTGAAGTAGATGATCACTTGGCGAATAAGAGGTCGACAGGTTCAGAGACTCGAATGCCTACAAAACAACAATACAAAATATATTCATAAAGAAATCAATGCTATGTGTAAGTTAAACATATAGATATATGGTAGCTGGTGCTAACTAAACTTAAAATCGAGATTAATATTCTTATAGATAGTGGCCTTCAATATAGCTGTCGTCTTCATGAATTCGACTTAAAATTAGGCTAACAAGAGCCACATCAAGTTTGCAAATACCCCAAAGATCAGGAATTAAACTTTATATCGAAAAAACAATAAAACCTCGTTATAATATAATTTTTTTCATTATATATTGCTTAGTTCTCTTTTTTTTTTTTGGTCACGGTTACAAATAACCTTTTTTTATCCTAGGTCAAACGCTATTCTATTTTTAATAGGCTGATTGTTTTTCACTTTTGTTTTAAAGAAAAATACAGTGAATATGCAAATAAATATAACGCATAAGTGAAAAGAAAGTTTATGTAAATATAAAATGATATATGGTATTGGTATGTGCAGATAGGAGTTGAATTTTTCAAAATAAAAGTTTATATTTTATGGAGACTGAGATTTAAGGCAATAAATAGGTATAAAACACTACACAATGCACGTTCAGTTTAATTTGAGTAAGAGGAAAGTTTTAATGTATTGGCGACACACAGATTAGAAAATATTCTGTATGAATATGTCATCTCCATGTCACGACAACATTGACTATCTGATTGCTGTTTCCTTCAATTCCATCATTCCACTTTGCTTCCCTCCATAGCGATCTCCATTACCATTTAGATGACATTTAAATGACAAAAAGTTTGTATTTCCCATTGTGATACGGATCCTAATTAGTTTAGGAAGAATCAGATTAGAAACCTAACTATATTTTCTCAAAAAGTTTTTTTCTTTAATTATATCTTCTCGTCGTGGAACTGAGACGTGTTCAAGAAGACCTTGTCTGGAGAAGAACTCTCTCAAGATGGGGAATCTATGACCAAAGCCTAGTCAATTTGCTAGTCAAACACCTCTTTGGAAGACTATATTTTCTCTAAAGGTTTCTTTTTTCTTTAATTATATATTCTCGTCGTGGAACTGAAGAGTTTTCAAGATGACCTTGTCTGGAGGAGAACTCTCTCAAGGTAGGGAATTTACGACCAAAATTTGGTTTGCCACTTTACCAGCCAAACGTCTCTTTGGCAGATTGTGAGGTTTATATTGGATCCCTTGTAGATCTAATGGAATAAAATCCGCCCTAGACTGACGAGAGCCATTAGCTCGAAACAATGGTCTCTTGGTGGATGCTTCTCAGTTTTCCAAAGCTGGTGTTGTGTCTTTGTCACCGACTCGAGGCAGTTAGTTTGCGGCGACGTTCAATAGATAGCGTCTGGTTTTGACGTTTATTTTGACGCCAGATATGATCTTTTAATTTATTTATTAATTGATAGTTAAGTACAGATTTGTTGAAATAAGAATGAAAAGGTGTAAATAAAAACTCTATCTTCAAAGATATAATATATAGAGCCATGTATTCACTATCCTTCTTTACATAGATATTTCTGAAATAAGTAAATATATAAAACCCTTTAACCAAAAATTTGTAAAAATACCTTTTCTGATAGCATAATAGTATACCATTAGTCTGCCCACGCACATGTGATGGGATATATTCCAATATATCTACTTATATATTTGCCTTATTCTGTCTGTTTGTCTGAAGCTCACGGATAGAATGCGCGCCCATTGGCTGCCAGCGAACACGTGGCCTCCCTGCCCCCCTCTAGACAACCCTGTTATCAGCTGTGCGATACATACACCTGTCTATAGCGGCCACTCTAGACAACCCTGTTATCAGCTGAGTGATACATCCACCTGTCTATACAGACCACCCTGTCATAGCGGTCACCCAAGGCAACCCTGTTATCAGCTGTGTGATACATCCACCTGTCTATACAGACCACCCTGTCATAGCGGTCACCCTAGGCAACCCTGTTATCAGCTGTGTGATACATCCACCTGTCTATACAGACCACCCTGTCATAGCGGTCACCCTAGACAACCCTGTTATCAGCTGAGTGATACATCCACCTGTCTATACAGACCACCCTGTCATAGCGGTCACCCTAGGCAACCCTGTTATCAGCTGTGTGATACATCCACCTGTCTATACAGACCACCCTGTCGTAGCGGTCACCCTAGGCAACCCTGTTATCAGCTGAGTGATACATCCACCTGTCTATACAGACCACCCTGTCATAGCGGTCACCCTAGGCAACCCTGTTATCAGCTGAGTGATACATCCACCTGTCTATACAGACCACCCTGTCATAGCGGTCACCCTAGGCAACCCTGTTATCTGCTGTGTGATACATCCACCTGTCTATACAGACCACCCTGTCATAGCGGTCACCCTAGGCAACCCTGTTATCAGCTGAGTGATACATCCACTTGTCTATACAGACCACCCTGTCATAGCGGTCACCCTAGGCAACCCTGTTATCTGCTGTGTGATACATCCACCTGTCTATACAGATCACCCTGTCATAGCGGTCACCCTAGGCAACCCTGTTATCAGCTGTGTGATACATCCACCTGTCTATACAGACCACCCTGTCATAGCGGCCACCCTAGGCAACCCTGTTATCAGCTGAGTGATACATCCACCTGTCTATACAGACCACCCTGTCATAGCGGTCACCCTAGGCAACCCTGTTATCAGCTGAGTGATACATCCACCTGTCTATAGCGGCCACTCTAGACAACCCTGTTATCATCAGTGTGATAAATTCACCTGTCTATACAGACCACCCTGTCTATAGCGGTCACTCTAGGCAACCCTGTTAACAGCAGTGTGATACATACACCTGTCTATACAGACCACCCTGACTATAGCGACCACTCTTTATGAAAATCCACAATTCTAAATTTATATTTTCAAGACACACACAGTTTGGGGCGGGAAGTTTCACAAGAGAGACATCCACGGCGCCAATTTATAATTGTAACGAATAGTATTTTAATTAAAACATTTCTAAAATATATACGCACTCGGGTAAACCCCGGGCGTTGCCCGGGCCTTACGTCTAGTATAATATAAAGCGCTTGTTTAACTGTTTATATTTTAAACTTAAAAATAGATACTGTAGATTTTACTTTCTTCAGTAACGGCATTCATTTTTTCAATATTTTGGTGAAGAAACATATGGGGCATCTGAACTCTAGCATTATTGATAATAATATCGAAACATGTATTTTAATCTCAGACATTTATTTAGCTATAAAACATTCTCTTTTATTACTAAATATTATTTTATAATTATAATTATATATAAATATTGCTTAGTACGTAATATTAATAAGATATATATTCGAAATTTTAAATAAAAAGGCATATATTAAATCAAAATATCATTTATTTTACCAATATTTCAGTTGGCTGAACTCCAACCTTTATCAAGGTGTTATAACAATTTAATGTGTGTCTTCTAATGTTATAACACCTTGATAAAGGTTGGCGTTCAGCTACCTGGAATATTGGTAAAATAAATGATATTTTGATCCAATATATGCCTTTTTATTTAATTATTTATTTATGGATTGCTCTATTTTCAAAATATATTCGAATATAAATCAGAAAACATTTAATTATTGTTTTGATTCATTTTATTTTTGATGATATCAATCTTTTTAGGTTGAGAGTATATTTTATGTTTATTTTAAAATCCTTTTTTCGTTTATTATTTTGCTTATATCTAGTACACGTGGTACAGACCATGATATTCATGGTGGGTAGAAGTAGGCGACTTTCCACTTACAAATGTACCAGTGCCCCATTTGGTTACTTGCATTCGCTGGTGGGGTTGGACTTTTACAAGAATCGGCGGCCATTGGAGTATTTTTTTTTTCTAATCAGAAATTAGGTGTAATTTTTGTGTCAAATTATAGAGATTTTAAATGAAAAAGAAAAGGGTTTCCTTAATGATCTGACCTGAATAATAGACACCTTTCTGAGATGGTAGTTGACAAAAAGGCCCAATGGAATAGTTATAAAGAACATGACCGGCTCTCTATACACGTGTTCCACCATATATAGGTTTCTTGAAACTCGGAGCACATGCTGAGATGTATAGTAGGTCGAGTAGGAAGAACAAACAGCTATTTCAAGATTACGAACATAACATTTTAGAATGCTCAAATTTAATGGAAAAAGAAAAAGATTCCCGAAATTCCCCAAATGCGATTCCCAACCAGCCAGCCCTTAACATCTATTGTATTGTATAAAATCCTCCAAAAAAGACCTGTGGGGAAAACCCAGGACTATAATAGAAAAGCTGAGACAATGGAACCTAATGGAGATTGTTCAAACGACTTGAGGAATAACCAACGCCAACAACATAGTAGGCTGAGTTCAGGTCTGAACCATTTCTGACCTGACCGTTGATTCTGACACACTCCTAATTTAAATTTTTAACTATCTATAGACATTGTTACGACGATTTTCAGCCTCATTGTTTGCCTATAAGGCTTCGAAATAACGAGTTTTTTTATAGATAGAGTTTCTCGCGACGTACTTTATTACCATTAGCTGATAGTAGAATTAAGGAATAGATACACTTGATTATAATGTCAGCCACTAGAAATTATCATCCACACCAAAGCCAACTTACCTGGTGGGACCTGGTACTGTTGTTTTGACACGGCAGTGGAATCCTGGAGTCACTCTCTGAAAATGTATATCACAGCATCCATGGCCTCAATGTCTGTTCTGCAAGCTTCACAGTTTGTCTTACCTAAAATACCCAGAATCTCCATGCTGGGATTGCTCTATGAAAGACAAACTTCAGGATGACATTGAAATTTATTTTGAAAATCTCAAATCAACATTTATAAAATACCAGAGGGACAATAATAGAAGTTTACAGATTAACAAAAAAAAATCTAAATCAAAATCTTTTCATAAAATACAAAATAATTTTCTACAATTTTATTAATAAATGCCTCAATATATATACATATCTATAATCTTTTTTCGTAAACACAAATTTAAATCTTTAGGTAATAAAAAGGCATATATTAGATTGAATAAAATATTAAATTTGAATGATAAAATATTCAAATTTATATAACTCTTCAGATACAAAATGTCAAAACAAACCACAGCAACATTAATAAAAAAATTTAAACAAATATCAACAAAAAAAAGAACTCAAATCTCACCAAAATGCTATTTTAATCTTTCTAATTAATCAATTAAAGCAATAAATAATTTATTCAATCCTATATATGCCTTTTTATGATCTAAAGATATAAATATGGATTATATAATTTTATTCTATATTAAAGAACAAATTCAAATATTTTTTCAAAATGAAAAAAAACTAAATTTTTTCGACTGTAAATTCCTAAAGACATCATAGATCGTCTGATAAAATAAAATCAGACGATTATTTTAATTCTATTCAAATGTCTTTATTGAAGGTTGACAATAAAGAGATTATTTGGTATTTCATAGACACGACAGCCTTTTAAAAACCAAAAAAGACAAGCTGATCGATAAAACATTTTCTTTTGTGTTCTAATAAATATTTGTCACCTTAATATTTGCATAAAATAAATAGTCTCCGAGGAACGGTAATCTGATAACATTCACAGCCGAGATTTGAAATTAATTATCGATTGCGTCTGCTTGAAATAACCTGAATGGACGTCATGTAACAGCGATAAATGTTAACTCCATGGCTTGGAATGGATTTTTATATGGTACACTCGCAGAGATGTGTGATGTTCGTATTTTAAGACATGTTGATTATTTTAGCTAACATATAAAAAAGTAGCAAATATGTTTCCTCCTCCTTCAACGCCTTCCTCTACTGAGGGTAGGCCACATGGTATCTCCATATCTTCCTTCTTCGGGGCCTGAACTACTGAGGGTGGGCCACATGGTATCTCCATATCTTCCTTCTTCGGGGCCTGAACTACTGAGGGTGGGCCACATGGTCTCTCCATATCTCCCTCCTTCAGTACCTTCCTCTACTGAGGGTGGACCACATAGTTTCTCCATATCTCCCTCCTACAGTGCCTTCCTCTACTGAGGGTGGGCCACTTGGTCTCTCCATATCTCCCTCCTTCAGTGTCTTCCTCTACTGGGGGTGGGCCACATGGTTTCTCCATATCTCCCTCCTTCAGTGCCTTCCTCTACTGAGGGTGGGCCACATGGTCTCTCCATATCTCCCTCCTTCAGTGTCTTCCTCTACTGAGGGTGGGTCACATGGTTTCTCCATATCTCCCTCCTTCAGTGCCTTCCTCTACTGAGGGTGGGCCACTTGGTCTCTCCATATCTCCCTCCTTCAGTGTCTTCCTCTACTGAGGGTGGGCCACATGGTTTCTCCATATCTCCCTCCTTCAGTGCCTTCCTCTACTGAGGGTAGGCCACTTGGTCTCTCCATATCTCCCTCCTTCAGTGTCTTCCTTTACTGAGGGTGGGCCACATGATTTCTCCATATCTTCCTCCTTCAGTGCCTTCCTCTACTGAGGGTGGGCCACATGGTCTCTCCATATCTCCCTCCTTCAGTGCTTTCATCTACTGAGGGTGGGCCACATGGTTTCTCCATATCTCCCTCCTTTAGTGCCTTCCTCTACTGAGGGTGGGCCACATGGTCTCTCCACATCTCCCTCCTTCAGTGATTTCATCTACTGAGGGTGGGCGACATGGTCTCTCCATATCTCCCTCCTTCAGTCCCTTCCTCTACTGAGGGTGGGCCACTTGGTCTCTCCATATCTCCCTCCTTCAGTGTCTTCCTCTTATGAGGGTGGGCCACATGGTCTCTCCATATCTCCCTTCTTCAGTGTCTTCCTCTACTGAGAGTGGGCCACATGGTCTCTCCACATCTCCCTCCTTCAGTCCTTTCCTCTACTGAGGGTGGGCCACATGGTCTCTCCATATCTCCTTCATTCAGTCCCTTCCTCTACTTAGGGTGGGCCACATGGTCTTTCCATATCTCCTTCATTCAGTCCTTTCCTCTACTGAGGGTGGGCCACATGATCTCTCCATATCTCCCTCCTTCAGTGCCTTCCTCTACTGAGGGTGGGCTACATGGTCTCTCCATATCTCCCTCATTCAGTGCCTTCCTCTACTGAGGGTGGGCCTCATGGTCTCTCCATATCTTCCTCTTTCAATGCCTTCCTCTACTGAGGGCGAGCCACATGGTCTCTCCATACTTCCTCCGCCATCCTCTTCATCTCCTCGTAGGTGTGTCGTCAAAGACCATGTGTTACTCTGGGGCTGATACTGTGACAGGGTCCCAAGAATCTTCCGGTATTTGGTCCACCCCAGGTATTTCATTTCCCTTGTAACCACCCATTTCTGGAAGACATTCCCCTATCCGCCACCTGGGAAGGTACTCGATAGGGGCATAAATGTGTTTACATGATAAATTTTATGATCTCTATTAACTAGACATATATTAACTTTAAAAAATAATCAATCAAATTCTATTAATATTTTAGTCAAATTTTATTCCTCGAAAAATATATCTTGAGAAATGGAATATGAAGCTGAGTTTAATTCCTATGTGTTTGTCGTTGAATAAAAAGGATTAAAATATTAATATACTATATTTATAATCTAAGAGAATATATTAGTATTTGCTGTCCAGTTCTAATATGTAAAAATAGCATTATATATTATTAATCAGGTATATATTAAATATTAAGGATGCATATATTATATATTAATAAGACATATATTTTATATGTAAGTAAAATTCCTTCCATTTCTATACGTTCTGATTAAAACTGATATTTAGCCTTGAAGACGTCTATAAGCTGATTATAGCATGATTTGAATATTACCAACAAGTTATTACCATTAGAGAATTGTCCAAACTGCACCTGCGGAAACCAATAATTTTTCGTCTTCATAAGCTTCATTTATTAATGCTAATGTCTCTGTGAAAGACCTTTTCAATTTTACACAAAATATGATATTTGCCCTTTGCTCAAATGATGTCATTGCAGAAATCGACGCGAGCTAAATACTTACAACAAAAATATGCCTAAAATGAAAACTACGCATGCGCATGTACGGGCGTTGCTAAATTAAATTATAGTTTAGGCTTTGTTCTTTACAGTAAAATTGATTTTACATTTTTCAAAAGTTGTTTTATATATATATTTTTAAAATTCTGGGAACTTTTTGATCATACCGTGTATACTGACTGGTTAGAACAAATAGACTTTAAACATATTTATGGTATTGCTACATTGTGTAAATATATCTTCAAGTCAAGATAACTATACTGGTGCAAGTAGTTGCGAATTTTACTCTTAGTATATCTCCCGTAAAAGTAATTAGAGATCAAATGAACTTAAACATTCCACGCGTATACACACACACATATATTTAAAAATGCTTATTTTGGATGATAAAGTTTTATTTTCCAATATTTCGTTTGGCAACTCGCCAAATATCTTCGGGGAACAAGATTGTTTTGAGATCTTGTTCCCCGAAGAGATTTGGCGAGTTGCCATACGAAATATTGGAAAATAAAACTTCATGATCCAAAATATTCATTTTTAAATAATTTAATATATGGATTACCCTATTTTCAAACACACACACATATATATATAGCACAGTTGCTCGTGGTCAGGAAATGCCTTCTTTATTTTTAAGATATATATGATAAATTCGTTTGAACAAACCCTTATGTAAGATTTGAGTCAAAAGGCGATCCATTAATTAAGATCATATAAAAGGGCGTACCTGGATCTGTAAAAGAAAAAAAACAAACAATTTTTTCTTAAAATATTTCGAGAGATTGCTCCCTCTTTATCAGGAGGGAGCAATCTCTCGAAATATTTTAAGAAAAAATTGTTTGTTTTTTTCTTTTACAGATCCAGGTACGCCCTTTTATATGATCCTTATGTAAGAATTTTAATTTCATATGAAATATAAAATAATCCTTTATATATATATTTATTTCTTTTTTTTTTCAATTAGTCAATTGAAAATATTTACGCGTTAGGTTTAATGTGACCGGTAAAAAATACACTAATAGAGAACTATAAGTGATAAATTGTAGAAATGTTTTAAATATCTATTTCTGAATATTCATTTGTAATTTTATATAATTTAATTGTTATTAATGGGTGTATATATGTGTATCCGTTCACACTCATTGTTTCAATAATTTTATCATGCTTATAGCTTAGCAATTTTATTTATTTTCATGGGATGGTTTTTCAATTGAATAGAGAGGCCTATACAATTATTTAAAGTTTATTAGACAAATAAGAGAATAGATTTCCACATAGTAAAACAAATATAACTAACGAATTTTGTCACAGATATTCTTGTGTCAACGAGTATTCAGATTAGCGCTATCAAAAACAATTATTCGAATGCTGTTTTTTCTATGAACTTTATTGACCTTCCACGCTAAAATTCACATACAATATTATTAAAAGAAATTTACATAACAAATTGGAAAATATATTTTATAATATATATACTCCAGGTAGAGCAGAATCCAGCAGCCTCCAGGTCCGATGCATGTTCAATGGTCACAGAATTCACCATTCGAGTCGATTCACACACATACAGCGCGCGCGCTTTATTAAGACCCTGGTCTTATACAGATTCAACACAGGAAAGGGTATATATGGAGCTTCTATACTCCAGGCAGCGCAGAACCCAACAGTTTCCAGGTCCGACGCATGTCCAGTGGCCACAGAATGCACCATTCGAGTAGATTCAAACACACATACAGCTTTATTAAGACCACCAGTCTTATACAGATTCAACACAGGAAGGAAGCATAGATGGAGCTCGTTTACTCCAGCCAACACAGAACCCAACAACAGCCTCCAGTTCCGACGCATGTCCAGTGGCCACAGAATTCACCATTCGAGTAGATTCAAACACACATACAGCTTTATTAAGACCACAGGTCTTATACAGATTTACCACAGGAAGGAATCATAGATGGAGTTCGTTTACTCCAGCCAACACAGAACCCAACAACAGCCTCCAGTTCCGACGCATGTCCAGTGGCCACAGAATTCACCATTCGAGTAGATTCAAACACACATACAGCTTTATTAAGACCACAGGTCTTATACAGATTTACCACAGGAAGGAATCATAGATGGAGTTCGTTTACTCCAGCCAACACAGAACCCAACAACAGCCTCCAGTTCCGACGCATGTCCAGTGGCCACAGAATTCACCATTCGAGTAGATTCAAACACACATACAGCTTTATTAAGACCACAGGTCTTATACAGATTCACCACAGGAAGGAATCATAGATGGAGCTTCTATACTCCAGGATGCACAGAAAGAAACAGCCTCCAGGTCCAGCGTATGTCCAGTGGCCACAGAATCCACCGTGCATAGGTTAGCGTATCACTGAATTCATTATTTTACTACATTGGTGAAGCGGAAACAATTCTACTATATTTTAAAGAGGAAAACTGTTATTTATTTCTTAACCTTTGTTATATTGTCACGGTTGTGATAACTAGTATAACAAAAGTTTAAGTAAAAATAATTTATTTATAAAATGCAAACTATTTCTAAAAATTTATTTACAAGTAATAATATACAAGAATGGTAAGGGGTGATGACTAAGCAAATATTAATGATGATATACCACAGAATATTTAAAATAATTATTCAGTCACATTGCCCCCTTCCTAGATGAACAGCGTCCCGCTGTAATTATCACTTGAACAGATCAGCTTGGTCCTCAGGGTCATGATAGGGTTTCATTCTCAGTACATGGACCAGGTCTCTTGTTTTGCGTCTCCTGGTTGGTTGGTCCACAGTTTCAACTTCGAAGGTCACGTCAGAGAGTTTCCGAGTAACCCTGTATGGCCCGAAGTACCTTTTCATCAGTTTTTCTGAGAGTCCCACCTTTCTTATCGGGATGAAAATCCATACCAGGTCACCGACGTTGTAATCCATTGCCTCGTGCTTTGAGTCATATCTGGCCTTGTCCTTTTCTTGGGCTTTCAAGGTTTCTAATCTTGCTAGCTGCCTAGTCTCTTCGACTCGCGAGGCAATCTTCTGACTGTAATCCTCTTTGAGATCTTCATGTGGATTTGGGAAAAGAGTGTCTACAGTTGTTTCGGCTTCGCGTCCATGAATCAGTTTAAAAGGGGTAAAACAAATATTAACTATTTCATTTTCCATCATAGCCGGATTCACTTCTCTGCACAGATGGAGAACATCTTGAATGTAAGAATCACTGGTCTCCTCCTTCCCCTGAGCTCGAGTTTTGAGGTTCTCTGCGAGTTGATCTTTTTGGATGACATGATGTCCGAATTTCTGAGAAAACATTTTCACAAAAATATCCCATTAATTAATTTTCTCTTCAACATTTTCGTACCATCTGTGCGCTGTTCCTTGGAGGAAAAATAAACATTTGCGAGGCACATTGAATCATCCCAGCAGTTGTAGCGAGCGACGCGATGGAATTCTTTCAACCATTTTTCTGGATTCTGGTTGCGTTCTCCAGTAAAAATAGAAGGGTTTCTAAAAGGTAGAAAATGGTACTCACCCATTTTTGTCTGTGTCTCTTGCTTGACCATAGCGATGTTTTCTTGAGGTTCTAGTCCTTGTAGTCTTCGGCTTCTTCTAACGGCTTGGGCGTCGAGGGAATATTCCAGCTTCTCCACCAGTTGTCACGGTTGTGATAACGAGTATAACAAAAGTTTAAGTAAAAATAATTTATTTATAAAATGAAAACTATTTCTAAAAATTTATTTACAAGTAATAATATACAAGAATGGTAAGGGGTGATGACTATGCAAATATTAATGATGATATACCACAGAATATTTAAAATAATTATTCAGTGACAATATGTATTGTTAATTTGCATATCTAGATACAAGTATATATAGTATCATTTTATTGCATAGCAAGTTGAGTATGTAATAACCTTTATATCTTAATAAGGTTAGAATAATAAGTGAAATATCACCTATGCGCTTCTGTTTTGCGATAAAACTGGGACAGGGGCTTTCAAGCCAAAGAGGTTTTTTCGAAGCTTGAAAGCCCTTAGCTCAGTTTCATCGTAATAAAGAATTTCATATTTTATCTTTTGTATTGAAATGATATCAACAATTTGTATTCATTTTATATTAGTAAGGTAGTATTGAATTTGTTTGTTTTTACCCTGGTATAGCCTCATACCTTTTATTTGATTTTAATACTCTATAACTTCAGAGTCATAAACTATAACATCATCGTTAGAGAAGAAAATCGATGCGTTCGAGATGTATTGTTGGTGAAGAATGATTCGTATATCTTGGACAGCGGCATCAATATTATCACAACTATCGATTTCGGAAGAAGACCGACTTCTGTACAACGGAATTGTTTGAGATTCTTCGGTCACATCACGCGACACAGGGGAATGGAGTACACCATACTGACTGGAAAGACGTCTGGGCGACACATACCTGGACGCCCACCGACACGCTTCGTGGACCAATTAAAGGAACTCACTGGCTTGACGGTCGCCAAGATGGTACATCGAGCTCAAGACAGAGATGACTGGTGTCGTATCATGTTTGGGATGTAATATGTACAGTGGGCCACAACGTTCGATCGTGAATAAAATTATATTACTACTCTATATAAAATATTTAATTCTTTTAGAGAACAAAAGAATTTTGCTGAATATATGATTGCGTAAATTCCTTGTTAATTCACCGAATTCCAGAATATACAAGATAAAATTAATTTTCTTTTGGGATTAATTTTATTAAATTATGAAAAAAGACAAAGAGACAAAACACGCGCATAGATAGTTAAAAAAAGAGAACTATTCATAATTAATTTGTCTTTTAATAATATACCTCTTGGTACGCCTTGAAGCAAATTTGAATCTGGTTGATAATTGCATTTGTACGTCTGCGTTTATTTTATAGAAAAAAAAAACTTTTTTTTTCAGATCTCAGAATAAAAATTTCGAGAATAAAAAAGGCTTTAATCAGCGGGAAGCAATTAATTTAAACAATGGAAATGGTTAAAGAAATGTTTCCACCAGGAATTACTGGGGTAATTTTGGCCAAATTGCTTCTAATTTCAAATCACTTTGTGTCGATATTGTTTCCTTGTTTTTGATGGCTGGGTAGAAAATCTGAATTATTATTATATCGTGAAGAAATGTATTGATAAATATGGTAAATGTTAAGTCTTTAAAAACAGAAATATCCTAGAATCTGTTAAGATTCACTCGCTCTCATACTTTGTATATCATTAAAGAAGCTAACAGAATATCTTAGAAACATCTAACTAGAGAAGAGTTGGCAACACACAAATTCCAGATTAAATAACTCAAGTTTCTAGAATTTACAAGCAATATTAGGAATTATTCTTATGCATCAGGTACAAATATATTTATATATGGTATAATAAGGTGGAAAGAAAAATAATCACACCACAAGTTGAAAGAGAAACCCAGACAACCAGAGAGAGAGGGAGAGAGACGGGCCCGGCACAGCCGGGCGGCCGTTCGTGTCGCACCGCAATCCCCAACCGTCTTAATAGTCCCAAGAACTAACGGGCCCCTGTGGTCGCCCCTTGGAATGTCGCTGATGTCTTAAATTACCGGACTTTAGCCGCTCGTCTCTGTCTGGGCTGTCTGTAGGTTGACTTTATTTGTTTGATACAAGGTACATGTGAAAATGGAGGTTTTATACTACATATATATAGTTCCATTCCAAACATCTCACTGATTGTATTCAAGGTACAAATCTGTATCCAGGGATGGGAACCAAACCCAGTGTTCCACTTACCGGGCAGATGCCATGTCTACTAGGCTAGCATGGACATATATTTCCGTTCTTATATTTTACCGCAAATGTTTATTTTTACAGAACGAAAAATCGTAATTTATTTTAAGGAGAAATAACGACTAATTCTAACCTTAGGGATGAAGTATGAAAGGATGAATTGTGAAGAGTAATGATGAACGGAAAAATAAAAGTGTTCAGGGTTCCCATCCCTGGACACCTTTATTTTTTCGTTCATCATTACTCTCATCACACTCCATCCCTAAGGATAGGAATAGTCGTTTTCTATCCTTAAAATAAATTACGATTTTTCTTTCTGTAAAAAGAAACATTTGCGGTAAAAGTTAAGAACGGAAGGATATGTCCAGGGTAGGCTAGTGGACAAATCTGTATATATGGAACAATCCAACAAAGACCATCAGAGTGTTTAAAGATCACCAACTATTGGAGTTGTCATTTGTCAGATTCCCAGTAAGAATAAGAGGAAATCAAACAATTTGTTCTCACTTTTCTGGTAGTTCTTTGATGACTTCCTTCTAGGTTTATTGTTTCTTTTGGGGTCAATCTAGTGATTTGGTCATTCAATCTTTTCTGGATCCTTCCATCTTTTCCTATCACCCATCCCTTGAACATTGATTTTTTTCAGAGAATTCTAATTCCATTCTGATTAAATGGCCTATTTCTAATTTATTCTTCAATGTTTGTAAATAGTAGGTTCCGAATAAGATATTCTAAGATGCTTAGATTATTTCTTCTTGAAGTCCTCAAGGCTTTGAACTTCCTGCATCAACAAAACACATTTCAAAATAACATCAATATCTTCAATCGTGGCTTTGGTTAGGAATCAAGATTAATTTCCAAAGAATAAAATAGGGAGAATCCTAATAAAACATTTCAATACATCATTTCGTTCATTCGTAGCTTTGATTCCAATATTAATTTCTGAAAATGAGACTATAAGGTATGCTAATTATTTAAAAAGTCTAATATTAATATGTTTTATAGGCAGTATTTTTCAAAATGGATCATTTTTACACTAATTGTTGATCGGCGCAATACCATTAAACAACTAAAAGGACAGAGAAAAACGGAATATCAAGTGGAAATCCTTTGTTATTGAAACATTGTGCATATATAGAACATCTGCCCGGTAAGCGGAACACTGTGGGTTCGATTTCCATCCCTGGACTTATTTTTCCGTTTATCATTACTCTTTACAATTCATCCTTTCATACCTCATTCCTTAGAAATAATCGTTATTTCTCCTTTAAATAAATTTTGATTTTTCATTGAAAAGAAACTCATGCGGGATAATTTTTAAATGTCGTTTTACAACCACAAGCCGCATTATATTATATTGTTTTATAAACTCAAATATATTCCGTGAATATTTAGACATTGACATCTGTTAATTCAAGACTCTCTTATGTACGCCATACTGAGTACAGTAAACAGATGATATTAATCAAAATATTCCCTTTATCAAGGTGAAATTTAGGAATTGGTTTTTTTTTATACATTTCATTTCACAAATCTCTCTAGTTTTCTGTCATGAAACTCCTTCTATAGGCCATGTGAAATAAATATTTAAAAAATAAACCTATACCTGGAAGCAATGATATTTTTACCGTAAAACAGACGGTATACCGAAGATGGAAGTTATCTAGCCCTCATTCATATTTAGCAACAAATTGACACTACAATGAGAAAATAAATTCAACTCCATTGACCTTTTTGATAATATAATTGACCATTATCTCACTATGTGAAGGAAAATTGAACAATATGTGTGTGTGGAGATTACAATTTCATTGTTTTCTTAATCTTATTTTATCTCTGATAAAGTTAAATAATCCTATATACGAAATGTTGATTTAAAAAATAGATGTTCTTCAAAACGAGATGTCAATTCCTTATTGCAATCGTTTTTACCACATTCTAATAATCGATATTTGCTATTACATATAAAATCAAGACTGTATTCGCAAGTCACCTTTTTCCTTCATATATGCATATAGGGATTATAGCACGACGATAATGATAAGGAGATGAATAGATGATAAGACGATAAGGATGGTTATTTTTTCTTCTTTCTTATCTCCACACTGGGTGAAGTAGAATGCTTCTGCCTTTGTAATTAAGACTGCGAGCACTACTCAGTGGCAGGCCGACTTAGCTCCCATATAAATGGCCGCCTCTGACATGAGGAACAGACGCCATGTGCAGCCGCTCCTAAAATGGAGTACAAACGCTATTCATCCTGTGTCCCTGGATTAGGACCCCTTACATGGTACTATTAGCCGGACCAGCTGAGCCCAGGTTTTTAGTGAGCTTGTTACTGCTCCCCCTCCTCTTTTTCATCCGGGCTTGGGACCAGTAAAAGCGGAGTTTGGATGGTTATAAGGACAATGAATTAGATAATAGATTCTAAATAACATACACAAATTAATTTTCTATACAAATATAGGGAATACTGATCATATTTATATTGCCTTATTTATTAATCACTTTTCAATATTAGCGTATAATCCGAGATCTGAGTATGTATGAAATAATAGAGTTCTTTTATAATCCAATAACCTTTGGACACATTTTACGAAACCTTTATCAAATCTGTAGGAAAACCCGACCCTGTTCACAATAGTAATATCATTTATTATTATATATAAATGGGCGTACCTGAATATTTTAAAGAAAAAAACAAATATTTTGAAAACATTTTGAGGGATTATTACCGCTTTATCAATTTATTTGACGAAAAAAAAAAACATATTTGTTGTTTATTCTTATTCCCTTGTGTGAATATCACACGAATTCCATATATGAGTCCATGCTTCTCGAGATTCATCTCACGGAATGGGGTGTAGGGGTGCAGCTTTCGTTGATTATGGCACAATGATCCAGGTAGACTTTGTTGAAAGTCTGACTTTGCTTATAAATATCCTTTTTAAAATGTTTTACTAATAGGTTTATTAGCATACAAAGTAAAATAGCATACTCGGAATATCAAAATTAAGGTCATTAATACAAAAGCCGAAATCTGAAAAGAGAAATTGGTAAATACAGCCAGAATGACGGAGAACTGTTTGTCCATATAAGTTACTGGCTGATACGCAAGGTACCATGTGATGAGACGACAGGAATGTGAGATGGGATGATCCCAAGACATATGCTGATAAGCTGATAAATGTCCAGACACAGTGGGGAGTGACGATCTGCAGAATTGTAAAAACCTACTCTAAGGGTCTATACGAATATAGCTAACAATCAATATACTGTTATATATGCTAGACAAATAAAATGGCCTAAGACAACGATAATCTCACTATTTGCTATATAATAAGAAACACAACTGTCAATATTTAAGGTGAAATTGTGAAAAACCTTTATCTTCTTCTTCTTTCTTATCTCTACTCAATCACACTAAGGTATCAAGCTTGTAAAGCTTTAGACTTTTGATGATGTCTGCCGGGGAAGAGTAGAGTTCATCAATGTTGTTGTTGTTGTTGTCGTATCCAATGAAGAGCCTCAGATGTCTCCATACATCTCTATCACAGCTGCAACAATGTCCACTATCTTTGGAAAATGGGTGCCGTTGCCATGTTAGTCACCTTGGAAATGAACCAGAATTTGGTCGAATATTCCAAGGGTCCAGGGGGGACCGCAGGGAGGTATGGTCGGACTTCTCCCCCCCTAATAGCCTACAGCACCCGGTGTTCCCAGGTGGTCACCCTCCCAAGTACTGACCGGGCCCGACATTGCTTAACTTCAGTTCATCAATAGATGAGTCAATACAGTCAATAATATGTCTTAGGGTTGCAGGCTGAGAATGAAAAACTTTTAAAATTACAAAATATTTCCTTGAAATGAGTTTCTTTTTATTTAAGCCCATTTAAGAGCGATTATCGCTTAAAAGCTAGCAATTTAAAATAAAAAGAAACTCATTGTGAGGAAATAGTTTAAAAACTGTTAATATATTGTGATATATGGTAGACAAAGAAAATGGCTTAAGACAACGATAATTTAACTATTTGCTATAGAAGAGGTAACAAGTCAGCAATAAGAGATTCTTTCATAAGAGGACCATCGTACAAGCTTTATAAGAAGATACGTATAAGCTTTTTGCCTGAAAGCTTGTACGATCGATCTCTTATACAAGAAGCTCTTTCCGCGACTCGTTTTTCTTCTTCTATATGTGACTATAGAACCTGCAGTTCTGGATTTTTCCAGTCGGTCTTGAGAGAGGCACAAGAGGAACATTCTCCTTATGGTCTGAAAGAGGCAGCACATTCCCGTACAGTATGTGTTGAGATCTCGGAACGTAAACACCATCTGTGATTTCTTCAGAGTTTCCTCTTTGTATCTTCCCTATGGGATACAGTACTTAGTTATTCTGTAGTCTCAAAGGATGAGGGTAGTCTTCCGCATTTGGAGGTTTGTGTGTATTCTGGTGGGCGACAGCAATAACCTATTGTTGTCGTGCCCTTCAATAAAAACCTCAATGCTTGTAGGGTCTTAATAACGACAAATAGCTGCTGTAAGTTGCTTTACCTATTAGTTTCCATAGACAATTGATGTGTTGAGATCTCGGAACGTAAACACTATCTGTAATTTCTTCACAGTTTCCTTTTGTATCTTCCCTCTGGAATACAGTACCTGGTTATTCTGTAGTATCAAAGGATGAGGGTAGTCTTCCGCATTCAAGGTTTCTGTGACTTTTAGTGGGTGCCTGTAATTTCCTACTTGTTCGGTTTACTCATTTTCTATTTACGTGTCACCTAGCAGTGCATTAAACAATTGAAAATTTTAAAAGAAAAAATATCAATTCATATAGCACAGGAAACTATATATAGGCCCAAATATACAGTAAATTCTCTATATTAACATCTTTTTTCGGATGCTTTAATAAAATTTATTTAAATTGTTGCACCAAGTTGCAGCTTTGCAGGGTCGTCGACCTTGGTTTCTTCCTTCTTGGTGTTATACACGTTTCCCGAGCGGGTTTCCATATTCAAAGCAAATAAATAAAAGTAAAAGTAAATAAATAAAAGTAAATAAAATAAATTACCTTTCAACGTTATTGTGTTTATTTATTCGTGGTCTTCCTCGTAGGTCGTGATCCGCAGTCTTCGTCCAGGTCCTCTCTCGCTCCCATAACCAATCAAGATATGTACAATAAATATTACAAAAGGAATAAAATTATAGAAAGGAATGATGATAATCTAAATATTCTGTTTTAAATAAATATTAAATATCATAGAATATTTTGAATAAATGTAAGGCGCATTAAAATTGATGTAACAATATTCACAATGGCTTGAAAATGTATTTTACATTTTGATTAATTGGGTTAAATATATAGATGTAAATGCATGCATGTTTCTATTGTAATGTAGATTATAGGTTTATTTGAAGTAAAATGGAAGGTCTTCTACATAGCTTCAGTAAACCTACTGCAAAGAACGCTGCAGAGATCCACTGCAATTCTTCAATCAATATCTCATACACTGCAACCTCACCCGCAAGTAAAAATGTGTTTACCTCGTTTATTGAAGTGCTCATCGTTGTACATCAGAGATTGTTAGAATTGCTTAGTGTTATAAAGATCTATATTTATAATGAGAAGTTCATATGATTGTGTTGATTTCATCTTAATATAAAGGTGTAGTATATAGAATTCTATATAAATTAACTGCTATCTTAAATTTATATAAAAGTCGTTAATTAATTGCAATTTATTGCAATAAATTGATAAAAAGGGAGCAATCTCTCGAAATATTTTGAGAAATTTTTAAATTTTCTTTACAGATCCATGTACGCCCTTTTATATAATCTTAATTGATGGATCGCCTTTTGACTTGTGCTATCTTAAAGACAAATATTTTAGTGTAAATAAAATTCCTTTTGCGCGTTCCCTTTCATAAACAAATTTGCATAGTTTGTATTATAAAGAATATAATATATATATAAGGTGACTAGGACTATATACAATGAATTTATCGTAAATTTATATGCTGTTTATATTCAAATGTATTTATCATTAACCATCCTAGTATGAAATATACCTAAAGATGCCAAACTGAAAAATAAATTTATAAATGTATTTATGTGTTTGAGTTTGAAAATATAAAGTTGTGGAAGAAAGAAGTAGACAAAATGATTTCATGCGGTGTAATGTTGTAAGGGACATAATTCCATCGTGATGAGATAGATGAGTATTAATAATGAAAAGGTGAAATTTATAATATAATACATTACAAATAAACGTGGATTGTACTCACTCTAGAATTTTGGTTTGTTTGAATAACGCTTATTTCTCACTGTTGAAGGCCAACATTCCCAAATTTGTACATGTGGTTTGTCAATACTCTGGAATAATATTACAACAGTTTGTTATGTTAAACTGGCTATACTGCTGCGAGGGTTTACTATTGATGAGCCAGGCACTTCAATTATATTATCATTGCAGTAAGGATAGTAGAAAATATTTTAATTTTAAAAATAAACATACAAGTCTGAAATAGTTTCAGTTAAAACAGCGTTTTGTTGCTGATTACACTGATAGACAAAACTTAAGGAAGTTGTACCTTATAGCATATATATAACGGGATTCAGAAAATAACTCTGAGAGATATTGTCTGAATCCCGATATATATATATGCTATAAGGTACAACTTCCTTAAGTTTTGTCTATCAGTGTTATCGAAAGATTGTGCTTAATACATAGGCAGCTTTAATTTACTGACGTCGTACAGTATGGGACCATATAATGAGGAAGGCTCAATTTGACAATTAACATAATTTATTTACATCTTGTCAATAAATGCAAAAGTGCACAGTCTGTATTATTATTTTAATATTTCCGGAAGAAAGAGGTTGCCTGGACGGCAATTTATATTTCTATGAAAAAATAGACACTTTGTTCATTTAGAGTTTTTTTATTTTTCTCACGTGAGAACGCTCTTGCAGCCTCAGAACAATTTTCAACGCCTTGCCAAATGCTTTATTTTTATTTATTTCTCCTGACGAAGACAAAAGATTTTTGTCGAAACCTTGAGAAAAATAATAAAAAAACTCTAACTGACCGAAGTGTCTATTTTTCATATAAATATTTTAAAATAATCCAACCTTCATGGTGGGTTAAAACTGCTGTTGGTTATAAAAAGGTAGTCACTATAGCAGTTCTGATGGAGACCTCTCCTGACATCTTTGTAGTCTATCCTCACATGGATGTAGACATTGTAGTACTGGGTACTGTCTGCCCAGGTTATAGAGGTATTTTCCTCTGAAGATTCTTCCACGCAATAACACCGTTGTGACATAGATCATCTGTTATGTTGCCTGTTAACAGAGGTACGTTAACATTCATAATTTATATAATAAACCATGGAAGGTCCCAAGGTTCACGATCGAGGACATGGACTTGACTCGCATTATTACTCGCAATTATGGGGATAATAATAATAAATTAAAATAATAATTAGATATATACTCAGCTATGTACAATGAATATGGCCCCTCTGCCACCGTTATAGAGTTTGGTGGAGAATCGCCAGCGTGTTTCCAGCGACATCATGCATTTTACGATCTACGAAGAAATGGTAAACGGCATGCTCCGCTACTGAGGAGATGGTGATGACGTGGTTCGCATTGTTATCCGAAGGGTATTCTTCATCATCGGCCGGCTGCCGGACATGTAGTCCTGGATCTTTCCAGTTGATCTTGAGGGAGGCACAAGAGGAAGATTCTACTTATGGTCTGAAAGAGGCCGCACATTCTGTACAGTATGTGTTGAGATCTCGGAAGGTAAACACCATCTGTGATTTCTATACAATTCCCTCTTTGTATCCTTCCTCTGGTATACAGTACCTAGTTATTCTGTAGTATCGGAGGATGAGAGTAGTCTTCCACATTCAAGAGTTATGACTTCTGGTCTGTATTTTTCTACTTGTTTGGGTTACCCATTTTTTTATTTACGTCTCATACCTAGCAATGCATTAAACAATTGAATTTTAAAATAAAAAGGGTAAATTTTATAGCACTGGATATTATATATAGGCCCAAATATACAGTAAATTCTCTATATTAAAACCTTTTTTCGGATGTATCAATAAAATGTATTTATATTCACTTTCTTAATGACAAAATCCTATATCAATTAAATTATATTTTGACTCTAACATTATTCCTTTTCCATACCCAGCTTATGACGCGTAACAACGATGTTTGCTATGTTGTAAATATTTTCCCTATTTTATTCTATCTATATTTTATTTATTTTGCTTAACCCTAGTACACTTGGTACAGGCCATGATAATCATGGTGGATAGAAGTAGGCGACTGCTTTTACTGTAAGTGCACAACATGTCTACACATGTGAAAATCAGTTCGACTTTGCACTTATTAATGTACCAATGCCCTGTTTGATAACTTGCACTCACTGTGGGGTAACCTTTAGAAGAATCGGGGGCTATTGGAGCATTCTTTTTCCAACTCAGAAAAAGCTGTCCAATGCGGGAATCGAACCCGGGTCGTAGCGGTCGAAAACCAACGGTTTAAACCATCCTTCCATCGACCCCCGTGTAATTATATTAAATATAGCGATTTATAAACAATAAGTATTCTATGAGAATAGCCAATATGAGGTTGATAGAAAGATTAAATGAAGGATAAACATGGTATAGCCACATATCCTCCTTAACCATTTTCTCGATGTCCCATATGTGCCATTCCCTGGATAGTGGAATTGTCTTGAATCTCTAGACAGCCATTCTGGCTTTTTCAGACGTCTGACTGTCTTCAGGCGACAACATTAGGGAAATACCCAGAAGAATAACAAGTACGTAATTAAAGATTTTTCTTGATTAGATGGATTGTGCTTGATCCAAACTGGTTGGAAATGGATCGGCTAGATCTGGACACATCAATCGACGACTGGTTCAATACTATATAATATGTACTATATACATTAATCAAAAGGTAATAAGACCAAATCCAAATAAATAAATAGTGTGTGACGTTTCGGTAACAGCGTTGTTATCATCTTCAGACAAAATTACTGACACAAGTACTACATTCAGTACTTTTCTATGAAGATGGTAACAACGCTGTTACCGAAACGTCACACACTATTTATTTATTTGGATTTGATCTTATTACCTTATGTTTATGATCTATAATCCAAATTGTGCCTTATCATATGTACATTAATGTACCGAATATATATGGTGTAGAATTTTGTGGCTCTTAATCAATAGAAAAATGATTTTGTCTCTTAAGATTGCTAACATTCCGATACAATTTCAACTATCTTTAAGACAATAAATTGGTTTAATCACTTCTCAAAAATATACCTTCTCCATAATTTGAAAAATATAATTACTTTCTAACGATATTTAAAAAATATCAACCCAAACTGAATTAACAAAACTATTATTCAATATCATATTCATTAGAATTTCTCCCCAAATTTGTAAAAGTTTCATTTATACCCTTAAGAACCTACTAGATTCATATTGGAATGGATAATAGTTTTTACGCTATTTTGTGAGGCAGGTTTTTGATATATTCTATTCAATAATATACACTTACAAACTAATTTATCGTATTTATTACCATTTTATAAGTAAAAAATACAACAAAAAGACAATGTATAAGATAAAGTTGTTGATATATGTAGAAAAACATGACTTGATCATTGAACTAAATGTTCTTGATGGCTTGCATCATCAAACATAATATATCCCAACTATATACATACTAATCATTTCTAAGAATAAATAAAAGCTAACAACGCTAAAAGCTAATGTTTTTTTTTTATTCCAAAATATTGGCTGAAAAATTATTTCTTGATAAATCAAGAAAAGCAAATCAACTATGCTTTCAAGCTGTTGGACTTCCTTAGTGTGGTTCAGACTGTACCTCAATGACCAATTAGTTGGTACTTTAGTATTCCTGATAAAACAATGAACAGACATTTAAGGCCCAAAACACTTGAGAATGTTACCTTTTAAGAATAATAGAACAGGGAGAAAATTTACGATTTCAATGGTAAATTTGAGGGCAAAAACCTATTCTGATCATGCAACTGGAAGTTACTAATGGTTTATGTCATATATCGGAATATATGTATTTTCATTTAGTTTGGCTTTTCCAAGCATGTTTGGCCTTAAATATTGATTTATCAGGAAACCTCAAGGAGCGCATTTTATGGTCATTTAAGTACTTCCGGCACCTCACTAACAATGCCAACAGCCTGAAACCTGTACGGGCTTGGCTTTTATTGATTGATCAAGTAATGATCTTTTGGTCAATTTTCTATAATTAACAAATATCAACGATCAGTTGATAAAATCCAAGTATTTTCATTTCCAGTAAAGAAATGTATATCAAATTCAATACCTTTTGTAGATATATTTTAAATTATATAGCAACACAAATATATTTTAAGAAACTGATAATTTATATTATGTTTATTGTACATATTGCCAGACACTTCTTTCTTTTGTACACAGTTCTTTTCTAGTTTTTTTCCTCTCTTTCCTTGTGTTATCATCATATGACTATTCTATTCACGGCCTAAAATTATTGTATATATATATGTATAGACAAATGTAAAGACATACATGTATGACAGCGCAAGTGTACCTAGGGGGATATAGCGCTTTAAACTGAAATAAATTTTATCGATATATGTAGATAGGAATCAGTAATTCTTATTTGCACGCTAAAAATATATGTCATTTTTTATATAATTTACACATATAGCCCTTTACAATACCCCACATATATGGTTTGTCAATATCAAGTGATTACGAGGGTGTCTTCAAGATGAAATACTAAAGATACAGACGTTGAATATATAATCATTATTCAATTATAAAAAGAGCGTATTAGATGTTGTGGCTTGAGGTATCGAAGAATATTTCATCATCTCTAATTGGATTCTATGAAAAATATAGCTGAAGATGTAGTCTTATTATAAGTACTGGAATCCCATTCAATACAGTAAGAAAACATATACGAGAATCATGGGACGAGTGTCTTTTGTACAACAAAAGACACTCGTCCCATGATTCTCGTATATGTTTTCTTAATGTAGTCTTATTGTAGAGTGCCTTGAATATTCTGGAAAGATCCAGAAATGGCATTAGATCAAGGTTACAGTTTACGCTTCTGTGCTAAGCGATTCCTTTTTATAATTTGATACAGAGTTCAGTAAAGCTCTAGGTAACGAATCTATACATGGATAAAAGTGAAAAGTTTATTTTTTTAAGGAGACAGAGGCAATTTGGTTCACACTTAGTTATCTCGTATGTCTTCAATAAAGACCATTGTATTAAATAGCTTTCAGAGTTATTGTCTGAATCCCGATATACATGCTAAAAGGCATAACTTCAGAAAGTTTTGTCAATAGGTGTATCTTTCAGAGTTATTGTCTGAATCCCGATATACATGCTAAAAGGCATAACTTCCGAAAGTTTTATCAATGAGCGTATCTCTCAGAGTTATTTTCTGAATCCCGATATACAAGCTAAAGGTCATAAATTCCGAAAGTTTTGTCCATGAGTGTATCTTTCAGAGTTATTGTCTGAATCCCGATATAAATGCTGAAAGGTACAACGTCCTTGAGTTTTGTCTATAAGTGTATATAATTGGGGAGGTATAGAGCCTTCTGGAAGCAATTAGAAGGATAATTGCTTAACATCTTGTCCAGCACTCGAAAGATGGATGAAGGCATTTCTGATAGAGAAACAGACCGCGAAGGTCGAATATGGAACTCTTGGGAAATTCAGGGAAAATAATCTATAACGTGACAAACAGGCCAAAAGAAAAGAGGTTCTGAAAGAAAAGTAAACTACTATTACTAGTTAAGGAGAAATAGATATAACTCAGAAATCACAGTTCCTATCTGATGATGTGTTCAGTGAATTAATTCAACTAATAAATTGAATTCAACTGTGAAATTAATTCCAGATCGGCGCTGGGTAATCAGAGCTGTCACTAGGAGTTCAACTCTGACAGCGTTGCGTGCGACGTTGCGGTTGTAATTATATCTTGACCAGCTGGAGAGTTCTTAACCGGGGACTGGATTCGTGCAGTTGTTTTTTATAAACGGATACAAATAATTGAATAAGCTTGTTTTAATTATACACATACACTCATAGACAAAATCCTAAGAAAGTGGAAAGTCTTGCATGTCACCAATTGTCTTTTTTTTCTTTTTTTTTTGAGATACAGGCAAATTTGTTCACACTTGGTTATCTCGCGTGCCTTCAATAATGGTCAATGTGTATCAAATACCTTTCAGAGTTATTATATGAATCCCTATATATATATATACGTTTATATTTTAAAAATAAGGCCTATTTTGGATTTTAATACGATTATTTATTAATCCGATATTTCGATGGATCAATCTTCCATCTTTTACGAGGTGTTTTGCCGTGAAGCACGCAGCAGGTCGCGTGCCCCAGGTGAGCCACTAGACGTCTTCACTAGCTGCGTGCTTCACGGCAAAACACCTCGTAAAAGATGGAAGATTGATCCATCGAAATATCGGATTAATAAATAATCGTATTAAAATCCAAAATAGGCCTTATTTTCAAAATATAAATGTATTGTGGATTGCTCTATATTCAGAATATATATACGTGTTAAAAGCTATAAAATTCTCAAGTTTCCATGGGAGTGTAGATACTACTGTACATCTTTTAAGATTTTTATAATGTCAAGATGTAGGGTGGAGTGGCACATAACGTCGATTTCAAACAACGTCGACCAAGTGGTCGAATCCAACGTCTTGCACTTTTTCTGTTTAAATGGCACCCAATTCTTACGAAAGTCCAACTTTCTACTATGTAGACATGTGGTGCACTCACATTCAAAAGTATCAATGAATGATTGCCAATAAAGGCAGGCTTTCATAATCCTAGGGATATACACCAAGTAAAGGTAAAACAATATATTGGCAACTTTCTTCGGTCATTACAATGGAGAATATAGTCATGACATCCTTATGTCTTAGTAGTCACTAACTTCATGAATACACACATACTCGCGATAATAAGAAAAAAAATTAAAAATAATTGCCACTTCCCGTGTAGAGCCACAATGACTTGTTTCACACACTGGTCTTCTAAAATACAGTATAAAAATCCTCATTAAATACAGATATTTAGATTCTTAAAAAGGGTTAACGATATAATGTTGTTTTTTACAACCATGATTCCATGGTCTATACCACACACGCATCCTTGCGATAATAAAAAAATGGAAATAAATTGTCACTTCCCATGTAGAACCACAATAACTTTTTCCATATTCTCAATTACAGTATAAAAAGCTTCATTAAATACGTCTATTTATATTCTGGAAAGGAGAAAACGATATAATGTTCTTTAATATTCCTAGTACACGTGGTACAGGCCATGATAATTACTATGGAGGGTAGTAAGCGAATGCTTTTACTGTACCTCATGTCTACACAGGTGAAAATCAGTTCAACTTTTTCACTTACAAGTGTACCAGAAGGTCTGGTCAATGGAAGGTCAATAAAGTTTATAGAGAAAACAGCACCTCGACTAATTGTTTTTGTTAGCGCTAATCCGGGTACCCGTTGGCAAAAGAAATATGTGACAATATTAATTTTCCAATGTGGAACAAGTATTGACGTGAAGGATTCTGAAAATAATATCCTGTAGTTCAGTTATTTTTTATCTTCCTCACACAGCATCCCAAAAGCATCTAGACCGCTTCGGTGAGTTAAGTTCCTAGACCAGGGATCGGCAAACTGCGGCACGCGAGTCACATGCGGCTCTTTGGATATGAAGCTGCGGCTCTTTATATAGTTCCATACGTAAATACAATTTATTGTTGGCAAGAAAAAATGTTGTGGCTCCATCTAGTTACTTGCACTCACTCGGAGTTATTTTTGCAAGAATGGAAGCTATTGGATCATTTTTTTTAAATGGGAAAAAAGTTCCCAATGCTGGATTCAATCCCGGGTCGTAGCGGTTGAAAACCAATTGTTTAGACCATCCTTCCACCAACCCTCCATATAATGTAGTTAACGATAAAAACAAATAAGTAATGAAATTGATTATCAAATTTCATCTTCTAATGTGCAGAGTTGATTGCGCAGTTTATCTCTTCATTTATCGAACAAGGTTTAATATACAATATTATTCTTCACAATTCATCCTTTCATACCTTATCTTTAAGGTTAGAAATAATCGTTATTTCTCCTTTAAATAAATTTTGATTTTTCATTGAAAAGAAACTCATGTGGGATAATTTTTAAATGTCGTTTTACAAGGTTTAATATTTTCACGTAAATCCCATCATCTACGCCACATTGTCACACAGGGAAGACAAACCTAAATATACATATATCAAAGAAATTCATTTTCTAAAAACCAATTACACACAAATTTATTCACATAAAAGAGAGATAGAAAAATATTCATAATAAGTAATGTGTATATTAAAATAAATACACCTATCCCTCGATTTACACGGTACTTTTTTTTACACGTTTTCGCTTTTACACGGTTTTCCAAATAAGTTTTTTTTTATCGCACTATATTATTATTTATTTATTTAAGTAACCCAGGTTCCTGGAGCGTACAGAAGTCGCCAACTACCCGGGATGTCCTTCTGACCTAAGTCTTCTTGGAGGACATCCCGGGTAGTTGGCGACTTCTGTACGCTCCAGGAACCTGGGTTACTTAAATAAATAATAATAATATAGTGCGATAAAAAAAAACGTGTAAATCGAGGGATAGGTGTATTTATTTTAATATACACATTACTTATTATGAATATTTTTCTATCTCTCTTTTATGTGAATAAATTTGTGTGTGTAATTGGTTTTTAGAAAATGAATTTGTTTGATATATGTGTGTGTATATTATATTTTAAAAAAAAGTTGGGTGTTTCTGCTTGATATTTGATCATGTTGAGGATTATTGTAATGGTGATGCAGTCGTGGCTATAATAATAATAAAAATGGTTTTGATCAGATATTGATTTATTGTGCTGAGGAATGAATACAGATGAAAAACATTATTTTGTACAAGTACTGCCTGGCTTAAGGCGTAAGAATAAATAAAGTAAAAATATTATTTACATAATCACATATGGTTTGAGCCGACCAACGGGGAACAACAACAACGAGTTTTATATTCAAAGTGTGACCTCTGGAGGTCGATTTAAACAGAGTATTTATATCTATGAAATTATAATTTTAAATAAAATAACACTTTAACATAATTCTAAATAAAATATTTTAATTTAACATTTTAAATAAATAATTTTAATATAACATGTATATTTATCGCACTATACTAAATGCTACTGTGATTGAACACATGCGCTGTGTACACATCTCACGAGGAATCCCGAGCCTATGTGCTGACTACATATGTTAACCTGTAAATGCATTTTATTTTTATTTCTGTGTACACCTATCCCCCGATTTACACGTTTTTCTCAGGAACGTATCTAACGTGTAAATCGGGGGATATGTGTATTATGTTTCAATACTAAAAGGTTTCTTAATTTATTGATTATTATGTTTTTTTTATCACGTTTTTCTGAGGAACGTATCTAACGTGTAAATCGGGGGATAGGTGTATTATGTTTCAATACTAAAAGGTTTCTTAATTTATTGATTATTATGTTTTTTTATAAATATATACTCATGGACTAAACTTAAGGAAATTGTACCTTTCAACATTTATATCGGGATACAGACAATAACTCTGAAAGATATACTCAAGAATAAAACTAAAGGAAATTGTAACTTTTAGAATGTATATCAGAATTCAGACGATAACTCTGAAAGATATTGAAAGGTATTTGATACATAGTGACCTTTATTGAAAACATACCAGATAACAAAGTGTAAACAAAATTGCCTCTGTATTCTTTAAAAAAGGCGACATCAAAGAATTTCCAATTCCTTCATTTTTGTGTGTCTATGAATGTAGATTTACCTTTCATAAGCCTAAAATTCATTTATAAATTTGTTCACTTCATGATAAAGTTGCAGGCTATAGACGTTTCTACATTGCTAGTATGATAATTCAAAACTATTATAGACGCGTATGATTCTTTTAAAAATTAAACAATTTTCTACTGATCTTACTATAATAGTTTCGAATTATAATAACAGATGGCACGCTAATGTATTATAATACATTGATAGTATATATATCTTATATAAATAAAAGAGATTTTCTGCTTGTATTTAATTATCTTGAGGATTATACTATGTTAATGAAGTCGTGGTTAAAATCTTGAAAGAATAATAATAAGAATGGTTTTGATCGGAGGTTATTTTAATTGAGCTAAGGAATATATAAAATATATAAATTGGTAAAGGTACTGCCTGGCTTAAGGCGTAAGAATAAAAAAATGAAAAGCTTATTTACATAATGTACAAAAGTTTTGAGCCGGCCAACGGGAAAGAGTAACAACAAGATTTTATAGGGGAAGCATGACCTCGATTTAACAGATTATTTGGATCTATGAAATATATTTTAAATAGAATAATATTTTAATAAAATATATTTATTACTTGAATCACATATTGCAAACGTATGTGTGTGTTTTATTTTAAAATATATTCCTATATTTCATATAACAAACAAAATTTATATATTGGGTTGATACAAAAATAATGGCCGATTTGTAGTGACAACTAGCAATAACTCGTTACAAGCAAACCTTTATTAATCAAATTAAAAACCATTGGCATCGATACATCTTTGTCAACGAGAAACAAGCTGGTATATTCCAGTTTTATAAAAATCTGGAGTTATAGTGGCAATGAATTCATTGAAGGCCGTTTCGTCATCATCTTGTTTTTTAAAGCATATCTCACCCAGAAAGTTGGTGAGGTGCTTAAAAAAAGTGGAGGTCGGTAGGCGAGAGGTCGGGCGAGTATGGTGGGTAATCAAGAGTTCCATAGCCTAACTAACTTCACTTTTGCCGGTCCCAAGCCTAGATGAAAAAGGAGGAGGAGGAGCAGTAACAAGTTCGCTAAAAAACCTGGTTTCAGCTGGCCATGCTGATAGTACCCTGTAAGGGCTTCTAATCCAGGGATACAGGATAAGCAGCGTTTGTACTCCATGTTAGGAACAACTGCAAATGGAGTCTGTTCCTCATGTCAGAGGCGGCCATTTCTTTTGGAGCTAAGTCGGCCTGCCACTGAGTAGTGCTCCCAGTCTTAATGGCAATGACAGACACATCCTACTTCACCCAGTCATGATGGTTGTCAAACAGACACCATCAAGGGTCACAACTTGATACCCTAATATGAATGAGTGGAGATAAGAAAGAAAAAGAGATCCAACTCATTCAACTTTTGTCGTGTGATCATTGAGACGTGTGGTTGGGCGTTGTCGTGGAGAAGAATAGACCCTTTTCTGTATTTACTACAATATTTACTAACAATATTGTCGCAGAGATAAATAAAGCAAGGGCAAATTTAGGGATAATTAATTTATTATAAAGGTGGGTATTTACCTTTTAGTTCTTCAATAAAATTATTTACAAGAGGTATTTAAGGGAGATTGAGATTGAAACTACTTTATTTCAATGTCCATATAAGATTATATAAGGTTAAATACAAAATAAATATAAATATTTAAGGGAGAGAAAGTCAGATTAACAACTTATCCCCAGGTAAAGATAATAATAACGAGCTTCGTCAGCCACCGAGGCGTCCCGTTTTCCTTATTTTCAGATAAAATTCCGAGAACCCCTACACCTGTGGTCCCCCCCCCCCCGGGGTCCAGTGATGATTCACAGGTGTCCCATCTGGATTGAGCTTCTTGACAATATGTATAGGTGGATATTATAAAATAAATATTGCGAATACATCTTTACTTTATATATGCTGAAATATATTAAAATTTCTAATATATGTAACAAGAATTTTGATATAATTTAAAGTATAAGCTGTCTTAAATGCTTTTTTTTTTGTTTCCAGAAAAATGTTTCTGTCAGTTTTTCCTGTTGGATGATATTTTCCCATTTTTACTTTCAGAAAAGCAATTATTCAGATTTTTAAGGAACGAAAGTAAATGTTTGCTTAATATTTAGAAAGCTTTTTTAATGTTTCAAAAACTCCGATTTTGTAAAAAAAAAAAAATTAATAAAGTTTTTTACTAATACATGTTGAACGATATGCATTTCTTGGCTGAAATAATTTAAGATGAAAGCTGTTGTTTAGATTATTTCAACTTTTTAAATAGTTTTCGAAGAGTTAACAATACATTGGAGATAAAAAAATATATTTCACATAAATGGAAAAAAATTAGGGAAAAATAAATATAAATTTTATATCGTATAGTTTGCAAAGAAAAACTATTGTTTTGCTAAATTTGAATGTTTGATGATTTTACCTGTACTAGTCCAATCTTAAAATTAAATATATTTGACCAGAATTTATTTTTATTATCTCAACGTTTCTACAAAAACATTTGTCCTCGTCAGAAGCAAATAAAAATCAAAGCATTTAGCAAAGCGTTAGTAATTATTCTAAGGCTCCAAGGGCCTTCTCACGCGGTATTTCAAATTTTGTACTTCAAAAGCACGAGTCAAAACCCAAATATTCAACTCACAAAAGACTATGATCTTTGAAATAAATTATAATATATAATGAGAAAGTATAAACAAAAATAAATATTGAAATAGTAATAATATTTCCAAAGATTTCACAATAGTATATATAAATTTATATCTATTATTATATCAGCTACTATATTTATATCAGCTTGTTACTGTAACTTATTTTACATTAGGGCTTGAGTCCATCTAGACGGAGTTTTCTCATATTTCCAGGCTGTGAATAAAAAGATAATAACCAAGGAATGCCTAACTTTCATATGCTGGAGTTCTTTGTAAAAAGAAAAGCGCTGCTTGAAAAAAAATCATATTCAGAATTTTCCAAAAAACTGAAGCCCAAATAGAATGTATCTACAGATATTATAGTCTGTAAACCGACTCCCAGCCAACAGCTATGTCACAGTGCAATGGCTTCTAACTAATGTTGAAAATCCTGGAAATCAGCTATCAGACTCTCTGGCAAAGTCTGGAACTTTCGGCTTCTCTGAGGCCAGAATATCTACCACCCAACTAGACGAAAGAGACCTCCTTCGTACCATTAAAACCCAAACCTACAGGAATGGAAATCTAATGCGTCACATGACTGGTACAGAGCAGGAGGGACAAGCACCAATTCTGTCCACCCAAGAGAACAACAGTCTTTTATTTCTAGACTAAAGTTTGGTCATATACGGACAATGACTTTCCAGAATGGTTGCAAGGTTTTCCCACTATGTACCCAATTCTCAACCTGAAATCCCAAAACACATTATTGACTGTATTGACTCATCCATTTATGAGCTCTACTCATCCCCAGCAGACACCATCAACAAACTCTACAAGCTTGATACCTTAATATGATTGAGTGGAGATAAGAAGAAAGAAGAAGAAGAGAAATTATGAAAATATATTCTATCAATCTCTCCATTCGCCTAAATATTTGTGTAATAGAAGATTATCAATATCTTTTTTGTTTTGAGATAATTTTTTTCAAACTTCTCAATAATTAGATATTGTATCTATTATATAGAAAAATCCTCGGTGTAATGTATTTTCCTGAATTGGTTATAAATAGATGAAAATATTGTGTCAATTCGTATATTTTTTGTAACGTATTATATTTCCAAATAAATTGTGTAGATTTTATTTGTTCAATTCTCTCATCGGTTCTTTTTATATGGTTTTGAAAGGGGAAAATTGTGTTTTTATAAATTTGTAATTTTGAGAAGTTGATGGGATTATATTTTTTGAAGGAATTCCAATATATTACCGGAACAATTAGTGTTTAATGAAATTTGAGCTTAATTACAAATTATAACGGGGATTTCATCAATTAATAAGAATCAATTCCCTTTTGTATTTATCTCATATATTTAGGTTTACGAATTTGACCAAAAAATAGTCATTCTTTGAATTTCCAAGAAGCCTTTGGGACTAAATATTTTGATCGCTGCCATACTGACGAGATCCAGAAGGTTAATTACGAACAGAAGGGTTTCGTTTCTTTAAATTTAAAGTAAAAAATAGTATATATGGGTGTAAAAAATATAGAAGAAGTGGCCATACCTATAGTATTTATGAAAAGAAAGACAAATTCTGAGATTTAAGAGGCACGGAATGTAACACATTTAAGACATGGAATAAGAAATAATGCCTATTGAATTTCTGATAAGAAAGACAAATCCTTCAATTTAAAAGGCACAAAATATAAGACAATTAAAACATAGAAGATGCAATGCTCAGCATCTTTGATAAGAAATACATTTTCTGCGAACTAAAAGACACAGAATGTAAAACAATAAAGTCATGGAAGAAGAAGTAATGCTTATAGTATTTATGGAAAAAAAGACAAATTCTGCTATTCAAGAGGCAAGAAAAGTGAGAGAAAGAGGACATGCAATAAGAAGCAATACATATAGTATTTATTACAAGTGAAAGACTACTTACGCGAACTAAGATATACGGAATGTAAGACAATAGAGACTTGGATATAGAAGCGATGTCTATAGTATTTAGGACAATAAAGAAAATTCTGAGATTCAAGAGGCACAGAATGTAAGAAATTTAAGACATGGAAGAGGGAATAATACCTATTGAATTTAAGATAAGAAAGACAAATCTTTCAATTCAAAAGACACAGGATGTAAGACAATGAAGATATAGAAGAAGTAATTCTATAGCATTTATGATAATAAATAAATAGTATTCAGGAAAATAAAAGACATAATCTGCTATTCAAGAGGCACGGAATGTAAGACAAAGAAGACATGCAAGAAGAAGCAATACATATAGTATTTATTACAAGAAAGACAAATTCCGCGAACTAAGATATACGTAATGTATGATAAGAAAGACATAGAAGAAGAACCTATACGTATAGTTCATATGAAAATAAAGACAAATTATGAGATTCAAGAGGCACGGAATGTAAGACATTTAAGACATAGAAGAGAAAATAATGCCTATTGAATTTCTGATAAGAAAGACAAATCCTTCAATTTAAAAGCAACATAATGTTAAACAATAAAGGCATTGAAAAGGAAGTATTGATTAAAGTATTTATGAAAAAAAAAGACAAATTATGCTATTCAAGAGGTACGGAATGTAACTCAATGAAAATATGGAATAAGCAATGTCTATAGTATTTATGACAAGAAAGATGAATTCCGCCAACTAAAATATATGAAATAAAATTGAAGATATAGAAGAAAAAGCGACACCTACAAGATATAAATGCTCTGCGAACAAGGAGAACATAAAGTAAATCAATAAAGACATGGATGAAAAAGTAATTCTTTTATGAAAAAAGACAAATTCTGGGATTTAAGAAGCACGGATTGTAAGACATTGTAAGATATGGAAGCAATGTCTGAATTTGACCAAGCTCCACGTCAAGGTACTTAGCTGAAGAGATCCGGGCCAGGACTGGGTTGTCGAGATAACTCCAAACCTTGAAATTTCAACAGGTTGATTAAAGCGGCGATAGTGGAGAAGTGTCGACGGCGACCAGGGCGGGGTAAGTGGCGAACTGCTCTACAGACAGATTTACATAAATATCTCCATGATTTATCATGAACTTCACTTTCTAACTTTTCTTAGAGTTCCTCTAACCTTTTTAGAGCTATATAGACCCAACTAATAACTCGTTAAAAGGACATTAGATCTTTTCTCGGCCAGTTTTCGGATAGAAAAAGTCTCAGATATCCAAAATACATCAGTACATGCTTATTCGAAATGTAAAATACTCGGCTTATCTAAGACACTCAGATACGCTCATAGACAAAACTTTAAAAAGTAGAATGTCTTTAATGTCTTATTGTTTTAAGAAGACAAATAGATTCTGTTCACACTTGGTTATCTCGTGTCTTCAATAATGGTCACTGTATATCAAATATATTTCATATTGTCTCGCTATTGTTCCGACATGCATCAAAAAGGTACAAATTCCTCAAGTTTTGTCAATGAGTGTATATATCTATTTTCACCTTCTATTAAACCCATGTGTCGCGGTAACACAGACATATGTCGCGAATGTTCTTCAGGAGTATTACTAATTGACAAAATTTATCACCAAATGATAAATTTATCTAAATTATTTAGTAATTTAAGGTTATAACTATATATACCTGAATATGTTATATTAATTCTATATTTAAGTTTGGAGATATAGCTCAATCACCACGAATCACGCACCATGCACGTATATTTTCAAAAAGTTGTTTTTCACAAATAATGTAAATATATTTTTCTCAATATAATAAGTATATAGAATATATATATAATAATATGTATATAAAAATAGTATTTATCATTAATTTGTTAATGCGATACTCCTGTTTAAGAACTGACAAGTCTGAAAGATTGAAAATAAGTGGTTTTCACAAAAAACTTAGTCCTGGAAGCTTTATTTATTTTATAATATTTATGCTATATACACAAAATGGTTCTAATATAAAAGTGTTAAAGTTTTATGTCGTTGAAGGTGAAAATAATATTGCTTAAGATTATGAAGAAGTGATTTAGAAAAAATATATACATATTAGGAAAAAGAATTTCTGATTTGATTTTGGAATATTATTTATAGAATTATTAGCTGTTTCTTGATTTTGGTATCCATGAGTATTTTACGAAATTGTTTTGCTGTCGTGGCAATAATAATATAAAATTAAATTTGAATCATATTTTTCTTTAATTATGATAATGAAATATGTTCAAGGAAAAATACCTGATTTGAAGCGCAAGAATAAAAAATGAAAGACTTATTTACATAATTACAAAAGGTTCGAGCCGGCCAACGGGAAACAACAACAATAGGTTATATAAAGGGAAATCGCGACAACTGGTGGTATACTTAACAGAATATTTGAACCTATGAAATATAATTTTATATTAAATTATATTTGAATTTAGCTTTAAAAGTAGTTTGTAATGGGGGGTTTGCAAATTGGTGCCTATTGAAGGAACGATATAGAGAGCCATGGAATTGCTGGAATTCTGGTGCACAGAATGATCCATATTATAAATGTAAATTAAGGTAGAAATTCCGACCTGCGGATTGTTAATGGCATGTCAAATACGCCGGTATGGTTGGTTGGATGGTGGCTAGCTACAGACATCTCCTTCAAGAATCTCCATATCCTTCTACAATATGCCTTGTATTTCTCATTTAGATAAGTTAGGTAACATTGTTAGCAAGTTTATAGTTATTAAACAAACGTCGAATCTTTAAAAATCAATCGAGAAATCCTTTCATCAATTTGATGTACTTTTTTTGTATTGAAATCAATTTATTTAGTTTTTGAATACAATACATCTCAAGTAGATAAAGAGTTAACACTAGAGATATATTTATTTTATATTTATCAAATAAGATTTACACAACGCAATCTTATTTTGCATAGTCTATGAAACCATCAACCATAAATAAACTAATTTTTGTATTTAAATATTTTAAAATTTTAAAAGTGTTTTCCTGCGAACTTGTCTATTAATGACAACGCTCGGTTTGCAACCACTTTTAAAGATTTCCCAACTCAACCTAATTTTTGCTATCTGTATGAATAAATTGTCAATTCCAATATTTTGTTGCATAATCCCAATTTATTTCAATTCCTCTCTATTCTTTTTGTAAAAATTAGGTTTTTAAATGTTCGAATTAAAGTAAATTGTCATGTCAACCTTAAGTTTATCCTTCCCTATTTTTTATACGTGATATTATACTGAATAAAAAAGTATCAATTCTGATTTTCATATATAAAATATGTGGTTTAGATAGTCCTAAATAGCGAACAGTATTTTATCAAATCGTTAATCATTTCAACAACTGATCTTGTTTTATATGGACGAGAAGCGAAATAATAAGCGAATTGAAATTATATAAATCATTAATAAATAAAGTTTGTCTTTAAAGACCAGGGCCCTCATTGTATATAACTTTTAATCTGAACAAAAGACTCTCATCTTCGTTTTTCTTATCTATCTCTCATGATTACCCTAAAGAGATCGCGTTAAAATAACTAAAACAATATCGATATAAATATTCAAGAAATATCATTATTATCAACAATAAAATTATTTTATAAAAATATCTTATCCTATGTAGATTTGTATTATTAATTTTTAAGTGGAGAATAACAATGGTAAAAGTTTCAATAAAGAGGTAATCTATAATACAATATAATGCGGCTTGTGATTGTAAAACGACATTTGAAAATTATCCCGCATGTGTTTCTTTTCAACGAAAAATCAAAATTCATTTTAAGGAGAAATAACGATCATTTCTAACCTTAGGGATGGAGGTATGAAAGGATGAATTGTGAAAAGTAATGATAAATGGAAAATTAGAAATGTCCAGAGATGTTTCCTTCCAGTTTCCGTTCATCATTATTCTTCACAATTCATCCTTTCATACTTCATCCCTAAGGTTAGAAATAATCGTTATTTTTCCTTAAAATAAAATTTGATTTTTCGTTGAAAAGAAACACATGCGGGATAGTTTTCAAATGTCGTTTTACAAAAAAGTAATCATATATAAAAAAAATTGAGAAATATTTTCTTTAATCATCTTTTAGTTGTGTTTTTTTTTTCTATTTTATCAATATTTTCAACTTTACTGATGAACATTTGAACTGCTAGTGAAATCATACAACGCATAAAAAGATAATTCTGTATATATTTTTCATTTATGACGTTGAAAAGATCATATAGAATTGCCATTTTTTGTATTTTCCTGTTAACTGGAACAATCAGTAAAACAATAGGACATCATATCTTGAATTTTACCTCACCGTTAATTCCAATTTAAACAGCAGCCTTTATGATGATTGTTTGCGCCTAGTTATGTAAATAACTTGCTAGGCTGCATTGTTTTATAATCATGTAAATTTGTATTTCTTTCTTTTAATTATGCAAATATATATGTATATAAAATGAGTGAATGATTCAATAAAGTCAGTCAGATAAAACTGAGTGAGGCGTCCTTTCTCTATTCAAACAGCTTGCTACATCGCGATCCTGCGAAGAGACAACATTCTCGGTAGTCAATCCGCCGGTCTGGTCTCGTAAAGTACAGTCAACAACAAGCTCTGCCACATATCGTCATCATCTGAGACCAGACTAGAGGCTGAAGGAGCTAAAGGAAGTCCTGGCTAACATTGTCAGGAACCAAGCTCCAACAAAGATATTTTGAGAGACTTTTCAATGTAATCTGATTTCAATTATAGTTCATTTTGAAATCAGGTATAATCTTGTATTTAAGGCTATACATTGAGAACTATAAACTATGAGTAAATAACACGCAATCTATGCACAAGAAATATAACTATTATTCATGAATGTTTCTTTTTCAGATTAAACAAACTGCGTCCTTATTGCGATGGGAAATTATTGGGAGGGCATAGCTCATCAATGGGAAACTCTTACAGAGATGTCTTAATTTAATCTACCAGAAATCATTTTTCTATAGCAGTAAAGATAGTAGAAGTTTGTTTTATTTGTGTGTGAACAAGACACATTTGTAATAGTAAAATCCTCTTCAATACATATAAATAAACAAAACGGATTCTGAAGATGAAATTTTCGTTTTCTCTCGTAACTCATTCTCATTGTTTTTAGCCGTTTTGTTTATTATTTATGAAAGAAAAATTCTTGTTTATCGTAAAGTTAGAGGCTGCCTGGCCGGCATAATAGTTCTTCAAATAAAAGATACTTCGGCCAGTAAATGTTTTTATTGTATCGATGTTTCGACAAAAATATTTTGTCCTCGTCTGGAGCGTACAAAAATGAAAACATTTGGCAGAGCGTTAGAAATTATTCTAAGGCTGCAAGGGCAAATTCTTGTTTAATAGTTGCATTACGGTTTATTAGGAACTATGGTGATTAGATATCCACGTGATACATTTACTCTCGTCAAATTTCATCAGTGAATGCAACTAAACAAACAGACCTCTGATATCTCGAGAAGGGAAAGTGACTTTTCTTCTTCTTTCTTATCTCCACTCAATCATATTAGGGTATCAAGTTGTGACCCTTGATGGTGTCTGTTTGACAATCATCATGACTGGGTGAAGTAGTTTGCGTCTGCTTTTGTCATTAAGACTGGGAGCACTACTCAGTGGCAGGTCGACTCAGCTCCAAAAGAAATGGCCGCCTCTGACATTAGGAACAGTCGCCATGTGCAGCCGCTCCTAACATGGAGTACAAACGCTGCTCATCCTGTATCCCTGGATTAAGAGCTCTTACAGGGTACTATCAGCCGGGCCAGCTGAACCTATGTTTTTTACTGAGCTTGTTAATGTTCCCCCTCCTCCTTTTTCATCCGGGCTTGGGACCGTCAAAGGCGGAGTTAATTGACTTTTTAATGTGTAGATATGGGTGTATATTCAATTAATCACAACTATTTACATAAAAAGAAATAATAAGTCATCTATACTCAATTCGGGTTATGCTAAGTGGATAAATGTGTCTAACAACATGTTTTAAATATAAAAAATAATTATTCAATACCATGGGGGTCAGTGGAAGGATAGTCTAAACCATTGGTTTTCGAACGCTACGACCCGGGTTCGATTCCCGCATTGGGCACTTTTCATGTTTAAAAATAAATGCTTCAATGGCCCCCGATTCTTGCAAAAGTTCAACCCCCACCAGCGAGTGCAAGTAACCAAACGGGGCTCTGGCACATTTGTAAGTGCAAAGTCGAAATGATTTTCAAATGTGTGGACATGTGGGGCACTTACAGTAAAAGCAGTCGCCTACTTCTACCCATCATGATTATCATGGCCTAGGAATAAGCACAAAAAAAAATCGATACCATACAACGGAGTAAAAATCTACCTCGATAGATAAATACAGAATTTTAACTCACTTGTACCTCTATAAAGTATTTCAACAATATTCACATATCTGTTTTGCTTTATATAGCACATGCAACTCGTAAATCTGTTGTAAAATAATTGATATATTGTGAGATTTGTGCTCAACAACATTTTAACAAAATTTGTAAAATTCTTCTTTTATAATATATTCTTCAATAATACTGGTAAATCAATCTTCTTTATTATAATAATTTATAGTAAATCGCCTCTTTAGAGACCGCTGCTGGCGATGCAAATAATGATCTCTAGTGAGGCGTGTTCATTAATAAGGGCTAGACTTTATATAATGAGGCAATAATTAATGTTGTGCGATATATATATGATGTATTAATTAGCGATATATGGTCTTTAATAAGGAGTAATCTTTAGAGACGTGGTCTTTAATTGGTCTTTAAGTAATGATTCGTGATCTTTAATGAGAGGTAGTATTTAATGATAATTATAATTTAATTAGAAGAGGTATTTAACGAGATGTGGTCTTTAATGAGACGAGGACTTTAGTGAAGGGTAGAATTTAATGAGACATGGCCTTTTATATAAGACGCTGTCTTTAATTAGGGATTAATTAATAATGATATTATCGTGTCTGAATCTATCAATATACCAATAATTAACTTTCTCAAAATAAAACAATGTATTTGTTTGAAATATAAATAGCTTGGCTTATTGTTAGGACTTACATAGCAATTGTAGCTTTGGGGACACTAATCCCAGAGGGTGATATAAGACGTTTTTCACTATATTGAACATTTGTTTAAAGACGAGGACTTAAAACCTTTTGAAAATGGTCGGTAACCTGGCGCGGTCGTTAAAGAGGCATGTATTATAGAGAGTAATTCTTCTGAATGTATAAATGAGTCTGATAATTCAATTAGGATCTTTATGATAAGTTATAAGACCGATGGTCTTAAAAAAGCTGTATGTGTGGGTAATTCTAATAAATACCTTTATTAAATTGATATGAAGAGATATAAAGCGTGTTAGCTAATCTTCAAGCCAATTGTATCATAAATACCTACAATGAATTACTTCTACACCATATATTGTAGCTATTTGCGAAACAATTATCCTTTTTTTATTATTATCCCTATTACACGTGGTACAGACCATGATAATCATGGTGGATAGAATTTGGTGACTGCTTTTACTGTAAGTACACCACATGTCTACAAATGTGAAAAGCAGTTCGACTTTGCACTTACAAATTTACCAAAGCCCCGTTTGGTTACTTGCACTCGCTTGTGAGGTTGGACTTTTACAATAATCGAGGGCCATTGATGCATTTTACAATTAGAAAAAAGTGCCCAATGCGGGAATAGATCCCGGATCGTAGCGGTCGAAAACCAATGGTTTAGACCATCCTTCCACTGACCCCCATGGTATTGAATAATTATTTTATATATTTAAATCGTGTTGTTAGACACATTTATCCACATAGTGCAACCAGAATTAAGTATAGATGACTTACTTTGGTTACATGCACTCGCTGGTGAGGTTGAACTTTTACAAGAATCGAGGGATATTGGAGCATTTTACAATTAGAAAAAAGTTCCCAATGCGGGATTCGATCCCGGGTTGTAGAGGTCGTAAACCAATGGTTTAAACCAGGCTTCCACCAATTATCCTGATGATCAACTGACGATTGAAACTTTGCCTTTTTATCTTAATGAAGAAACTTTTTATTATTATACTTATTTATATATTGTGTTACAATTTTTGAAATTATTTTGAGAATCTTTAGTTTCCTAATTATAGGAAGAAGGATCTTGCAGTGAAGATAATTCCATCCAACTCTCAGCTAGATATCATCAGCAGTGAGAGAGCCACTTGATAACTTGTTATCTAGCTGTCAGGCCACTCTCTCGTTTAGAACTGAAAGATGGAAAACATACCGCATGGGTAAATATTGTGTTGCCGACCACGACGTAACATTAGGTCTGATACAACTAGCTTGTAGCACTACTGGTTGTTTAGAAAAATATTGATTTGCATATTTATATTCCTATGGTGTAACTATCACAAATCTATATTTGTAAAACGACATTTAAAAATTATCCCGCATGTTTTTCCTCTAAACGAAAAATCGAAATTTATCTTTAAGGAGAAATAACTATTATTTCCAACCTTAGGGATGAATTCCATAGGACATCATTCCATCTCGACCAGAACCATTTCCCGTCGATTGGTTGCTAATGGCTTGCACTCATGCCGTCCGCTAAGAAGACTGTCATTGACCCCACCGAATAGGCGCCAACGTTTGGAATGGTGCCGGGCTAGATCGACGTGGATGACGGAATGGCACAGGGTCGTGTTCTCAGATAGGTCGCGTTTCTGCTTGTCCAGTGATAGTCGCCGTGTACGCGTGTGGCGTCGACGTGGAGAAAGGTCCAATCCGGCAGCAATAGTGGAACGCCTCACCGTGCGACAACGTGGAATCATGGTTTGGGGCGTAATCGCGTATGATTCCAGGTCACCTTTACTTCGTATTCAGGGCACTATGATGGCCCAACGATACGTTGATGATGTGCTGCGACCGGTGACACTCCCCTACCTTCAACGGGTACCCAATGCCCTTTATCAGCAGGATAACGCCCGACCGCACACTGCTCGCATTAGCCAACAAGCTCTGCAAGATGTACAGATGCTTCCCTGGCCACCGTACTCTCCTGATCTCTCACCAATCGAGCACGTCTGAGACATCATTGGACGCCGTTTTCATGCCTTGCCACAGCCGCGTTCAGAAGACGAACTGTGGCAAATGGTTGAGAGGAAATGGAGAGCCATCCCTCAGGACGCCATCCGTACTCTGATTGACTCTCTACCTAGACGTGTTGCTGCGTGCATCGCCGTCCGCGGTGGTCCTACTTTCTACTAAGCCGACGCCGTTCTCGCTCTGTATTATGACTATCATTTTGAAATAAAGATCACTTATTGTTCGTCCCTGTCTCTCTCTGTCTGCTGAGTTTCATCACTTTCTGGCCACTATTTCTTGGTGTTCCATTTTCAATGTCACGCAGTGTATTTAGTGTATGTGTAATGTATTACATGCGAATATATTCTAGTGTACCATATGCTTTATATAGTGTAGCGCATGTGGATAAAGGCTTGGAGTATCATAAGCTGGTACTGTATGGAACAAGTTAGAGTTATATATAGATGTAATATAATGTACCGCAATAGGTGTACCTGTAGTATAAGATACTCTTCTTTTCTATACAAAAAAGAATGAATGAGGGGAGGAGGTGTAAACGCTTGGCTTAGCATATACTGGTATTGTTTGTAATAAGTTATAGATCGACCTAAATTTTATACAGCGTACCGAAATATATATTATGAATAAAAACGATTTTCAGTTGGTTTTTGAATAATAGAGTTATATAGGATTATTACTTAATGCTGATTATTTTGAGAATATTGTTGAGCATTTACTTGATCTTGGAATCCATGAGTATGTTACGATATTTTTCTGCAGTTGTGGTAATAATTAAATAAAAATATTTCTCAAAAATAGCTTTAATTGAGCTAAAGTAATATATAAAAAAAACATAATTTGAGAAAGTTATGCCTGACTTAAGGCGTAAGAATAAAAAAAAATGAAAAACTTATTTACATAATGTACAAAAGGTTTGAGTCGGCCATCGGGAAACAACAACAATGAGTTTTTATAGGGGAAGCGTGACCTCTGTCGGTCGATTTAGCAGAATATTTGAATCTATGATATATAATTTTAAATAAAATAATATTTTAATATATAACATGTATATCTGTAGTGTACGGTATGTTATGCACAGAGAATGTGTCATGAGTAAACGCTTGGTGTACTATATACTGATGCTGTATGGAACAATTTATATTTCACATAGATTTATAAAGGTGTGCCACAATAAATATACCTGTAGTATAGGGTATATTTAACGCAAAAAAACGTGTTATGTGTAAATACCCAGCGTACTATCTACTGGTATTGTAAGGACCGAGTTATATTTCCACTAAGATGTAAAACAGTGTACCGTATTATATCCCTGCGGTATAGGGTCAATTCTTCACAAAGAACGTGTACTAGGTTAATTTTGTTACTTGTACAAAATATGGGTTATAGGCGCTAAAATTTTAAAGTATGGTATTAAAAAAATATTTTCTCGCCTGATTAAACATATTTGTGAATAGCAAATAACATATTTTATTATAATATAATATAATGCTGCTTATGATTGAAGAACGACGTTTAACAAATTTTACCGCAAATGTTTATTTTGAACGAAAAATCGTAATTTTTTAATGGAGAAATAACGACTATTTCTATCCTTAGGAATGAAGTATGAAAGTATGAATTGTGAAAAGTAATGGTGAACGGAAAAATAAAATTGTCCACTTTTCCATCCCTGTGGTCACTTTATTTTTCTGTTTATCATTACTGTTCACAATTCATACTTTCATACTTCATCCCTAAGGATAGAAATAGTCGTTATTTCTCCTTAAAATAATTACACTTTTTCGTTCAAAAGAAACATTTGCGGTTTTTTTTTTTTTGCTTATCCCTAGTACACGTGGTACAGGCCATGATAATCATTTGCGGTAAAACTTGTCAAACGTGATATTTTATTATGTTACAATGTTGCGGTTCACATGAAATTATCTTTGATTAATCAATTATGATTTATTTAGTTAATAAAAATAGTCAATATTTTTTAATATTTTATATTTATCGACATTATACACACCTTTATCACTTGAGTAAACTTATACGATAATAACAAGGCGAAGGAAGACGAGTATCTTTATTGGTGCATAAGAGCGAGCTTTCGGGAAAAATTCCTTCGACGGGCAAGATATAACGACACTGTGAGCGATATCGATGGCTGTAGCGAATATATACACATATTAATTTACATAAATATAGAAAAAAGCATGCAAATGAACAATTTAACTATTTGTAAAAAAGTGAGAAGTAAAAATAAAAATAAAGATGAAATAAAAATCCTATAGGGTAATAGAAGAGATGCCAAAACATCAGCTGATGGGAAGAAATATCAGTGAGGCACAGTATATGGCTGCAATGGAATATCCAGTATACAAAAGAGAAATCCACACATAAAGGCCAGGAGAGCTCACTATGCGTCAGGGAGGGCGACCTTTCACAGCTAAATACAAGGGGGAAGTTCAAATAAAGGACAGGAGAGGATGATAGGCTTCAGGAAGTTCTATTTTTCTATTGATGCTGTTTAGTTTGTGGGATACTATTGATTCTAAAATGAGTCTTTGGTGCAAGATATGTATGTGGCTGTAATGTATGGTGGGGTTGTTGATGTTGAAAGTGTGGCCTGTGGTCTGCATATGTTGATAAATAAGGGACTTGGTATCTTGACGGGAAATATTGCGGGAATGTTCAGTCATCCTGATGGATACAGATCTACCCGTCTCACCAACGTAAGTGGCAGGGCACTGTTCGCATGAGACGGAGTAGACTGCACCCACAGAACGAAGGGGGGCAGGGGGAGCTGAGGACTTAGTATGAGGGTGACGGAGGGATGAAAGAAGGTTCGGGGAGTTTTTATATATGGTACGGATGCCATAGGATTTGAGTTTTCTAGCTATAGCAACAGAGGAGGGGGAGTAAGGGAGAAAACACAATGATCTGTATGTCATGGAAGGATTGGAAGTTGCAGGTGTATAAGTATATTTGTTAATGAACCAGAGTGGAAAAGAAGCCGCGGAGAGCTGGGTTATAATGCGATTTCTTTCTATTATTTTAAAGATGTCTATGGAACAATGGGTGGAAATTCTTTTTGTAAGAGTTCTAACAATATTGATTTTATGGGAGGTGGGGCAATGAGAATTGTAATGAGTGTAGCAGGGGGGGCATTGTTTTTTATGATAAACTGTCGTGTGAAATGAGGATGGGGTGCGAATAATTAAGATATCTAAGAATGGGAGAACATGGTTAGCTTCAGTTTCTAGAGTAAAGGAAATATCTTGGTTGTAATTATTAAGGGTTGATAGTATGAAGCTCTCCTGACCTTTTTTGCATATACAAAAGACACCATCAATGTATCTGCGCCAGAATTGGATATCTGTAGGGAGGGTATGGGTGATCCAATTATCTATTCTAGTCATGACTATTTCGGCAATGATGGTAGATAGAGGGCTGCCCATGGTAGATCTGTATCCATCAGGATGACTGAACATTCCCGCAATATTTCCCGTCAAGATACCAAGTCCCTTATTTATCAACATATGCAGACCACAGGCCACACTTTCAACATCAACAACCCCACCATACATTACAGCCACATACATATCTTGCACCAAAGACTCATTTTAGAATCAATAGTATCCCACAAACTAAACAGCATCAATAGAAAAATAGAACTTCCTGAAGCCTATCATCCTCTCCTGTCCTTTATTTGAACTTCCCCCTTGTATTTAGCTGTGAAAGGTCGCCCTCCCTGACGCATAGTGAGCTCTCCTGGCCTTTATGTGTGGATTTCTCTTTTGTATACTGGATATTCCATTGCAGCCATATACTGTGCCTCACTGATATTTCTTCCCATCAGCTGATGTTTTGGCATCTCTTCTATTACCCTATAGGATTTTTATTTCATCTTTATTTTTATTTTTACTTCTCACTTTTTTACAAATAGTTAAATTGTTCATTTGCATGCTTTTTTCTATATTTATGTAAATTAATATGTGTATATATTCGCTACAGCCATCGATATCGCTCACAGTGTCGTTATATCTTGCCCGTCGAAGGAATTTTTCCCGAAAGCTCGCTCTTATGCACCAATAAAGATACTCGTCTTCCTTCGCCTTGTTATTATCGTATAACACCTTTATCACACCTTTTAATAATAAAAAAATATATATATATGGTAATTTAAACCAACAACCCCATACTGTGTATATAACTTATAATAAGATTGCCATGTTGTATATTGAAACACATCTATAAATAATTATGCGCATGATTAATCTGTGTCATTGCATCGCCATATGTAATGTAATTTGTACAAAGTGGATAAATAAATAAAATCTGTAATAGATTTAAGAGTTGAGCTAAAGCAGAGATCGAGCATAGTATTGCCAAAACAACAAAGTCTAAAGATGGAAGTCATAAATCAGGTCGATTTACAATTCCCACAAACAAGGCCACCCACACTGTCACATGTGGTGGAATGCAGAGACCCCTCTCACACCTGGACATGCCAAGGCCCCCCTTTCTCAGAAACGCCCCTGTCACATAAGGTCGCCCCGTCTTTAACCTATAAATACATCACCTTACAGTGACTTGACAGTACAGTTCAGTTCAGTTTAGTTTAGTTCACCCTTAGTGCAAGCCGCGTCGGTCGTATGTCATGTCGATCTTATCCATCATGTAGACGAGTCAGAACGTTTCTATCTCCATCTTTTCGCTCCTAGCTCAGCTTTTATCTGTTAACGGAACTTTCTTAGTGCAACTGTGTCTTCGTTTTTTGTGTATGGATATCCCCAGCTTTCCACTCTGCCTCGACCACGACTGCCTGTATTTTGTGAGAACTTTTAAAGGTCTTCCAAGGTGCAGAGAGGTACTGGAAAACTCTACATCCTGACTGTTCCTCTCGGTCAACACACCTACACAAGGCTTACCAGAACTTCAACTTATTACAGTGAGTCGACAAGGTTCTCATATTACATGTGTCGACAGGATCTCTTATTTCAGTAGTCGACATCAAACTCAAATTATATTTCAGAAGCCGACAGGATGACCAAAACGAAGGATGACACATCGAAGAGGTAAGAAGACTGTTCAGATAGGAAGCGAGAAAGAGCAAAGATAGAGGAACAAGCCCGCCATACCAACGAAACGACAAAGCAATCTCTCCCCCCAACAAGAGACGATATTTACGGAAGAAACGCCGCCCCAACGGACTTCCGCATACCCGCTAACCGATCGCCAACGCCGGGAGCAAGCTGACCGCGCCAACGACAGCCCCGAAATTCCCGCAAGTCATGGAAACCAAGCAGCGATGTACCCAAACCCTGTGAGAAGTTCTCCACCTTCGACTTGACATCATCGAGACAATGCTCAAGGCAACAAGCGACAAACAACTTTCCAGAAGTTACAAGCTTCTACAAGATCTACATGGAGCGACTTCCCCGACAGCAGGACGACCACCAAAGACTAAGTCTCCTGACTGAACTTTCATCCAAATTGTAAGTTTTTAAAAACCTACCTTAACCTTATCCTCAACTTCACAACTTGATTCAACCTAAATTTTGTATTTATATTTTCACTTTAAGCATTTAAAATCAATTTTTACCTTTTTTATATCATTTTTTATTCAATTTTTAAAACTTTCACACTATCATTTATCAAATTTACTTTAATTTTTAATCAGATTATAAATTTCAAGTTATTACTCTCAATTTTACTTAAAAAAAAAAAAAATTCGCCCATCACGCTTTTTTACCATTTTTACTAATCTTACATGTCGTTCTTAAATTTATCTAAAATGGTACTATCCAAATCTACAACTTGAAAAAAAAATTCATTATTATTATTAAAAAAAAAAAATCTTATTCATCATAATTCTCAACTTATTTTTGTTTTACTTATTAGTTATCTTTAAACCAAAAGACCAATATCTTTATCAATTCTTAAAATTTGGTAATGTTCACCATTTTAAGTAAGCGCCCAATTCAAATTATTGGTAACTCTCACGACATTGCCCTTTTACAAGAATCATTTTAACTACCATAATTAACGATTTAAAAAATATATTCAAATTTTAAATATAAATTAACATAGGTGAAACGCATTTTTTTAAATTGCAAAAATCGAAAGATACAATATTGTAACATAGTATGTATTAATTTAATTTATGTAACATAGTATTTCTTAATTTTATTATTTTTTATTTAACAGAGTGGTCATTTTTATTTTTATATCTTGCGACTCTGTAAATTTCCCTCGTGGCTTATCTTTTGTTTACCTTTCTTAGTTTGGTCCTTCCCTGAAATAAATTTTGTTTCCTCCTGAAGTTTTTTGTCTTCCCTAATTTTCCACGTGGCATTTTGGTGGAGATGCTGGGTAATTTAGGGAAGACAAACTGAAGATCGCCGAGAAGACCTTGAAGCCATGGGTGCTGTGATCTACATTTTCGGAGTATGACATCAGGATTCCACCGCCGCGCTAAAGCCAAGACTTCCTTCGGAGATGACGATATCCCTATAGACGATACGACGACAAAGCCGCTCTTCACGCCGCAAGAAAATGGACGCAAAGGTACTAGGGACAAAGTTCCAAGACTTCGATGGAATCCTTGGCAGAAGCACGTCAAATCCACGTCAGTATCTACAATAATTGCTAGCTGTGGGTCACAGCTCCCATAGGGAAGAAGCTATGTAACATAGTATGTATTAATTTAATTTATGTAACATAGTATTTCTCAATTTTATTATTTTTTATTTAACAGAGTGGTCATTTTTATTTTTATATCTTGCGACTCTGTAAATTTCCCTCGTGGCTTATCTTTTGTTTACCTTTCTTAGTTTGGTCCTTCCCTGAAATAAATTTTGTTTCCTCCTGAAGTTTTTTGTCTTCCCTAATTTTCCACTTGGCAATATCTTCAAAAACACCACTAGGAAAAACAACTACCACGCCAGTAGCTAAATTAAGTCACAGACCGCCAAACTTATTACAATCGTTAATATTCGAGGATATAAATACACTCCCTCATCTTTCCTTTTGCATGCATATTTAATCATCAACAAACGTTACAACACCCTCACACATCACTTTCTCCAATTGGCAACAATTTTTAGTGCGCGACTTAACACACAAATCCAAATTTCGAGTCACACAAGCGCCACTTAGCTCTATATCGTCGCCACAATAAAATAATTTCACATTAAACATGCCACATCCATAACAATCTAAAAATTCTCAATATGTGTTCGTACAACCACCCCCCATGACTTTAGTAAATTTGTTATTCATGGTGAAACAGTTTAGATTCTGTACGAAACAACGACTTCACGGGACACCTTTTCATTCACAATTTTTCACTTCGTGTCATAGCGCTACACCACAAAACCTTTTCACTTTTCAGGCCAAAGACGCCTTCATGCCTATGACATATCACCTCAAAGCGTGTCCACGTCGAAAGTCATATCTTTCACTCACTTCTAGCCTGAAATCATCGTATAACATTTTTACTAAGTCTTAACAACTACGAACACCGAGAAAATCATATCTTTCAATTATAGCAGAAAATTGCCAACTCAACAAAAGGAGGAAGTCAGTTTCAAGTAAATTTCAAACCTAGAAAACCATCCCACATGTGTGACCACCCCAAAAAAAGAATTTCCGTGAAAAAAAAGGGGAAGTGGACGCCCTTTATGACGTCACTCCCTTGGTCACTACTATCTTTTGAGAATATCTTTGGACATGCCCTCTCTTCCCCCTCAAGGCAGATCCTTTTAACCGCTAGCTTCATGACGCCATTTTAAACACATGTGTCACACTACTCATTTAGATTTCCTCGAGAATCTCACAAATCTCGCACAACGCCTTAATCACAACACATCATACATTAAACATTTTACATGTTAATTGATAACACCAATTAAAACAATTTGGTTGAGTCTTATAAAGACTTTTTAACGCGCGAAAGAGAAATCATTCTCTACATACCAGCATTGAGACAAACGAAAAGATCATTTCACGTATTCCCAGTTTCAGAGTCATAGAAACACCGATGTTACCAAAGGGATATAATCTAGTCACACACCACAACTGTAACTTTTCGTCAAAAGAGACAATTTTTGTTCAATTTTACACTACTTAAAATTTATCCAATCATTAATAACCTTCAATTATATTATAAATTTTGTATAAAATCTTGAATAATTATTCTTATTCTTACCTTTCAATTATATAAACAAATTTTTTAATCCAACATTTAAAAAAAAAAAAAAAAACCCTTTAATCAAATTTACTTTTATTTTTCATGATATTATTTTAGTATTGTAAAACATCTAATTGTTTCAAAAATTATTTTTATTTTATTATTTATTATATATTTTATATATTACAGGTTTAATTTTGTCCACTTACACTTTTTGTACCCGCAATCATATTTCTATATTTCTATTCACTATATTTTATTTGTTTAAATACCTTTATTATCTGACAAAGTTTATCATCCACTATCGGGCATCTACAACAATCGTTTTCAACAATCATATTCTTTAACCAATTCCCTATATTTTTCATCACTATCTTTTCAGTCATTGCGTCACATCAACGTAGAAAAACGACAGCACTGCTTGACAATTTATTTTTTGATTTCGTAATTCAACAAACTCTTTGAGAACACAGTTCCCCAGACTTACAAATCCAAACTTCTGGTCTGAACACGCTTCAAGAGTTTATTTCATTTCATCCGCAGAGCAAATCACCAACGCATACACAAAGCGTTCACTTTTTTCAACTTTCAACTTTTTTTTTCAGCTCTAGCGGACCACATTCAACCTTTGATTTCGAGTCAAGTCAGATCACCTACTGTCGCTACAATTATACTTATCGCATGGCTCTATTTCACTCCTTTCTCAATCATATTAATAAGCAACTTTTCTTCAACAACTTTTAACCCAATAATCCTAAAATTGTGACAAAACACTGTAACCCTTATATAGGATCGCAAGTGAAACATTGCCTAGGAAGACGCTCAAGTCCATATCCTCGCTTTGCACCTGGACCTAAGTATTTGATTGCATGTGTAAATCTCACAATTGCTTATTCTTTAACTACTAACCCTGTCCAACGCCCACCAATATTCTCTTAGAATGTGAATTTTTATGTCATCATTTTATTTTAATCATCTTTTTTGTTAATCAAACAAAATGTCATTTTTATTTCACTTTTATATATCCAACAAATATCATCTTGTTATAGCCCTTTTTAACCCTCACAGTTTAAATTAATTAAAAGAAATTTTAATTACTTACCTGTGTTAGAGAGGCTTTACCCGCCTAAACCCGGATAAACCCTTTCACTCCCGGGGCCCATCTATGGTAATTTAAACCAACAACCCCATACTGTGTATATAACTTATAATAAGATTGTCATGTTGTATATAGAAACACATCTATAAATAATTATGCGCATGATTAATCTGTGTCATTGCATTGCCATATGTAATGTAATTTGTACAAAGTGGATAAATAAATAAAATCTGTAATAGATTTAAGAGTTGAGCTAAAGCAGAGATCGAGCATAGTATTGCCAAAACAACAAAGTCTAAAGATGGAAGTCATAAATCAGGTCGATTTACAATTCCCACAAACAAGGCCACCCACACTGTCACATGTGGTGGAATGCAGAGACTCCTCTCACACCTGGACATGCCAAGGCCCCCCTTTCTCAGAAACGTCCCTGTCACATAAGGTCGCCCCGTCTTTAACCTATAAATACATCACCTTACAGTGACTTGACAGTACAGTTCAGTTCAGTTTAGTTTAGTTCACCCTTAGTGCAAGCCGCGTCGGTCGTATGTCATGTCGATCTTATCCATCATGTAGACGAGTCAAAACGTTTCTATCTCCATCTTTTCGCTCCTAGCTCAGCTTTTATCTGTTAACGGAACTTTCTTAGTGCAACTGTGTCTTCGTTTTTTGTGTATGGATATCCCCAGCTTTCCACTCTGCCTCGACCACGACTGCCTGTATTTTGGGAGAACTTTTAAAGGTCTTCCAAGGTGCAGAGAGGTACTGGAAAACTCTACATCCTGACTGTTCCTCTCGGTCAACACACCTACACAAGGCTTACCAGAACTTCAACTTATTACAGTGAGTCGACAAGGTTCTCATATTACATGAGTCGACAGGATCTCTTATTTCAGTAGTCGACAGGATCTCTACAAAAGCTACTGGAATTCTCATCTCATTACATATATATATATATTAATATCACGAGACACACTTAGTATATAAGAAAAGAAAATTGCTAAAAAGTGCAAAATAAGAATATAAACAGTAGCATGTGTTTCCTTATTCCTACAAAGTAGAAGCTTTCGGATCTTAATAATCTTTCCACAGGCATAGCTATAACTATACTCGTTGAGACAACGAGTTATCTATCAACATTGTAAAATTAAGAGATTCCATTAGAAGATAAAATTGCTTTAAAGTATATATATATATAAAATAAGAATATAAACAGTATAGCAATATGTTTCTTTATTTTTGCAAAGTGAAAGCTTTCGGATCTTTATAATCCTTCTACTGCCAAAATGCCTGTATATATGCCATATATGTCTGTATGTATGTTATATTAAAATATTATTTTATTTAAAAAAAAAATTATATTTCATAGATTCAAATACTCTGTTAAATCGACCGCCCGAAGTCACGCTTACCCTATAAAAATTCATTGTTGTTGTTTCCCGATGGCCGGCTCAAATCATTTGTGCATTATGTAAATAAGTTTTTCATTTTATTTATTCTTACGCCTTAAATCAGGCATATATTTCTCAAATTATTTTTCTAAATTCCATAAGCTAAATTGAAGCTATTTCTAATGTTCACTATTTTTATAATTATACTTTCAAGATTTTAACCACGACTGCATTACCATAACATAATCCTCAAAATAATCAAAATTCAACAGAAATATCTTTTTTTCACAAAATGTATATGCCTTCTTGTATATATTGTTGCACCAAGTTGCAACTTTGCAGGGTCGTCGACCTTGGTTTCTTCCTTATTGGTGTTATACACGTTTCTCGAGCGGGTTTTCATATTCAAAGCAAATAAATAAAAGTAAAAGTAAATAAATAAAAGTAAATTAAAATATATTACCTTTCAAAGTTATTGTGCTTATTTATTCGTGGTCTTCTTCTTAAGCCGTGATCCGCAATCTCCCTCTAGGTCCTCTCTCGCTCCAATAACCAATCAAGATATATGTATGTGGTAATATCGTTGCGGAATTTCTTGTTGTTCGATTTGAATGGTGAGGATTGGTTGAAGCGCAGTCGTTGAGTGGTAAGTGAAGCACACAGTTAGGAATAATCAGGACACGTGATGGGGTTTGAAATTAAAAGGCAACTGGGTTGGAGGAAAGAAAGCTTGAGAAGAGCTGAGCGATTTAACTTATTAATTAGTTGATCACATGGCGGTGATTGTACTTAGCTGTGGGATGAGCAGAGGGAGAGAGGTCTAGAGCAGATGTCACCTTCTTGGAAGCTAAATCACTACTGCCGGTGTTGTTCCTATGAGAGCGAAAACCTAACTGACCATTCTTGCTTTCCGATTTAACACCAAGCCTCAGTTTCTCTCTGATTGGTCGAGAGATGTCACATGATCCTTTCCTATTGGTTGACCTACTTAAGGTACTGTCTTTTGATTGGCCCGCGGTTTCCTTTGATATTAGTTACGCCCGGCTTGGGTCAGGAAGTCTCGTGTTTATTTGACTTTATTTACTTCCGCGGCTATCAAAATACATCCTGCTTTGTCAGGAAGTATTGAATGCTAGCTTTAACATTTATAACTTCTGGTCATTAGAGACGTCCTGTTTTGTCAGGAAGTATTGAGTGTATCTTGGCTAAAATAACTTCTGCGGTCACTAGAGACGTCCGGTCTCTGCCCCTGCAATATTGACACAGGGGTGCCCAGAATAGTCGTGCCAGCCTTAGGTCTACTTCCTATATCTTAATGCTACTTGCTTCCCTCCAGTTACCTTGTTCTTTATTAAGTCTTCGAAAATCATACATGGTACATACATAGTGGGTCGGGGTTGCATTTAATTATATACAAATTATGACAGATGCGCCCCCTACATGTGAAGAATTCAAGAAGGGGTTAGCCTGAGAGAATTCTGTAAAATGAAAAATAATTTTGTGGGAAAATTAGTTGTGGGTATTGAGGGGCTATATACAAGCATTGCTGGTAATATAAAAGTAAGATAGAATGGTGTTGATGATATAGGTTGAGTATAATTAATAGAAATCAAAAATTTTTAATTGTAAGAAATCAATGAATGCTATGGTACATAGTGGGCTAAAAAAAAATGCGCCTAAACGAATTCTACTCGAGATAAGAAATGATATCGAGGGAGTTCTATTAAGGCTTTTGAAATCAAATAAAAATAATATAAAAATAGTTGAATGAAATCAAAATTGAATGTGTTTGGTTGAAAAAGAAAAATATTTTATTGCATGATGACAAAGACAACTGCTTAGTTACTTTTTTGCTCGACTTTTGAGAAAAGAAATCGAGGAAATTTCATAAGGCGCTTTGAAATCAAAACAAAATAAAATAAGAGTAGTTGAATGAAATCAAAATTGAATGTGTTTGGTTGAATGGTGAGAAAAAAAAAAAAGGAAAATGCCTAACCATATTCTAGCTCGAAATTGGGAATGAAATCGAAGGAATTCTATTAGGTCTTTTGAGAAATCAAAAATAAAAATAAAATAAAGGTTTTTTGAGCGAAATCAAAGTTGAGTGCTTGGTTGAATGGTGAAAAAAAAAAAGGAAAAATGCCTAATTACTTTTTTGCTTGAATTTTGGAAAGGAATTCGAGGAAATTTCATAAGGTCTTTTGAGAAATCAAAATAAAAATAAAAATAAGAGTTGAACGAAATCAAAGTTGAGTGTTAAAAAAAAAATGAAAAATAAAAAGGTTTCAACAACTAAGGGTGATTTAATGTTTTTAGTTTAATCGAAAACCAGTGGGTTTTCGTTGATAATTGAGTTGTGGCAATATAAGTCAAGTGGTAAATAGAATGATAATTGATAAGTGAAAATGATAATATAAACTAATTGGTAAATAAAATGATAGTTAATGATTAAAATTGATAATAAGTTGAATAAATTGATAAATTGATTAAATATTTAAATTTTAATTGAGAGAAAATAATGGAAATGATTGATATGAAAAATAAGGTGTATTGGTTTGAACCCTATGGTATCTACATGCCCTGATCTACATGTATTGGTTGCTCCATTTTGCCCTATAAATGTTTTACTTGCTCAATTATGCCCTATAAAATTTTTGTCTCGTCTGTAGCGACACTTAGGTGAAAAACGTGATTCTAGCCCTCAAGTGCGTTTATGCTGTGTGTACAGGAGACATGGAAATCTATATAACCTTTATGTGTAATTTTTTGTCTTTGTGTGTGTGTTGTGAAAAAATGTTAGAAGTCGGTTGTGTAAGAAATGTGTGAGCTAGTTCTATGTGTTGTCTCGTGGATGTGGAATTGGTTGGTAAAAATCGATATGTAGACTCGAACTGGAATCAAAATCGGTGGCATAGCGAGGTTCCCAGTCGACCTCAATAGGGGATCTTCTCATTGTAATTAGAGATACGGAAGTGGGGTGTGTCGGGCAAACGAGAGGGAGGGAAATTGGAGATCGGACGAAGGCGTTCCGCTTTGTTTACAGAGGCCGAATTTAACCGCCGCGGACTATACTTCCTGTCGTGGTGTTTCAAATTCTCATTTCCTGCCGTCTATTTATTTTGGGTGTGGCTCGGGGCTTGTTTTTGGAGCGTGATTTCTCCGACATTGTTTGGTCATCTTTTCAGTTACTGCTATCTCTTCGGAGTTTATTTAGATTTTCTGCGAAGATGGTTCCTAAAATTATGAGAAGTTTTATAAATGTTTGTCCACAATGAAGAACTGCTTGTCCACAATGAAAAATTGTTTGTCCAAAATTAAAAACTGCTTGTCCTAAATTAAAAACTACCTCTTGTAGTTCGAAGATTTTCTGAGCGGGCATGGCATAGATAAACAGGTAATTAATGAATAAAATTGGGATACAGTTGTACGGTAGAACTAATAAACAAAGGATAAAAATCAGATGAAAGATAGGATATTGCCCCATGTTCGTCCACATTTTTGTAACTGGGGACTCTGAAATATTTGCTTGAACCTTATGAATTGTAGAATTTGAATGATTGGTAGGTTCGCAGTTCTCTTGTTTGATATCTTTAGGGAGTGGTGTGATATGATTGAACTGGTTGTCAGGTTTACAGTTTTTAACATCGGGGAAGAGTGATGTAAATCGTCTTGTTGCAAAAATGGCAGGGTCTAAATGCTTGAAAGGTTCGCTGCTGGTGGGTTTGAACCTTAATGACTCTGTTGGGAATAATTCGGGTGTTAAATGTTTGAAAGGAAACGTGTAATTGGGGTTGTGCTTTATATGATAGGTGTTAACGGTGGGTGGTGATATATAATGGATTTTTTCTGTATACAGTTTAAGTTTGTTGACGTGGATTGTGTCAGTGTCTCTTTGAAGTGGTTGATTTGGTCGATCTATGCGGACCACATTTGGTGAAATAATTTCTAATATTGTGTGAGGTCCTGTGAAATATGGCGCAAGTTTCCCTGTATTTGGGTGGTGATATAATTTTACTAATACTAGATCACCTACTTCGAAATGTGGTTGCTTGTGTCGTTGGTCATAAGTGTTTTTGTCTTGTAAATGTTTGTTTTGTGTGCGTGTGTGATATGTTTGGTGTACGAAATTTTGTTTTGTTTGTGGGTTTTACTTGTTTGACGATGTCTTGTGTCATGTGTTGTGGTCTGCCAATACATTGTGAAGAGATAAGTTGGTGTAAGTTCGACGTTATTTGTATTTTGAAAAGCCGGATGTTGTATCCATTTATTAAATCGAATGGTCGTTGTGACTTTAGTAAAAAATGCTATTCAGTGGCATTAGGGTGGAATTGAGTGAAAAATGAGGCTTACGACGTGAACACGCTTTGAGTGAGAGACGTGTCACAGGTGTGGTGAAAAGGCGTCTGTGGCCTGAAATGAAAAGTTTTGTGGGGTGACCTGTGACACGAATCGAAAAAAAAAAATTTGTGAATGAAAAGGTGTCACGCGAAATCCTTGTTTGTTCAAAACCTAACCTGTTCTCACTATGAACAACAAATTTATTAAAGTCATATATCGAAATTTCTATTGTTAGTGTATATGGTATCTTTTAAGGTGAACAATTTTTTATTGTTTTGTGTAGACGAGATGATTGTTACTAACGACGGTGCATGCGTTTGTTGGTCGTTGTTGCCTTTTGGCGCGAGTGTCGCGCTTGTTGGGCGGGTTGTGCGTGTTTGTTAGCGTGAAAACCGTCCTTTGGATGGATGTTGTCGGTGTATTGTTGTCGCGAATGTCGTGATTGTTGTTAAATACGTTTGTGGGGTAGTTGTGAGGTACACTTTTATGTTGTGTCGATGTGTGGTCATGCATGGATTTTGTGTGGTAAGTGTGTGAGCTGTACTGACACGTTTTTTTTTTTTTGGGCATGGTGAGGGTTGAAGCCTTTGTGGCTTGTATTTGAGGGCATATAGTATTGATAATTGGGTTGAGTGCTAAACATGGTAGTGGGGTCAATGAATGCAGGCAAGGGTTGTCCTGTGTGACAAATTTGATTGTAGTGCAAGTCCTTTCGGACAGGTTTGGCCTAGCCCGTGCGTGCATTCATTGAGTACAAAGGTTAGATATGGTTAAAAGGGGTAGGTAGCTAGGTAAAAGTTCAAAGTCAATTCCTTGACGGCATAGGATGGGTGCCTACCTCAGTTCAACAGGTCTCCTTTGGGACGTCTTGGTTTGGAGTGGTTGGCTTGGCTCGGGACTGCTCGCACCGTCCGCGAAATTGAAGTGAAGTCCGGTACTGGAAGATCATTTTGGGATCGTTTGGGTTGTCCCGGATCGCGCGGATTGGTTTCGGGGACTGTGTACGGCATGGCGGTGGATGACTCCTCGGTGGTCGGTGTCCGGCCTTGGTGACACTCGCCTGGGGTTGGTGGGGGTTGTGTCCGTCGTCCTCCCCGGGGAATGGCGCTCCGGAATTCCGTCTCACTTTGTGGGGCGTTGACACGTCGGATGGCCACGGTCATCTGCCATATGATGGCCGCTAGAAGGCGCCTGGTCGCTTCTCTTCTTGTCCGCTTCTTTTCCGCTGGTTTTGTCATTGCCTTTTGATTTGCTGGTGTCTGGGCTAATTTCCATCTTGATCCTGATTAAGTTCCATAATCTTTATCCTGTCGACTTAACCGTTCTGTGGTAATATCGTTGCGGAATTTCTTGTTGTTCGATTTGAATGGTGAGGATTGGTTGAAGCGCAGTCGTTGAGTGGTAAGTGAAGCACACAGTTAGGAATAATCAGGACACGTGATGGGGTTTGAAATTAAAAGGCAACTGGGTTGGAGGAAAGAAAGCTTGAGAAGAGCTGAGCGATTTGACTTATTAATTAGTTGATCACATGGCGGTGATTGTACTTAGCTGTGGGATGAGCAGAGGGAGAGAGGTCTAGAGCAGATGTCACCTTCTTGGAAGCTAAATCACTACTGCCGGTGTTGTTCCTATGAGAGCGAAAACCTAACTGACCATTCTTGCTTTCCGATTTAACACCAAGCCTCAGTTTCTCTCTGATTGGTCGAGAGATGTCACATGATCCTTTCCTATTGGTTGACCTACTTAAGGTACTGTCTTTTGATTGGCCCGCGGTTTCCTTTGATATTAGTTACGCCCGGCTTGGGTCAGGAAGTCTCGTGTTTATTTGACTTTATTTACTTCCGCGGCTATCAAAATACATCCTGCTTTGTCAGGAAGTATTGAATGCTAGCTTTAACATTTATAACTTCTGGTCATTAGAGACGTCCTGTTTTGTCAGGAAGTATTGAGTGTATCTTGGCTAAAATAACTTCTGCGGTCACTAGAGACGTCCGGTCTCTGCCCCTGCAATATTGACACAGGGGTGCCCAGAATAGTCGTGCCAGCCTTAGGTCTACTTCCTATATCTTAATGCTACTTGCTTCCCTCCAGTTACCTTGTTCTTTATTAAGTCTTCGAAAATCATACATGGTACATACATAGTGGGTCGGGGTTGCATTTAATTATATACAAATTATGACATGTACAATAAATATTACAAAAGTAATAAAACTATAAAAAGGAATGATGATAATCTAAATATTCTGTTTTAAATAAATATTAAATATCATAGAATATTTAGAATAAATGTAAGAGAGGCGCATTAAAATTCATGTAACAATATACAGTGAAAGTATATAAAGTGTATAGATGCTAATCTCTAATCAATACAACACATCACTTAGGAAGAATGACAGGAGGTTGGGTTTTAAAAGGAAGGAGTAAATATTGGTTGACATGGTAATATTTCCCTTTTTATAAAATGGAGATGTTAACCCAGACAACCACGTGGAGTTAAACCACGCCCCAGAAACACACATGTAAATAAATAATGACACCTTGGTTCATGTTTAATTCACACACCATGTTTCTATGAAAGTTTAATAATGTTCAATGTGATATTGATGGGAAAATGTGTTTTAATCCTTTAATAGGTTTTCTTCACTTAGAAAATGAATATTCTCTCTTTGATGAAATTTAATTCTGGGGTGTGCTCTAACTTTATAGATATTTTGAATGTATTAAATAGTTCTCATAATATAGGATTGTGTGTTGTAATACAAGAGTATGTTGTATACAATAAGTAATATAATAGTAATATCATAATACAATATGGCTTATAATTGTAGAACGACATTTGAAAATTATCCCGCTTTGTTTCTTTTAAACGAAAAATTGAAATTTATCTTAATTTTAAGGAGAAATAACGAATATTGCTAACCTTATGGATGAAGTATGAATGTATGAATTGTGAAGAGTAATAATAAAAGGAAAAATAAAATTTACGAAAGGAAAAATATGTCCAGGGTAGCCTAGTGGACATAGCATCTGCCCGGTAACCGGAACATTGTGGGTTCGTTTCCCATCCCTGGACACTTTTATTTTTCCGTTCATCATTACTCTTCACAATTCATCCTTTCATGCTTTATCCATGAGGTTAGAAATAATCGTTATTTCTCCTTAAAATTAAGATGAATTTCGATTTTTCGTTCAAAAGAACAACATGCGGGTTTTTTCAAATGTCGTTTTACATAATAGTAATATAGTAATATACAATAAGTAATACAACAAGTATACTTGTATGTTGTAACATGAGAACATGAACTCACATGGCTATAGAAGTATAAGATTCCTTGTTCCAAAATCACTTTACTAGGTGCCTCTCTAAAAGAGCAACCTAGCTTATGATATGTTATGGTTATTCACATATTAAAACAAAATGTACAACGAGGGATTCGATCCCAGTTCATGGCTGTCGGGAATCGAAGGTTTTACCCACTCGTCCATCGACTCTTTTTTTGAGTATATGGATGAACACTTTCAATTCATCTTCAAATATTTTTCTAATATTGAAACTATAATTAAAAGCAAAGATTATAGTCAAAAAAAAAAAAAAAATATATATATATATATATATATATATATATATATAATAAGATAATAGCGACTGTTTTGGAACACGAAAACAAGGTAAATCATCTTTCTGATCACAGTATCAAGTACTTCAACAACGTATGGTCTCCAGAAATCGCAATCATAAGCTCAATATGTTAGAATTGATTTATGAAAGATAATTTCATGTGAACCGTTACATTGTGGCATTAGAATCAACTCTGTTATTTGCTAATCATTCAGGAAAAATACAAAGTTACTTCTGACTTGAATCGAATCATTCAATTATATTTAAATTGCGAAAGGAAATTAAATTTTGCATATTTATATATAACAGTTACGAAAGACAATAATAAAAGGATGTCCTCAGGGTGGAATTTTATCTCTCTCTTATTATTGAACTAGCCGAATGACCCGGGCAACGCCCGTGTTTACCCGATTGTGAATGTTTTGATTCAAATACTATTTGTTACAATTATAAATTGGCGCCTTAATTAATAACTATAGCTTAGTTAATAACTATAGCCTATGTGCTTTATCTGTCTATGTACTGTAGGCTTCCGTAGGAGTCTCTCACTTGGAAAGAGAAAGAGAGGATTCCATTTGGTTATTATCTAATACTAGACGAATGGCCCGGGCAACGCCCGGGTTTTACCCGAGTGCGAATATATTTTAAAAACGTTTTAATCTTCATCTAGATCTTCATCTTGTCTACACCTTGTATACATCTTGCTTCCTAGGGTTGCCTAGAGTGGCCGCTATAGACAGGGTGGTCTGTATAGACAGGTGGATGTATCACACAGCTGATAATAGGGTTGCCTAGAGTGGCCTCTATAGATAGACAGGGTGGTCTGTATAGACAGGTGGATGTATCACACAGCTGATAATAGGGTTGCCTAGAGTGGCCGCTATAGACAGGGTGGTCTGTATAGACAGGTGGATGTATCACACAGCTGATAATAGGGTTGCCTAGAGTGGCCGGTATAGACAGGGTGGTCTGTATAGACAGGTGGATGTATCACACAGCTGTAGAGTGGTCGCTATAGACAGGGTGGTCTGTATAGACAGGTGTATGTATCACACTGCTGATAACAGGGTTGCCTAAAGTGACCGCTATAGACAGGGTGGTCTGTATAGACAGGTGGATGTATCACACAGCTGATAATAGGGTTGCCTAGAGTGGCCTCTATAGATAGACAGGGTGGTCTGTATAGACAGGTGGATGTATCACACAGCTGATAATAGGGTTGCCTAGAGTGGCCGCTATAGACAGGGTGGTCTGTATAGACAGGTGGATGTATCACACAGCTGATAATAGGGTTGCCTAGAGTGGCCGGTATAGACAGGGTGGTCTGTATAGACAGGTGGATGTATCACACAGCTGTAGAGTGGTCGCTATAGACAGGGTGGTCTGTATAGACAGGTGTATGTATCACACTGCTGATAACAGGGTTGCATAAAGTGACCGCTATAGACAGGGTGGTCTGTATAGACAGGTGGATGTATCACACAGCTGATAACAGGGTTGTCTAGGGTGGTCGCTATAGACAGGGTGGTCTGTATAGACAGGTGAATGTAACATACTGATGATAACAGGGTTGCCTAAAGTGACCGCTATAGACAGGGTGGTCTGTATAGACAGGTGGATGTATCACACAGCTGATAACAGGGTTGTCTAGAGTGGCCGCTATAGACAGGTGTATGTATCACACAGCTGATAACAGGGTTTTCTAGAATGGCCGCTATAGACAGGGTGGTCTGTATAGACAGGTGGATGTATCACACAGCTGATAACAGGGTTGTCTAGAGTGGTCGCTATAGACAGGGTGGTCTGTATAGACAGGTGGATGTATCACACAGCTGATAACAGGGTTGTCTAGAGTGGTCGCTATAGACAGGGTGGTCTGTATAGACAGGTGTATGTATCACACTGCTGATAACAGGGTTGCCTAAAGTGACCGCTATAGACAGGGTGGTCTGTATAGACAGGTGGATGTAACACACTGCTGATAACAGGGTTGTCTAGAATGGCCGCTATAGACAGGTGTATGTATCACACAGCTGATAACAGGGTTGTCTAGAGGGGGGCGGGCAGGGAGGTCACGTGTTTGCTGGCAGCCAATGGGCGCGCATTCTATCCGTGAGCTTCAGACATACAGACAAACAGACAGAATAAGGCAAATTTATAAGTAGATATGCATTTATTTAGGGAGCGACCCGCTCCAACACAATAGTTAAATGGCGAGTGGGGGGGGAGGCATGATGGGGGGGGGGGCAAAGGTGGCGTGACCGTAGCCAACCAATAGGAGGGCGACATTCCAAAAAAAAAAGCAAACGGTGACAGAGTTGGTTGATTGATTAGGAAAGACGCTCGTAACTGTATATAGAATATTTCGTTTAACTATTTACGAGTTATATTTGAATTCTTAAATACTTATATAATCTGTTCTGCAAAGTTTAAATTATTTGTTGAAACAAAAACTGTTGAGGATTCAAAATTGTGAGTGAGGATATAATAGACTGTCTTTAAATACTGAATAGGAATTAAGTAGCCATTTTATAAACTAAATTGTAGAAGCGGCAGCTCCAAAATATCACTGTGGTTTAAATACACGTTGTGCAAGACATTATCTGCTGTTAGAATGTCAAATGTTTCAGGATTATACCCAACAAGCGTGGATTTGAAATTAAGAATACAAGTTTGGAGGTAATGCAAACATGGATTTAGAATATGAATACAAGAATAAATAGAAGAAAACGTGTAAATATAAAGGAACACAAGATTGGAGGTAATGAAATCGTGGATTTAAGAGATACATACAAGAATGAAGGTAACGAAAACGTAGATTCGAGAGATGAATACAAGAATGAAGGCAACGAAAACGTAGAGTCGAGAGATGAATACAAGAATGAAGGCAATGAAAAGGTAGATTCGAGACATGAATACAAGAATGAAGGCAATGAAAAGGTAGATTCGAGACATGAATACAAGAATGAAGGCAATGAAAAGGTAGATTCGAGACATGAATACAAGAATGAAGGCAATGAAAAGGTAGATTCGAGACATGAATACAAGAATGAAGGCAATGAAAAGGTAGATTCGAGACATGAATACAAGAATGAAGGCAATGAAAAGGTAGATTCGAGACATGAATACAAGAATGAAGGCAATGAAAAGGTAGATTCGAGACATGAATACAAAAATGAAGGCAATGAAAAGGTAGATTCGAGACATGAATACAAGAATGAAGGCAATGAAAAGGTAGATTAGAGACATGAATACAAGAATGAAGGCAATGAAAAGGTAGATTCGAGACATGAATACAAGAATGAAGGCAATGAAAAGGTAGATTCGAGACATGAATACAAGAATGAAGGCAATGAAAAGGTAGATTCGAGACATGAATACAAGAATGAAGGCAATGAAAAGGTAGATTCGAGACATGAATACAAGAATGAAGGCAATGAAAAGGTAGATTCGAGACATGAATACAAGAATGAATGCAATGAAAAGGTAGATTCGAGACATGAATACAAGAATGAAGGCAATGAAAACGTAGATTCGAGACATGAATACAAGAATGAAGGCAATGAAAACGTAGATTCGAGACATGAATACAAGAATGAAGGCAATGAAAAGGTAGATTCGAGAGATGAATAAAAGAATGAAGGCAATGAGAACGTGGATTTAAGAGATAAATTGAGAAGGTTAAATGAATGAAACAAATTTTCAGAAAATAAAATCTGAAAATAGCTACATGAAAAAAAAAAATAATCATAGAACGTACAATAAGAAATCAAAGTTTGTGTTTGTGACCTAGTGTATTGGAACATGTCTGTAATTAGATTAATAGAAGTAAAAGGATTCATGACTCGGAATGTTTAATAAAATAATCAGATTAAATACCTGGTAATATGTGTGACTTCTATAGTTAGGTATTCTATATACAGTTACGAGCGTCATTCCTCATCTCCTAATCAATCAACTCTGTCACCGTTTGCTTTTTTTTTTGGAATGGCGCCCTCCTATTGGTTGGCTACGATCACGCCACCTTTGCCCCCCCCCCCCCCCCCCCCATCATGCCTCCCCCACTCGCTTTTCCGTTTTTGTAACTATTGTGTTGGAGCGGGTCGCTCCTTAAATAAATGCATATATTAGTTAATAACTAAATGGAATCCTCTCTTTCTTTTTCCCAGTAAGAGACGCCTACGGAAGCCAACAGTACATAGACAGATAAAGCACATAAGCTATAGTTATTAACCAATATATGCATTTATTTAAGGCGCCAATTTATAATTGTAACAAATAGTATTTGAATAAAAAAATTCAATCGGGTAAAACACGGGCGTTGCCCGGGTCATTCGGCTAGTTATATAATAAAAAAGACATATATTGGATTGAATAATATATTTATCTGCCAATATTTCGGTTGGCTGAACGCCAACCTTTATCAAGGCATTACATTTTGTAGTACATAATGTTATATAACATTGTTGTACAAAAATGTAATGCCTTGATAAAGGTTGGCGTTAAGCCAACCGAAATATTGGAAAATAAATATATTATTCAATCCAATATATGGCTTTTTATTATCTAATGATTTAAATATGTATTGCTCTATTTTCAGAATAATAGATATATATATGTAATAAGAATATATGTTACCTGAAACTCTATGAGAATCGTGAGTTTTTATTTTTGAAGAGAAGCAAATTTCTCCTGTTCTTAATGCGATTAATAAAGAATTTGAGATGAAATGGTTCAATAATACTGAACCTCTACTCACAGAGATTTCGCCAATTTAAATCTAAAAACGGTGGTAGATTAGACTAGCCAAACAACTAGGAGGGTTCAACACTGACGAGTCAGGTCTTTCTACGCAAAAAGAGCAGTATTTAAATTTGAAAAAATAGTACAAATGTGATATTGTACTGGGATAAGGTGCATAAATTAAGAAAAAGGCATCTCCTTATCGTGCAACAGAAAGTTACTGATGGCTTGCGCCATCTATCGGAATAAATATCAACTATTCTCGTTAATTTCTAATTATTCCAGAATTGGTCAAATACCCATTCTTGATTAATAAAGAAAAGCTAATCACGGACGCGTTTCGGGCTGTTGGCCCTCATCAGCGTGGTGACCAATTTTTTGATCGTTGAGGTACAGCTTGCACCACGCTGATGAGAGCCAACAGCTCGAAACGCGTCCGTGGTTAGCTTTTCTTGATTAATCAAGAATGGGTATTTGGCCAATTCTAGAATAATTAGAAATCAACGAGAATAGTTGATATTTATTCCGATTAATGGCGCAAGCCATCAGCAACATTCTGTTGCACGATAAGGAGATGCCTTTTTCTTAAAGTATTTAAATTGTTTTATTTCTTTAAAAAAAAAGGAAATTTGAGTTTACAAGAATTTATTTACATTCCGTATACAAATTAACTTTAAGAAATATATATACGATATTTATAAAATATTTATATTAATCTTTGTAAAAATATATTCATAGAAATGAAATATTATTCTAAAAACATGTTTTTCTTATATCTATGTATATTATTTTACTATTCAATCATCTATATCAATTTGTAAATAGCAGAGAGAATTATCATAGGTTTAACTATTTTTGTAAATATATTTACGATTTTATTTCAAACCTGAAAGGTTCAGGTTCCTAATATATATTATTGTTTCTCTTTTTATTTCGATTACTTTTTTCTTGTATAATATGTTTATAACTGTTTCTGTTTTAAAAATGTAAATCGACGCAATTATCCCTAGCCGGGATATCGCATTTTGTGTGTTAAAATGAAATAAAATAAATTTAATCACTGGTATAACATATTTTTTACAAAAATAAACTAAAATATAAATATTAATTCATTCATTCGGCAATAATATAAACAAAAAAAGAATTTTTGAAGAATATATTCTAAGAATTTCTCAAAATTGAAATGAAATATAGAAAATACTGAAATAATATAAGCTGTTAGTCTATTGGGAATTGGTACAAAATCCGTTCGTGAAAATTTAAACTCTGGCAAATAAACCAGCTCAACAAATACTTTGGAATTGAGAAACTTTTTGTGGTAGAGTTTTCGGTTGGTTTTTAATACACGTTGGTATTATATTGAAACTGAGTCGTTTTTTTTATTCTCTTGTGTATACTGATGGTCTTTGATAGGTGGAAACAATGAAATTGATGAGCATTTTTCTTTATTTTAATAATTGTAATCGTTTTTTTTTTTTTTTTCAAATAGAAATATGAATTTCGAATATATACATTTAACTTCTTGTATATTAAGCAATTCACATGAAATTATTAATTAATAAGCATATTTTAGTTCGAAATTAACATCAAATATTCTGTGGAAAAAGTAGTACAAATATAATATTGTACTGGGATAAGGTTTATAAATTATGATAAAGCATCTCCTTATCGTGCAACTGAAAGTTGATGATGGCTTTGCGCCATCTATCGGAATAAATATCAACTATTCTCTTAAATATCAACGAGAATAGTTGAGATTTATTCCGATAGATGGCGCAAGCCATCAGCAACTTTCAGTTGCACGATAAGGAGATGCCTTTTTCATAATAAAAAATTCTATTTAATACATAAATCATATATTTCGCTAATCTATACGCCTATCTTCGTCAAGGTTTTTCTATATTTAACTATACATATAATATACAGTATATAACCTTGACCAAAATAGATGTATAACTTAGCGAAATATTGGATTTTTGTAATTAATAATATGTTTTATTTTCGATTCAAATTATGTATATTAATTGATATATTTAACTATATGAAGAATAAAATATATATGATTTTTTTCTGGTAGGATAATGATCTATGGAAAGAATCGTCACCTCTACCGTCAAAATAGGCTCTAAACCTGAACATGATTCTTTCTAGTCTCTATTTGACTAGGGATTTATAGGGGATATATAGCCTAATATATATTATTGAGAAAAAGTGAACCAGTATATCTGGATGTCTGGTCTGACCTTCGGAATGGTAAACACTATTGCTGTGGAGAAGCATGAAGATAGACCGTGAAGATTAGGGCTGTGAATGAAGTCCATGGAGAGTTTAGGAAGTACTCTCTAAGATACCATTAAAATATTATCCATAGAAATGAAGCTCTGAAGAACATGGATACTACCAGCCTATGGATGGTCGAGAAATAAGAGATTGAATTGAAGAGGAGAACCGGCATTTCTGGATATCCGGTCCGACACTCGGAATGTTAAACGCTATTGCTGCAGAAAGACCGTGAATATGAAGTTTGTGAATGTAGTCCATGGAGAGTTTTGGAAGTAGTCTCTAAGATACCATTAAAATATTATCCATAGAAATGAAGCTCTGAAGAACATGGATACTACCAGCCTATGGATGGTCGAGAAATAAGAGATTGAATTGAAGAGGAGAACCGGCATTTCTGGATATCCGGTCCGACACTCGGAATGTTAAACGCTATTGCTGCAGAAAGACCGTGAATATGAAGTTTGTGAATGTAGTCCATGGAGAGTTTTGGAAGTAGTCTCTAAGATACCATTAAAATTTATCCATAGAAATGAAGCTCTGAAGAACATGGATACTGCCAACTTATGGATAGTTGAGAAATAAGAGATTGAATTGAAGAGAAGAGCCGGCATATCTGGATATCTGGTCTGACCCTAGGAATGTTAAACGCTATTGCCGTGAAGAGGCATGAAGATAGACCTTGAAGATGAAGACTGTGAGTGAAGTCCATGGAAAGTTTCGGAAGTTGTCTCTAAGATACCATTAAAAGATTATCCATAGAAATGAAGCTCTGAAGGACATGGATACTGCCAGCCTATGGATAGTTCAGAAATAAGAGATTGAGTTGAAGAAGAGAACCGGCATTTCTGGATGTCCGGTCCGACACTCGGAATGGTAAACCTATTGCTGTGGAAAGGTATGATTATAGACCGTGAAGATGAAGTTTGTGAATGTAGTCCATGGAGAATTTTGGAAGTTGTCTCTAAGATACCATTAAAAGATTATTCATAGAAAGGAAACTCTGAAATACATGGATACTGCCAGCCTTAGGATAGTTTTAAAATACGAGATTGAACACCCTTTCGTAATTTCGAATGTATTCTAACCAATGATAGGCGATATCACTTCACTAGTTAAAACTCTTCTTTGGGAGATTCAATCGATTTTATAACTTCATCTAAGATATTTTACTCTTCAGAGTCATAGCCCGACACCATGGTATAAATATTGATATATTTCTTTGAGGTTTCTAAAAAATGGTATTGTGGCTCATTTTTTAAATATTGCCACGTGGAAAATTAGGGAAGACAAAAACTTCAGGATGAGACAGCAATTTATTCAAGACAAGAACAAACTATGAAGGATAAACAAAAGATAAGCAAAGAGGGAAGTTTAGAGAGTAGTAAAATATAAACATAAAATAATTATACTATGTTAATACTAGTGTAAAATAATAAATGCTTGTAAAATAATAAATATTTCGCTACAATATGAATTCTCGCTCTTGGCAGAAATGATCAATAAATTTTCATTGTATAACTCCGTTTAATAGATTTATTGTTTAAATCATTTATTTAAAAAAGAGGTACCTTATATGGACATAAAATAACATTAAACGTAATTTTGTTATATGTATTGTTGCACCATGCTGCGGTTTTACAGATCCTTCAGTCTTGTTTCTCTCCTCAGACGCGTCTTACATCTTTCCAGAACGTGTCTCAACCATTGTTAAAAGTCGTAACATACAATATGTAAATATATATTTTGAATGTTTGACTGGACATGTAGATTTTCTAATTGAATGTATAAATTCTTATTATGTAAATTCCTTGAATGTATATAACTAAGCCGTGTTGTCTAAATAAAGAGTTTTCTTAGAGTTTCTGAGAGTGTCTTACTAGAGCGAGATCTTCTGCGTGTAGTAGCCGCTGGTTTCTGCCTGCGTTATTTTCCTTCCTGACTTGATCACCCAAGGCAGTCCAAACTGATATCTAGACTCTAGGTGAGGGTCTTACTTGTTGGGAGAAGGTTCTTCAATCTTGACCTCTCGTAATCTCAACATTTAATGGCGTCCCCGGGTGGGCTGCGTGGCCTGGTCAAGTGGGGAAGACGGGAAGACCTGTAGGCGCTGTCTCCCGAGGAACACAAGGCGGGAAGACCTGTAGGCGCTGTCTCCCGAGGAACACAAGGCGGGAAGACCTGTAGGCGCTGTCTCCCGAGGAACACAAGGCGGGAAGACTTGTAGGCGCTGTCTCCCGAGGAACACAAGGCGGGAAGACTTGTAGGCGCTGTCTCCCGAGGAACACAAGGCGGGAAGACTTGTAGGCGCTGTCTCCCGAGGAACAAAAGGGGGGAAGACTTGTAGGCGCTGTCTCCCGAGGAACACAAGGCGGGAAGACTTGTAGGCGCTGTCTCCCGAGGAACACAAGGCGGGAAGACTTGTAGGCGCTGTCTCCCGAGGAACAGAAGGCGGGAAGACCTGTAGGCGCTGTCTCCCGAGTAACAGAAGCTCAAGAAACAGGAGGCTCAAGGTACAAGAAGCTAGGGAAGCTCAGGGTACAAGAAGCTAAAGAAGCTCAAGGTACAAGAAGCTAGGGAAGCTCAGGGTACAAGAAGCTAAAGAAGCTCAAGGTACAAGAAGCTAAGGAGGCTCAGGGTACAAGAAGCTAGAGAAGCTCAAGGTACAAGAAGCTAAGGAGGCTCAGGGTACAAGAAGCTAAAGAGGCTCAGGGTACAAGAAGCTAAAGAAGCTCAAGGTACAAGAAGCTAAGGAGGCTCAGGGTACAAGAAGCTAGAGAAGCTCAAGGTACAAGAAGCTAAGGAGGCTCAGGGTACAAGAAGCTAAAGAGGCTCAAGGTACAAGAAGCTAGGGAAGCTCAAGGTACAAGAAAGCTAAGGAAGCTCAAGGTACAAGAAAGCTAAGGAGGCTCAAGGTACAAGAAAGCTAAGGAAGCTCAAGGTACAAGAAAGCTAAGGAAGCTCAAGGTACAAGAAAGCTAAGGAAGCTCAAGGTACAAGAAAGCTAAGGAAGCTCAAGGTACAAGAAAGCTAAGGAGGCTCAAGGGTACAAGGAAGCTAAGGAAGCTCAAGGTACAAGAAAGCTAAGGAAGCTCAAGGTACAAGAAAGCTAGGGAAGCTCAGGGTACAAGAAGCTAAAGAGGCTCAGAGTACAAGAAGCTCAGGAGGCTCGGGGGACCAGAAGCTCAAGAAGCTCAAGAGAAAAGGAGCTCGAGAAGCCCTTTGTTAAAGGTTAAAAAGAGCTCAGTGAAGCTCAAGGTTTAAAGGAATTCGAGAAGCCCTTTGTTAAAGGTTAAAAAGAGCTCAGTGAAGCTCAAGGTTTAAAGGAGCTCGAGAAGCCCTTTGTTAAAGGTTTAAAGGAGCTCAAGGGGCCCTTTGTTAAAGGTTAAAAAGAGCTCAGTGAAGCTCAAGGTTGAAAGGAGCTCAAGAGGCCCTTTGTCAAAGGTTGAAAAAGAGCTCAGTGAAGCTCAAGGTTTAAAGGAGCTCAAAAGAAGCCCTTTGTTAAAGGTTAAAAAGAGCTCAGTGAAGCTCAAGGTTTAAAGGAGCTCGAGAAGCCCTTTGTTAAAGGTTAAAAAGAGCTCAGTGAAGCTCAAGGTTTAAAGGAGCTCAAAAGGCCCTTGGTTAAAGGTTTAAAGGAGCTCAAGAAGCCCTTTGTTAAAGGTTAAAAAGAGCTCAGTGAAGCTCAATGTTTAAAGGAGCTCGAGTAGCCCTTTGTTAAAGGTTAAAAAGAGCTCAGTGAAGCTCAAGGTTTAAAGGAGCTCAAAAGGCCCTTTGTTAAAGGTTAAAAAGAGCTCAGTGAAGCTCAAGGTTAAAAGGAGCTCAAAAGGTCCTTTGTTAAAGGTTAAAAAGAGCTCAGTGAAGCTCAAGGTTAAAAGGAGCTCAAAAGGTCCTTTGTTAAAGGTTAAAAAGAGCTCCTACCTACAAGGTGAAAAGGCTACCTACAAGGTAAAAAGGATACCTACAAGGAGAAAGGATAACTACAAGGAGAGATGGAGGATGTTAGCAGAAGGCGTAGAGAGGCGATAAGAGGCGTTTTTACCGAAGTGGTAAATGATATGAATACAGAGTTAAGGAATCCTCTTATTGACAATAGTGGCATATATGCCAAATTTGATAGATTGGAAGCTCTCTATTTGGAGCTGGTGGTATTGAACGAACAATACCAGGAAATTTTATTAGCCAAAGCTGAGGCGACTGACGATGAAATTGATAAAGAATTTGAGGAGTGTGAAGTCTACATCATGGAGAGATATTATTTAAAGGCCAGAATTCGCGAAATGCGTGAGCAGGATAGGGATGCTCAGGCCAAGACTTCTCAAATTCCACCAGGGGCGTCTAGTGCCTCTCCGAATTCAGAAACCAATAATCAGAAAGTTATCAAACTTCAGACTACTTCTGCGTCTCTATCGAAAAGCCCGGAAGAGTCCATGAAAAATGAAATTGAAGGCGTGGAAAAAGAGGATTCTGTAAAAACTGCTAGAGCTACGGAGGTGAAGCCTGCTCAAGCTAAAGCTAGAATGCTAAAGGAAGCTTGTTCAGCTCCCTCTATAATAGATATTGAATATGAGGGCAAAAAGGGTGCTGTGAGTGCTATTAAAGAAAAGGAATTGAATGTGGCAGTTAAATGCAATAAAGTGAAGGATTCTGAAACTGCAGTTGATAGCTATGTAGGTGTGAGGGAAGCTGAGGCTAAAAACAAAGCAAATGAAGCGAAAGCAAAACCTGATAAAGCGAATCTTAAGGGTGACGGAGTAAATGATTCTGAAGCGAAGCCTAAGGGCGAAGGCGTAAAGGAATCTGAAGTGAATTCTAAAGACGGAGATAAAGGAGATCAAGTAAAAGAATCTGAAGGTCAAAAAGCAGGAGATGAAGGCGACGGAAAAAAGGATTCTGAAGATGAGCCTAAGGGCGACGGAGTAAAGGATTCTGAAGATGAGCCTAAGGGCGACGAAGTAAAGGATTCTGAAGATGAACCTAAGGGCGACGGAGTAAAGGATTCTAAAGATGAGCCTAAGGGCGACGGAGTAAATGATTCTGAAGCAAGACCAACTGGAGATACGGAATCTAAGATAAAGAATAGGGGAGATCTACAAAAACTTGAGGGCAACCCAGGGGATTGGCTCTCAAGGTGGGGGCAATTTGGTAGAAATAATGCCAATGAAAAATATGAAGATGCAAATTTAAAGGATAGGGAAGATTCTGAAGCGAAGCCTAAGGGCGATGGAGTGAAGGATTCTGAGACGGCAATTAAAGGTTATGAACCGGTAAACAATTCTAGAGCGGTAGCTGAAGGCGCTGACCAAGTAAAGATTTCAGATGAAACTGAATCGATTGATGATAATGAGGAAAATGAAGAAGGAGTTGTCAGAGTTCCAGCATCGAGGAAATTGGTGAAAGTAGGACCAACGAGAGATGCGGAATTTAAAATAAAGGATAATTATAAAGAAACAGAATCCCAAGATTTGAAAACCATAAATAAATCTGATTTTGCTAAGAGTAAGGACGATAAATACAACAAGGGAACAGATCATGATGGAAATGAAGCGAAAAATATAGATGCAGAACAAGGTACTGATTCGACGGTGGGGGAAAAGCTAGATGCAGAACAGGGTACTGATCCAAAAGTGGAAGAAAAGCTAGATGCAGAACAGGGTACTGATTTAAAGGTGGAAGAAAACCTAGATGCAGAACAAGGTACTGAATCAAAGGTGGAAGGATACTATTGGCCTCGTCACCTTTTGTTTAGGAATGGGTCCAGGGCTACGCCTATGCGGCCAGTATTTGGCGACGCTTCCTGTCGAGAACACGGCGCACTCGCCTTAAGACGGTATTTGAGGAGGAGACCCATTCTACTGAGGAGAATCCCGGAAATAGGGATAAAACTTCGGAAAAATAAGTACGGAGTTTTGGCCGACATGAGGAGATATTTCCAGGTAATGGCCATCAAGGAAAATGATTGGGACTACCTCCGATTTCTTTGGAGGAGAAAGATGGACGCTTAAGGGGCAACCTCCGGTGGTGTGTATGGAGAGGGTGCCGCAGTATGCCGGATTTTTTCTTTTTACAAAAAAGAAAGGTGGGGGTATGTTAAAAGTCGTAACATACAATATGTAAATATATATTTTGAATGTTTGACTGGACATGTAGATTTTCTAATTGAATGTATAAATTCTTATTATGTAAATTCCTTGAATGTATATAACTAAGCCGTGTTGTCTAAATAAAGAGTTTTCTTAGAGTTTCTGAGAGTGTCTTACTAGAGCGAGATCTTCTGCGTGTAGTAGCCGCTGGTTTCTGCCTGCGTTATTTTCCTTCCTGACTTGATCACCCAAGGCAGTCCAAACTGATATCTAGACTCTAGGTGAGGGTCTTACTTGTTGGGAGAAGGTTCTTCAATCTTGACCTCTCGTAATCTCAACAACCATCCTACAAGGTTAAACCAGTCAATAATAAGACAACTATATATTTAGGTAGCACCTAGAATATCTCTTTATTTATCACATCAAAGTTTAAAGCAGGTTGGGTATTTTGTGTATCAAAATACAAATGTTTTATAGTACATAATATTTTATAGTAATAATCTAAGTAAAAGATTTGAAGCGTACGAGGATACTTTTCTAGAAAAGTATCCTCGTACGCTTCAAATCTTTTACTTATACTCATCAGAGGATTCCAACTTTCTATATAGTAATAATCTGTTTTTTATAAAAATAAATAAATATATAATTTAAATATTTGAAATATATTAAAAATTATATTATAAATAATTTTAAAAATACGCGCATCAATCATTATGCAACACTATATAATAAAAATATCAAAACATAAACCCTATACTTGTTATAAATATATATGTATGTCATGCAATTAAAGTAAGTAAGAAGGATGAATCCGTAACCAATTTAACTTTACATATTATTTAATATTAATAGCAATTATATGAAAACAACAAAAAACAATAAAACATTATATACATACAAGTTCCTTTTCAAACTCAGTCTCATCTATAGCCATTGTTACTCTGTAATATTCCAAAAATAGCATTTTTTAGTCGTCTGTCCAGATATCATTTAGCCCACTAAGACAACTCTATATTCTGGAGAAGTATATACCGCATCACTTGACATCCCTCAACGAGAGTCCTCTTTGTCAAATTACTCCGTCACAAAGTGGAACGACAATAAATTCTTCTAAATTGCCGCGACGTGACGTCATAAAGGCGACAAAGGAAGTCAAAAGTTCCCAATCATCTTGATGCGCGCTGGGGTCTTCTATCTAAGAGGATAAATGGAAAAGATCGCCGTGGGACCTAGCTTCAATGACAACTTGGCACTTGTAACTTCTGTGAAGTTTGCTCACTCACCACCTTCATATAAAGAGAGATCAATTTGGAAGAGCGTAAAGTTTCTCAAACTTAATAATTATACATAATCCTACAGTTTACTGGTTTAATACTGATAAGCCAAGCCCTTCCAATATTTTTCCATAGCAGTAAGGACAGTATAAGTTTGTATTGTATATAAAAGAAACAATCGTGCTTAAATCCTTTTATTATCTATATTAATAAAATGGAAATTTCATAAGTGGACATCACTAAAAACTTTCGTTACAATGCATCAATTTCAACCAAATTTTCAACATTTATGTAAAACGAGATGGAGCAGGTTTTGCTTAACATCAAAATATATTTCCTAACATTAACATGCGTAACTTCGCTGTTATCGATTAAATACAAAAAAAAAATCAACAGAGTTAATTTTATTTATATATAAATACAAAATTAAATTTCAACAGAGTTAATTTTTTTACATACTAGCTAATAATCTCAATCTGAAAAATATTCAAAACAAGCAATTTTAAGATAACACCATATGTAAAACAGTCGGCCAAGAAAACAACAACGATATTACATCTTTCTCACATATTCACACACAATCTTAATTAATAATTAAAACTAATCTTTAACATTGTTTATTATACTTCAACTTTTATTTCTACATTTGTTTTTAAATACCCAATTGTTTTATCATGTTTCTAATTTCGCCTAACAAATATACAAATTTATAGTGACCAACATATGCGAATTTTATCTTTGTTTTTATTTAACTTGATATCGTAAACATAACATCCATTGTAAGCATTTTTCTGTTCACCTTCCGTGGTTTCTCTTTTCTCTGATAGTTTTTAGGTGTAGTATATTTTCTTATTACTAGACTACAAACATTCCCTCGAGAAAAACCTGGGCGAAGCCGGGTACATCCGCTAGTAATATATTTATGGCGCGTTATTGCTTTGTGTTAATTTACGTCTAACTGGCCGTATCTATATTGTTTGCGAAAGAGCATTGCTCGATGCAAATATCTATATATAATTCTACTGTCCTGAAAGCTTATGTCCATAGTTTTCTGGAATATCATTTCTAAGATTTCACCCTTCAGTGTAACCTATATAAGCAGAATCGTCCAATACAGTATTAGAGCTATAAGAAGCGGTCTTGTAGATTAAATTGGCGAAATCGCTGGAAGGGTTTACCTCAGATGAGCTAGTTTCTTCCAATATATATGTTTTCATAGCAGTAATAACAGTAGAAGTTTGGTTTATGTATAGAAGAAACATTCGTGCTTTAATATCTTCATTTTCTATTGATACAATGTTGATATAACAGTGAATAGTTTATTATAGAGTGGGCCAAAGTGGGAGTACACTAGTCTGAAGATAAATGAAGACCACACGTATAGGAACATAGTTATCTCGGTTCAGAGAAGGCAACACCCGGGAAGGTGAGAGTGGACTATGAGGAGTCCCCTGTGTTCTGGACTTAGAAGGAACACAGATTATATTCTGATGGAGACGTCAGAAAGGCGGACTTTTCACTATTTGAATATTTCCTATCTCTATATTCTCACACAAAGGGTTAATGTATATTAAAATCCTATATATTTTAAAATTTAATTTAAAAAAGGCATATATTGAATCAAAATATTATTCATTTCACCAGCTGAACGCCAACCTTTATCAAGGTGTTATAACATATTAATGTGTGTTAACAAAAAAACTCAGCGTCACATAATACAATGATAAACGTTGGCGTTCAGCTAACTGAAATATTGGTAATAAAATGATATTTTGATCCAAAATATGCCTTTTCAATAAAATATATATTTATGGATTGCTCTATTTTCAAAGTAATATTTTAAATTATTCCTTAAAAAATCATATAATTCTTATATTATTTTACCCTAATATAAGCTGGTAAAGTTTAAGGCTCAAGGTGACAGCCAATAACATAATACAATCTGATGCATTAGCGCGCAATCTTCTTTTGAACATTTAAACTAATTATAGTGCGAAAGCATCTTTTTGAAAATCTACAGCCCTTAATGTAATGGTAAAAAAACATTGGTAGAGTCTGGTTGAGCAGTGATGAACCCTTCCAGCGGCTTCGCCAGTTTAATCTACCATACCGTTATAATATATCATTGGGCGGTTTTGATTTTATACCTGCACTTTAGAGGAATTCTATTGTGAGAGAAAAGATCATTTGAACCCAACTCTTCCTAAAGATATAAGGTTAGAGGGCAGAAGAAATATAATATAAACACTACTGATGTATGAGTCAGGCCCTCTCAATATTTTATCAATGCAATTAGGGCAGGAGGAAATTGTTTTATTTTGAAAAGAAGCGGTCACCTTATAAATAGTTAATTTACAATAATAAACAATAAGATATCACTTTTGTATACTATTTTACCTATTATACATATATGGGGTAACCTAGAAGGGCAATCAAGGTGTAGTAGTGTGTTCCAGTACCTCTCTTCCCCTTCGAAAACCTTTCACAGCTCTCACAGAGTACAGGCAGTCATGGTCGAGGCAGAATGGAAGACTTGGGATTATCCGCACAAAACACGAAGGACACAGTTGTCCTAGGAAATATCCATGACAGAAAAGGTTGAGCTAGGAGCAAGAGATGGAGAGGGTAAAATGGAGATTCCTAATGTCCTATTGTGGCATGATCAAAGTATTAACGGACTGTCATACGCTGTCGCGGACTTTGAAGTGGCGATCCATATCCGAGTTTTCAGAGGTTTGTATATCATCCAGATGTGGAAGTACTAGGCCTTTGTCTGACGTATTATTAGTGAAATCAAACAGTAAAGGTCGATGTACTTTCTTAACGACTTTCTGGAAACTTCCTACATTTTTAAGCCTCGTTCTTACATGTTGTTGGACTTCTATATCTCACTTTCTGCTATTTAACTCAACTCTTATTCTATTACACAGTTTTGTTTCATTATCTCCAGTTTGTACAGAGTGATGCAATGATTCTTATAAAACATGCGTATAATTAGTTACAGAGGTGTTTCTATTATACAACACGTTTTACATCATACAATCTTGTTATATTACACCAATGAGGCGTTGTTGGTTCAAATTACCATATATATGTACCTAAAGAGGCACCTCTCCCTTTAATTATCCATCAGAACGATGAAAAATTGAGGTCGCCTCTTCAGGTTTATGAATACCCATTTCCCACAACTTTATCTTGTATTCTTGCCTGAAAATCTGTCCTTGTCATTTCATCAGTTTAAAACACCTTTAGGTAAATTCGACCGATTTGATAATTCCTCTAGTAGGAAGTTATGAAATTGAAGCTACGAATGCGCAATGATCATACAAACTATATACAAGTTGTGTATGAAATATTTTGGGGAAAAAAATAGATAACAGAGTATTTATCACCACTTTTCAGACGGACATTGCATATATACAGGGTGATCCAAAAGTCCCGCACAACTTTAAAAATTAATAACTCCGCGAATATTTGCGTTAGAGCAATGCGGTAAACACCATTGTGTTCAGGATGCAATGGGATTTTTTATGGCAAATAATGAAAATTTCGAAATTGATTTTAGTTACAATTTTATTCACCAGATGGCGCTCTACCAGATTCAGATATTCAGCGGCCAAATTGTTTGATAAATTGAAAAATATAATTGAACGACACGTATTTTTCCTTTTTGAATACCAGGAAAGAACCCTAATAATATCAAATAACAAATTAATAAAACACCACTTCGCCAAAAGTATGAAGAATTGGTTAACGATTTTCAAATACAATCAGAGATATGTAAAATAGGCAAATGCAAATTAAAACATGTAGCAAAAATATTTATATTTTATATGGGGTTTTGTGAAATAGATTGAATGTTTGAAAAATACTGCTGATATCAATACACGAATTTTTGATATGTTAATATAGTACCAAAAATTATGATGGCACTACTAATAGGAATTCTTGCTATAAGAAATGTGTAGTTGCTTGACTAATTGGAGACCCTTGACTATTTAACTGGATATTTGTCATGATCCAACAAATGAAATATAGAGGGGAGTGACAAAATATATTTGTCGTACTTCATTCCAAATATCCTATGGGCTTGTCAAATTTTATCATTGTTTATTATACTGTACACAATTTTAAAAAATGTTTCTCCTCAAATAAAAATAATTTTTAAATCGACCTTTTGCGTTGAAAAACGTGGTAGTAAAATCATTTTGTATTATTTTTTTTTCACAAAATTACTAAAGTTATTGGTATACAGAAAATATTCCTTATGCTATTTCTTCTAATGAGCGAAAAGCGAAAACTAAACATAAGGGGAAAAATTGTGTGTACCAGTGTTATTCGAGAAGTTATAGCACTCTGGTTTGCACGACATAATATGTGAGCAAATGACAAACAAAAAATTATTGTTCACAAATAAAAAAAGATAGTCAAGATGTGAGGACAGCATTTATTATCCCCATATCCCAACACAAAGAGCTGCAAAATATTGGTAGATAATATAATACATGGCGGCTTATATAACACATGAGGTAACTGCCTTCTCTCTTGTATTGTCACAATCCTTGCTCAATGTGGCACCCTTCATTCTCAATCACCGCCTGCAGACGATAAATGACAGAATGGACAGCAATAAATAACATATCTGTTGAAATTGATAAAACGTGCCATCTGATAGAAGCCTTCAACATGGCCAATGTGGTAGGCCAGCATCGATAAACACACGATTTAATGTACCCCCATAAACAAAAATCGCAAGGCGTCAAGTCTGGTGATCTTGGAGGCCACTGGTATATAAAGTGGCGACTTATCACACGATTTTCACAGAACGTATCCTTCAGCAATTGTTTGGCATCTCGGGAGATATGAGGAGGTCCTCCATCTTTCATGAATGTTATTTCGCTTAGTGCTTTTGCCCTGCAATATGGGAATACCCTTTTCTCTCAAAAGTTGGACATAACGTTCATCAGTTACAAAAACGGTTTTAAAAGTTCTTCCATTGATTTTTCAAAGAAAAATGGCCCAATAATAAAAGAAGTGAACCCACACAAAACTGTAACTCTAGGCTGGTAAAGTGGCATTTCTGTAAAAATCCTAGGATTGTCTGTTGCCAAAATGCGGCTGTTTTGAATGTTAAATTCTCCGTTTAGAGAAAAGTGAGCATCATCTGTCCACAGAACATACGACAGCCAGTTTTCATCAATATCAATTCGCCGGAAAACCCATGCAGCGAATTCTTGACGCATCTCAAAATCGCCAACTTTCAGCTCGTGAAATCTTTGAATTTTGTATGGGTACACACAATAGAGACATTAAGTGAAGCGTCTTCGGATATCACAATCATACTCGGCGAATTTAACGCCAAAAGTTCAATTTGGGGATCACCTGTCCTGGATAACAAAAGTCAGCAGGTTGAGGACATGCTAACAGACCTCGACCGTACACCGTTAAATAACGGAGAGAACACCTATCTAAGTCCATAGGCACAGAATCCGCAATAGACATCACAGCGATAAATTACAATATCGCACCCACAACACAATGGAAAATCATGAGAGGTGCAATCAGTGACCACAGATCAATTTTAACAATCCTAAACTTCAAAATTGAGAACGTCCATTAGAATAAAAGAACATGGAACTTTAGGAAAGCCGACTTGAAAAAAATTCACAGAAAAGCTTGAAGAACTGTGCAACGAAAAATTGAATTACAGAACGCTTGACAAAAACTTGGAAAAATTCTCTTCGAACATTTCAAAATCTGCAAAAGCATCGATACCTAGAGGTAGACGTAAAGACCTGTGGATACCTTACTGGAAGGACACAACATCGAGGCAGTGATTTCAGAGAGAGAGACAATATCAATGAACTTCTTAAAAAATAAAACAGAAGAAAAAAAAAACAGAAAGAACTCATTGAAATTAGTCGCAAAATAGAACAAGAAATTTGGATATGCAAACAAGAAAAATGGCAGAATTCTGCGAAAAAATGGATCCAAGAAAGGACAGCCAACACTGGAATATGATTAGAGTGTTAGAGAACAATCAACACCAACACCAATCCTCCAATACTCTAACCGATATAAATAGAACAGCGCGAACGAGAACAAACAGATGGCTGACATAATTGCTGAATATCTTTCAAGCACTTCCATACTCAACTATACGAATGAAGACAGGACTCTAAAAATAATATAAACCAGTTAGTTAAACAAGCAAGAAACTTCCATCAACAAGATATTTTCTCGAGAGACTTCACACTGAATGAGCTAAACTTATCAATAAAAAAATCCAAGAGGTCACCAAGAGATAATCTAATCTTTGGTTAAATGATCAAACACTTTGAAGACAAAGCTAATAATCAACTCCTACGAATACTGAACATTTCATGGCAAACTGGTAAATTACCAAAGAATTGGAAGATATCAATTTTAGTGCCAATACCGAAGCCAAACAAAGATGCCAAGGAATACAAGAACTATCGGCCAATTGCTCTCACCAGCAAACTTTGTAAAATACCAGAACGAATTATCCACTCTAGGCTCATAGTCTGGCTCACTAACAATAATAAAATAAACCTCTACCAAACTGCCTATAGATCCCAGCACTGTACGACTGATCAACTGTTTTACTTCTGTCAATCAATAATAGATTATTTCCAGGAAAAACCGCCAAAGAAGACCACGGCTATATTCCTTGATATGACCTCAGCTTTTGATCGAGTGTGGAGGGAGAAATTACGTGAAAAGCTGCACAACATCGGAGTAAGAGAAAAACCTTAATCTGGATTGCAGACTTCTTAAGGGGAAGAAGGTTAAAGGTTCGGGTCAATGGAGAATTTTCCAAGGAAGGAAGAACATGGGCTGGTGTAACTCAGGGATCTGTGCTCAGTCCTCTACTCTATCTGCTATATATTAACGACATCCATCCTTACCTCACTGAAGACACAAAGGTTGTCTGTTATGCGGATGATATAGCCATATGGCACACAAGTAGCAGCATAGAAAAATCGTAAAAAAACCTGAACACATCAATGAGAGGACTGGAGAAGTGGGCAATGGAACTCTAAATGACCATAAACCCAAAAAAACCAAACCTATGCGTCTTCTCCACTCACAGGGAAAAAGGCATAAATATAACAAAAAAATAAGCATAAACAAACAAATGATTGATAAAATTAGAAATCCATAATACCTAGGTGTGATACTGCAGTCCTGTATCTTTCAAGTTGGTCTCGAGGACCACGCCATCACCATCTCCTAAGCGGCAAAGTACGCGATCTACGTATTCATTGTACATAGTGTATTAAATGCATATTATCTTTTTTTTTAATAGTGCAGACTGTGCATGTATTGACAAGATGTCAAGAAAATTATTTTAATTATTATTGATGAGGAATTGGAATTTTCAGAACACATAATTAGCACCTCAAATAGAACTATCAGAAAACTAAACATTCTGAGAAGGCTATGTGGAACAAATTGGGGAGCAAAACCCAGAATTCTCAGAACAACATATACCACCTTAATAAGGCCGATAATGGAATATGCAACGCCTGTCTGGGCTCCCTCAAGCTCATCACTAAAAGTAAGACTAGACAGTGTTCAAGCAAAAGCGGCCAAAATAATCACTGGTGCTGTTTCATCCACCAACAATGAGAAAATTCAGAGAGAATGTGTTCTAGACCTACTCGCTCGAAAGCAGAAGACAAAATAAAAACAAATTGGATCGGCACTTCGGAAACGAGGAACCAAAGGACGAGATCTCTCTGACCACTTGTGGTTTGGTAGATCCGCCCTTTTCTGAGAATGAAGTGAAACTGACGGCTTTCAAGTTCGGGAAAAGGAAATCTCCAGGTCCCGAAGGGATCGATAACACGGTCGTGAAAGCCCCGGTAAGGATGCACCCATCACTTCTTTCCAGGTTATTCAATAGGTGCCTGGACACTGGTACTTTTCCTGAGGCATGGAAGGTTGACCGAGTAGTGCTTCTCGAAAAGTCTGGTAGAAAGGGTAATTCTCCTAATGATTATCGTATGCCTTCTTTACTAGCGTGTCTAGGTAAGGTCCTGGATAGCCTACTAGCTCAGCGACTGAAGCACTGGCTAGAAAGTAATGAGCTCCTTTCCTCTTTCCAACATGGTTTTAGGGAAGGGAAGTCCACAACCACAGCTCTGAACGAGGTGTTAGAGGGGGTTGAGATGGGCTTAAATAAGGGTGCTTGGGTTCTTTTCGTGGCCCTGGACATTGATGGCGCGTTCAACTCCATGAACTGGAACAAGCTGATGAGAAATTTGATGGACATGGGCTGTCCTGATAATTTGTGCAGCTTGGTTCGTGACTTCCTGAGGGATAGACGGATTAGCCTCAGTTTTGGTGGGCGGAAGTTGGAAAGAAACTGTGCTAGGGGTTGCCCCCAGGGCTCTTGCTGCGGACCTATTCTGTGGAATATCCTGGTAAACACCGTTTTCCAGGAGGAGCTCTCTGAGGGAGCCAGGCTGGTTCTCTATGCTGACGACCAGTTCCTCATTGTTGAGGCTGCTTCGAGAGCGAAGGCTGAGAAGTGTGTTGAAACTTCTCTCCAAATTCTCTCGAACTGGGCCCATGACTCTGGCCTTAAGTTCAATGTCTCCAAAACTAAAGCCCTCAGATTTAAGCCTAGGGACATAAGAACTAAAAGGAAAGGGATCAAATGGGAACACAAGCCGGCTATCGGGATCGAAGGACGGAGGGTAGCGTTGGTCAATAGGATGACCATTCTGGGGGTGGTCATTGATGACAAGATGGGTTGGCAATACCAGGCGGAGGAGATGGTGGCGAGAGGCAGGGAGGCGTTGTGCAGGCCTGTCCTGGTTGGCTCTCAACAGGGGGGGGGGGGGGGAGAAGGAGGGTACTATTTTTAGGAACCTCTGCCTCTCCTGTGTCGAGCCAATCCTGCTATATGCTTCCAGGGCTTGGTGTCGCCGAAACAGGGATCAGAAGGTGGCGACTACTCTAGAGAGAGTGCAGAGGACAGCGGCACTCAGAATCACAGGGGGATAACGCACTACCAGCAGTGAGGCCTTATTGGTCCTCGCTGGTCTTATTCCCCTGGGGTTGAAACCTGAGGAGGAGACCATCAGACAGAAGATCTAAGAGAACAGGGAAGATGCCCTGGGACTTGAAGCGGGTGCCCTGGAATGGAAGAGGGACCCAAGAAAGCCTCCGCAGTGGTTGCCAAAGTGGAATTGGAGTCCTGGAGAGCCGACAGGGAATGGTACGGAGGTTTTCACTGATGGGAGTAGGTCTGGAACCAATACTGGAGCTGGAGTAGTGATTTTCACTAATGGAGATCTGATCTTCCAAGAAAGTTTAACACTCAGAGTGGACGAATTGGTCTTTTCAGCCGAGCTGGTTGCGATCAGGGTAGCCCGCAGAGTGTGTGCCGAGAAGAACTTCAGCCCGGACCGCCTCTATTCAGATTGTATGTCGGCCCTCGTCGCCATCAATCTGGAGAAAGGGCAACTCGCGCATCAAATAATCCAGGAGCTGGAGATGATGACGCGGGCTCCGGAGCTCCCTTGGTTTAGGAGACACAGCCTCATCGAAGGTGATGAGTTCGCAGACAGGATCTCTAAGGCAGGATGCTTAAAAGGTAGATCACTGAGGACCACAGTGACCAAGAAAGAAGTTTATAGGAGGATCAGGGGGCACGTCCAGGACTTATGTTTGGACAGATGGAGGAACATTGTGAAGGGGAGAGAGTTATTCAATGGGGTAACAACACCCAAGTACCTCTGTAAGGTAATGTCCCACAAACTCATTAGGGTAGTTCGGGACATGGGCTCTTCCCCAAGTCTCCACAGATTTGAAATTAAGAGCAATCCTGATTGCGTCTGTGGAGAAAGGGATGTGAATGCACGCCAATACTTTTGGATTGTCCAAGGGTAGTGGGTGTGCAGGAAGAGAGAAGGAGGGCGAGGGGCGCGATCGAGAGTGAGCTGCTGAGAAATCACAGCAAGCTTCTTGAGAAAGCCCACGACGTGGCAGCTGAGCTTTTCCTCAGCTGTGAGTGAACAGAGTCGACCGGGGTCTGCCTCCCCGCGGTCCCTGCTGGACACAGTAGATAGTTTCCTATTTTGCTGTGATTAAAGGCCACCGATATAGAAATCCTTCCAGACACGTTGTCTGGGAGGTGGTGTTTCAATGTACAATGTCCAATCACTAGCTTGGATACCGTTACTTGGCTTATGAGTTGAACAGAATAGCAGCGAAGGCATGCTTCGCATGCCGGCTTGTGGACCGAAAGGTCTGGGTGGCCATCTGCTTCTAGGGTATACCAACTGTGCTTAGGTGGGATCTTCCAGTTCTTGCTTATTTTGGCTACTGTTTCTATTTCTTTAAAAGTAAGTTTATTTTTCTGTAGCAAGGGTTCTTTGTGCCTTTTTTCGCTAGCGCATCAGCAGCTTCATTGCCGTCAATGCTAACATGTAAGAGTATCCATTGAAGGTGAATTTTTGAGGTATTGAGAGTTTTTGGAGATAACCAATTATGTTCCTGCTTACTTTGTCTCTAAGTTCCCCTGTGTGACTCAAGTGTTGTATGGCACTTCTACTATCAGTAAGAATCCATATATCGTGATGTTTAATGTTTCTGATGGATTTTAAGACTTCATAGATGGCTATAAGTTCTGATCTGAAGACTGAGCAAAATTCTGGGTTTCTTCTGTTTATTTTCTCAATGCCATTTGTGGTTTTAATGAGAGAGCCACTGCCAGTGTGTCCCAACTCATCTCTGCTACCATCGGTATAGATAGTTATTGCATTTTTAGGAATTTTATTAATTATTTCTAATGATAATTGTTTTAAGTATTCTGGATTTTGGTATTGTCTGTTGGTGGTTTCATTTAAAGTGGCATTAAAAATAACATTTTGTTAGTGGTTCGCATGGAGATATTTTTTTCAGCTAAATAATATTTTTCCACTTTATATTTTAAAAATCCATTTATTTTGGCCAGGTGGAGAGGGCCTTCTTTTTTGAGTCTTAGATTGGATTCCCAATTAAGTATGTAATTGAAAGTTCTGTGTTTGTTTTCATAACTCTTGATTTTGTTTATATATTTTGGCAGATTGCAGCTTATTCTATTCTTTAAGGGCATAATGTCTGCCTCGTAAAGTACAATATCATTAGGGCAGGGTTTTCGAAGACCTGTAATAATTCTAGCTGCACTTAGTTGTATCCTTTCCAGTGATTTTAGATTTGTTTCAGATGCTGTACCATAGATTTGATATCCATATTCCAGGATAGGTCTCATTAGAGATGTGTAAGTTAATTTTATTGTTGTTGCTTCAGCTCCCCACTCTTCCTGAAATATATTTCAAGATTTTTAGTCGGCCTCTTCCTTTTCTAACAACTCCTTCAATATGCTTACTGGAGTTGATTTCTGGATCCAGGGTGTAGCCGAGATATTTAGGATGTTTATTATATTGCAATTGTTGTTCTTTCAGAATAATATTTGGTCTTATTTTGTATAGTTTCTTATCGGTAGTAAAAAGACAGGTTTCAGATTTTTGGGGGTTAAATTCTAATTTATGTTTATAAGCAAATTTTTCTAGGTGGAGAAGAGTCTTGTTAAATCTCTTTCAGCTTTTTTCCAGTTAGTGCTGCTGCTCCATAGAATAATGTCATCAGCGAAAAGTCCAATATTGGTTTTATGTGAAATTTATTTTTCTATGCCTGCAATAAATATGGTGAAGAGAGTTGGGCTAAGGACTGATCCTTGTGGTAATCCTTGGTACAATTTGAAGGTTTTAGATAGAGTGCCATTATATTTGATCCTGATTTATATATTTTTAAGAGAATCATTTATGCAAGTGATAGCTTTTCCATCAATTTTGAAATGTTTGTATAATTTTGTAATTAACTTGTTTTTCCATACCTTATCAAAAGCTTGTGTAAGGTCTAAAAAGCAGCTATGGTGTGTTTAGTTGGTTTTTCGTTTTGTGCATCTTTAACCTTTTGTGTGAAAAATAAGAGTTGGTCTATTGTCCCATGTCCTTTCCTAAATCCATATTGTTCTTCTGGTAAGAGATTTCTTGTGTCGGGGTGGTAGGTGAGTCGTCTGAGTATAACTCTTTTCATTAATTTGCAGCAAAAATTTGTTAGGGAGATAGGTCGGTAGTTTTTTGGGTCATCAGCAGATTTGTCAAGTTTTTTAATGGGAATTATTGTTGCATTTTTACAGTCTTGAGGCAATTTTCCAGTTTTCCAGGAGTTATTGAAAATATTAAGAAGTCTTTCTTTGCCAATTTTGCCCAAGTTTGATATCATTCGGCCATGGATTCCATCTCGCCCAGGAGTCTTGTTTAGGTCAGTGTTTTCTAATGCATAAGCTAGCTCTTTCATATTGATTTTTTTTCATGGAAAATATTATGAGTGCTGGTGACATTTTTTACAGTCATGAATAATCTTTCGGGCCTTTTTTCAACCTTGATTTTACTACTTATTTGATATGAATTACCTAAAAGATTGGCAGCAATTTTGTCATTAGTTGCTGGTGTACCATCTGTATTCTTAATCATATTTGTGTTTTCAGTTTGTGGCTGGACTCTGTCAATTTGTTTTGCCCAATTCCAAAGTTTTGTATTTGGGTTTCTTGGGTTCAGGTTTTCACAAGTTTGTTTCCATTTTTCCCTTTTCACATTTACGCATAATCTTTTTTTTATTTTTGCAATCACAATGTTCAGTTCAGTTCTACAATATTTTTGGTTTTGGGTGCACTTTTTTGTAGTTCATTTCTTTTAGTTATAAGTCTTTGAATATTTTTTGCCTGGTGTGTATAATTTGGAATCCACTTCTTAATATTACCTCTTGGTATTGAAACTTTGGCTGCTTTAATAATGGTGTTTTCGAAAGATATCATATTAGCCTTTTTGAAGTTCCAGAATTTTTCTTAATTGAGCTAATTTTGGTCTTGGTGCTAATTTCTATCAAATTAGGCAAATGATCACTTCCAAAGCTTTTTAATATTTTCTATTTAAATTTGTGGAAAATGTCAGGATAGTAAAAACTTATATTGTGACGAAGAAATATTTTATTATTTAATTTAATATTATTCAATGAAAATATATTCAACAGATTAAAAATATATATATTAATCTGTATTTGTGAAATCATCTTTAAAATATTTCTTTGCTTGCTTGCTTAAGATTCTCTAGCTGTAAATAGTTTTTGGGGCTGACCTGTTAATAATTGTCGACTCGTCGCTGTGACGTCATCAATAAATACTTTTAGATCTTAGGATATTTCAAGGCTTAATTTCTACGCTACAACTGGTGGAGAGACTGGACCGATACCCATTAAGAAATAAAAGAAAAATTGATTCTGTTGAACCAGAAGAAACTTCTATGAATGTAAAGAAGGAAGGTACTCAGGTAAGCAACTACGTTGTTCAACATTTGCCAAGGAACCCTTCCATTTTCTCCGGGGAGGATGGTGAAGATCTCCAAAAATGGTTAAAAGGGTATGCACGTGTAGCAAGTACAACCATTGGGATTAAACCCTTTGTCTTACTAAAGTTTATTTTTATCTGTCTGGAACTGCTCCCAAATGGTTTGAGAACAACGAAGAAAGCATCCAGACTTGGAAGGAATTCACATCTCAATTAGAGAATGTGTTCGAAAAAAAAGAAAATTCAAAATTGCAAGCGGAGAAGAAACTTAAAAGGCGGGCACAATTGAAAGGCGAAAGTACCGAATTTTACATCCAGGATGTCCTGTGCTTGTGCAAAGAGGTTGATCTTCAAATGAGCGAGGAAGATAAAATCTCCCACCTCATGAAGGGGATAGCTGAGGAGCTTTATCAAGCACTCCTACCGAGGGATGTACAGAGCACCGAGCAATTCATTACAGAATGTCGCCGTGTCGAAGCGCTCCGTTGTAGGCGAGTTACCCCAACCAGGTACGAGCGCCTACCAAATGTAGCCTCTCTCTGTGACCAGGATGACGGAGAAGATCTGTCATCAATGATTAGGCAAATTGTTCGTGAGGAGGTACAGCGGGCATTAGGCTCTCCTCGGGAGGAATCAAAAAATGCTACAATCGAAGAAATTGTAAAGGAGGAGATTGGAAGAACCCTGGCGCCAATCTCAAAGTCTAGGAGAAGTCCCCCTCATAAGGAAAGACCCCGACAGTTTTTAAATACTAGATATGAGGCCGAAACGATAAGACCGCACCCTGAACCTCGATACCCAAAACAAGGAGGAAGACGTGACACCAATGATTGGCGTACAACTGAGGGAAGGGCAATCTGTTTCTACTGCGGACGCCTAGGTCACGTCGTCCGCTATTGCCGCGACAGGAAGAGACACAATGAGGAGAGGAGAAATGAATATTTCCAAAGAAAGCAAGACGCAATGGTATCCTACAACTCTCGAGCTGAATCTCAGGACCCCAATGACGAATCATCGGAAAACTTTCACTCGCTACCGAAGCCCTACTTCATATCGCGGTCGAAACAGACAACATTTCTCACCTGCTAGAAGATCTAGCTGGACGCCCCGCAATTAAAACTAGATGATAGACCACATTGGAGGTGAGGCCGCAAAGTTATAAAATCCCCCCTTGCCGACCACAGTAGAAATGAGAAAAAGCTACCTTGACGTAAACATAGACCTACCAAGTCCTCATGAAGAAGATATCTCAACTGAAAGAAGACATCCACCGCAGTCACCTGAAAATATCCCTGGCCATAGTACTAGTTCTTAAGACTGACGACGTAAGTTTCCTGCTGAGCATCGGGTCGATGCTCTCTATAGGAGGAGGCTATGTGACGAAGAAATATTTTATTATTTAATTTAATATTATTCAATGAAAATATATTCAACAGATTAAAAATATATATATTAATCTGTATTTGTGAAATCATCTTTAAAATATTTCTTTGCTTGCTTGCTTAAGATTCTCTAGCTGTAAATAGTTTTTGGGGCTGACCTGTTAATAATTGTCGACTCGTCGCTGTGACGTCATCAATAAATACTTTTAGATCTTAGGATATTTCAAGGCTTAATTTCTACGCTACAATATCAAGGGCTTGTGCAGTATTATAGCTTGTAGGAATGATGGGTAGGATTCCCATCATTCAAGCACATGAAGGCATTGTCGTCAAATATGTTTGATAGTATTTTGCCTCTTGGGTTTGGCGTAGAACATCCCCATAGTTGATGTTTGGCATTAAGGTCACCTACAATAATAGTGTTGTCTGTAAGAAATTGAGCGATTGTTCCATCGTCAATAAATGTATTGTTTGGAGGGTGATACATATTGTATATGTGGATGGCTTTGTTTTGATTGAGGTAGACTTTGATACCTTGGGCTTCGATGTTTAATGTGTTTGTAATATTAACGGCTATGTCCTCATAGTACAAATTCTTGATTAAAATTGCTAGGCCAGGCCCTTCAACAGCATATACAGATGGATCTTCAGACCTTACCCTGAGTAATGGAGGGGCCGGAATTAACATAATACTGCAAGATGGAACAAACATCAAAATCAAAGAAGGAGCAGGACAGATTTCGTCAAACTTCACTTGTGAACTGACAGCTATCTGGAAAGCCCTTGATGTATGCCTTAACCAACCATCCCTGCATCAAGCAGAAAGAATTTTAATATACAGCGACTCCAATCCGCTCTAGAAGAAATTCAGAAGGGCAATACTAAAATCACACAGAAAATACACTCGTTACTTACTCAACTGGAACCATTGGAGAATAACTGCATTCTACAATGAATCCCTGCCCATGCTGGGATCAGGGGTAATGAAATGGCATTCGAATTGGCAAAGGAAGCCAGAAAGTTGAGCCAAAGGAAAGAACAAATGTCATTATTTGACGCTGATTCTTTGTCAAAATACAAGATAATTAAACGAAAAAATAAGAAAAGATCAAAATGCGAAATAAACTCTGAGAGAAAAATGACAAAAACTATAACAAGACTTAGAACAAAACACTATAAAGGAATGACAATACATCCAGATGGCACAAGAACCTATAGGGCATGCAACAATTGTCCTGGTGTGGAACTTACACCTACCCACATATTCTTATAGCCAGCAATGGCCGCAGCTTTGCAAAAATTAGACATAGACCCCGAGCAGCAGCTTTACACACCTAAGATAGTGGACATTGCTGCTGCTGTGATGGAGATACATGGATACATCTGAGGCTCTTTATTGGACACGACAAAAACAACGGCATTCCAGAGTAAAATAAATTATCAGAGATAGATACATATTTTTCAAATGAATTAAAATAAATATAATCGATACTGAGTGAGAGTTGAATTAAAAATATTAGAATTTTATTATCTTCGGAAACAAACCGTATCTAAAATATCAATTTTCTTTTTGCTACATGTTTAATTTGCATTTACCTATTTTACATATCTCTGATTGTATTTGAAAATCGTTAACCAATTCTTCATACTTTTGGCGAAGTGGTGTTTTATTAATTTGTTATTTGATATTATTAGGATTCTTTCCTGGGGTATTCAAAAAGGAAAAATACATGTCGATCAGTTATATTTTTCAATTTATCAAACAATTTGGCCGCTGAATCTCTGATTCTGGTAGAGCGCCATCTGGCGAATAAAATTGTAACTAAAATCAATTTCGAATTTTTCATTATTTGCCATAAAAATCCCATTGCATCCTGAACACAATGGTGTTTACCGCATTGCTCTAGCGCAAATATTCGCGGAGTTATTAATTTTTAAAATAGTGCGGGACTTTTGGATCACCCTGTATATATATATATATATATATATATATTTAAAACAAGGAAGGCATAATCTGACCACGAGAACATGTGTTTTTTAGATGTCAGAACGCCATCTAAAAAGAACATGTGCTCGTGATCAGGATATGCCGTTTTTTTTTTTTTAATTCAACAGCTGACTTTTTTTATATTTTATTTTTTTATTATTTTCACACACACATATATAAATATATATATTAAAAAACAAATTTGGCATTTCCTGACCGCTCACATGATAATTTTAGATGGCAGAGCAATGCTCATGTGAACGGTCAATAAATGCCAATTTTGTATTAATATCAGCACCTGAATATTTTGTTCTCGATTTTTAACATATATATAGAGGCTCAAAACAAAAGAGATCTCCCTGTCCGACCAGACATATATAGGAGAGCAAGAACAATGACAGATGTAAAGACAGATGTGTATTGAGAATCGATGGCAGTCCATCATCTGAATATAGGTGACAAGCCACGATTCACACCATTAATATTCTTTCATTTCTCCATCAATTATCACACTATGAAGGATAATTAATAAATAAAATTTCAAATATTACTTACTTTGCTCCTTTTAATAACAAAATATAAATAACTAACATAATTATCTTGGTTTTTTATCTTTTAAATTCTTAGTCGAAATGGTAAATTGAAAGATATTAAAGTTTTTATAAGTAGCTATCACACAGATAGATATACAAATTAATTTCAATACTATTTTTAAAACTTGAATGTTTATTTGATTTTTGTTACTGTAGATGGCGTTCTGAAATCTAGAAAATACTCATGTGAGCGATCAGGTTATGCTTTTTTATTTCTAATATATTATTATATACTTATATATACTTTATTTTCGCGAATTTATTATAAAAGGAAACAGTTGAAGAATACAAAATGAATTGGACACAATATTCCTATTTGATAAATTTCCAGTCCTATATATATATATATAACATGTCTTAGAACAGAAAGAGACATCCCCCACAAATGCATTATTTTCTTGCGACATTGAAAGAATGATTCTAACAGAGATAAATAAATATTTAATTAAAAAGTCATATATTGGATCAAAATATTAATTACAAGGTTGTCACAAAAGTTCGTAAACACTTGCAAACAAATTGCAATATTAATCGCCGTTATATATGATGTTCTTTATGTATAAAGTAATAGTAATATGTATTATTATTTAATTAAAAAGGCATATATTGGATCAAAATTTCATTTATTTTACCAATATTTCAGTTGGCTGAACGCCAACCTTTATCAAGGTATTATAACATATTGATGTGTGTCAACAACAAACTCAGCGCCACATAACGTCAAAAGAATTAGGTTTAAAAATATTTTTGCTTATATTCAATGGAGAGAAAAGGTTGACGTTATATGGCGTCGAGTTTGTTGTTGATATTAAAATATTGTAACACCTTGATAAATATTGGCGTTCAGTCAACTGAAATATTAGCAAAATAAATGATATTTTGATCCAATATATGTCTTTTTAATTAAATTTTTATTTATCTCTGTAAGAAACATTCTTTGAATGTGATAGGAAAGAATGCATTCGTGTGGATGTCTCTTTCTGTTCTATGACATGTTATATATAGGACTGGAAATTTCTCATCAATTTCTCAAAAAGGAAGATTGGAATAATATGTCTAATTCATTTTGTACTTTTCTACTGTTATATTTTGTAATAAATTAGCGAAAATAAAGTATGTTTAAGTATATAATTATAGATTAGAAATGAAAAAGCATAACATGATCGTTCACATGAGCATTTTTAGATTTAAGAATGCCATCTACAGTAACAAAAATCAAATAAACATTCAAGTTTTAAAAATAGTATTGAAATTATTTTGTATATCTATCTCCTAGCTACTTATAAAAACTTTAAGCTCTTTCAATTTTCCATTTCGCACGACTGGAATGTTCTATTTTCAAAATAAATGGATATATTAATATTTAGACAACTCTATTTGTAGAGTGTGTTGATAGAGAAATCACTTGCTGGGGGCGTTGCTAATTTGTTTTAAATTAATAAGGGACGAAACTAAGTGACAGTCGGCGGTGATGGGATTAAAGAGTAATTATTTGATCACCTTTATCACTTCCTGCCTGCCCACGGTGAAAGAAGACTGACTTTACCCATGGGGATGGAAGGTAATTAATTACGAGGATGATAATTAACTGGCCTTTGTGCCAATCTTCATCACTTATACATACCTGGTCGCCCCAAGACACACAAGTCCATCAATATTGATTATCCGTAATGGAGAAATCCGTGATGGATCATAAGATTAACCAAGTTATTCATTCTAACACTTCTTGGCCAAGGTCAGAATCATTATTCTAGTTGGTAACGGATTTCTTTGTTGCTCAGATTGGTAGTTTATCAACGTAGGGTTAATTCTCTTCAAACGATAGGTTTTAGGCATGGAAAACTTACAATACTTCTTGAGATATGGGTTGTATTTTAAAATCACTCCATATATCCTAGGAAATATTATAAACCATCATTGTTGTGTATATTGAATAAAATGGATCGATATGTGTATATGATTATTGTGGAATTATATATTCTAGCATGGTAATTATTTTTTTTTATATACACTCAAGGGGACAAAACTAAAGGAAGTTGTACCTTTTAGCATCTATATTGGGATTCAGACAATAACTCTGAAATATATTTGATACACAGTGATATTAATTGAAGACACACGAGATAAACAAGTGTGAACAAAATTGCCTCTGTTGCGACATCAATAACTTTCCACAAATTACTACTGCCTTTTCTGCGATGGAAAATTAAAATAGAAGGTTTAACAGTGGACACTCTCCCAGCGGTTTCTCCAGTTCAATCTTCCAGAACGTTCTATATATATATTATATTGAATTGGTGTATTACCCTTTTCGGCTTATATATTAGGAATATATATTGGGAATGGAATGATGCTATTAGAACCTCACAAGTGGGTCCAACAGGTTCTAATTTGCTAAGACCCTGCGGCGGATGTAGCGTAGACAACATCTTAGGTGAGGTGCATGCTCTGTTCATAAACTGTGAATCCAAACAGGTAGGTTGATAGAAATATTTTTGGCAGAGAATCTACCAGTACTATTATAAGGCAGATTAAATGCTCATCAGAGTAGTTCTTTATCAGAATATTGTATTCATGACTCTAAATTCTAATATATGATATTTAGGTATGCTAAACACTTAGTGACGATTTCAAATTTAGAGTAAGAAAAAATAATTTAATACGAGTTTCACATGACGCATATTATCCGAGATTTCTTTAGGTATTTGTGAAGATCCAAGACCAGAATAGGCGGGCGGCAAGAGTTTTGTAGCATTCTCCTACTATGTGTAAATCCAGTCAAGAAAACCAACTGTTTCGTCCAATTAGAGTTAGAGAAATAATTAAAATTATTAACGCAATGAATTACATTTTCCTCTATAAAAACGACCAACTTTACCAGAGTTCAGGTAAATTAGCATTTTATATGTTTAAATGTATGAGGAAAGTATATAGGAAGAAGCCAAGAAGTATATAAGAAATAGACAAGAAAATTACAAGGGTATTTCAAAATAAGGCAAAGATGTATAAGCGGTATATAATAAATCTCAAATAAGTCTAGAAATAAAGGGCAGAACTAAAACCCTATTTAAGAAGTACAAAAAAGAAGTACAATAACAAGACTTAGAACAAAACACCATAAAGAAATGACAATACATTCAGATGACACAAGAATCTATAGGACATGCAACAACTGTCCTGGTGTGGAACTAACACCTACCCACATATTCCCATGCTCAGTAATGGCCGCAGCATTGCAGAAAATTTACATAGACCCAGAGCAGCAGCTTTACACACCCAAGATAGTGGACATTGTAACTACTGTGATAGAGATGCATGGAGACATCTGAGGCTCTTCATTGGACACGACAACAACAACAGAAAATTGACATGGACCCAGAGCAGCAGCTTTACACACCCAAGATAGTGGACATTGCTGCTACTGTAATAGAGATGTATGGAGACATCTGAGAATCTTCATTGGACACGACAACAACAACAGAAAATTGACATGGACCCAGAGCATCAGCTTAACACACCCAAGGTAGTGACATTGAAACTACTGTGATAGAGATGAATGGAGACATCAGAGATTATTCATTGGATACAACAACAACAACAGAAAATTGACATGGACCCAGAACATCAGCTTTACACATTCAAGATAGTAGACATTGTTACTGCCGAGATAGAGATGCATAAATACATCTGAGGCTCTTCATTGGACACGACAACAACAGCCACAAAGGAGTTAAGAAATTAAGGACCACTTTTAGCAATAATATTTAATTTATTGACAAGATTATAAATGTAATTTGAAATTTTTTTTTGTCCAAAACGAATTTCAAAACAGTATCACGAGGTTGGTGCCTTTGTTAAGTGAACACTAATTACTGCTTAATCAATGCCCAGTGAATTGACAAATGATAATGCACTACATAGGAACGATAGAATAAACATTGATCGATAATGCTCTTAAAACACGTCAACTAAATTCGTTTCTTTCCTAACAATATATTTAGTATGCAAATATTGATCAGAGATCTATAAACGAAAGAATCGCTCTAAATTTAGTTTCCTCGTGCCTTTGTAATAATATACCCCATGATTGATACTTTAAAATATAGTAAGTTTTTTTGCTTATCCCTAGTACACGTGGTACAGGCCATGATAATCATGGTGGGTGTAGGTAGACGACTACTTTTACTGTAAGTGCAGCTATGTCTACACATGTAAAAATCAGTTCGACTTTGAACGTATGTATGTTTTGAAGCCCCGTTTAGTTACTTGCACTCGCTGGTGGGGTTGAACTTTTGCAAGGATCGGGGGCTATTGGGGCATTTTTTAACATAAAAAAGTTCCCAATGCGGGAATCGAAACTGGGTCGTAGCGGTCGAACTCTAACGGTTTAGACCATCCTTCCACCAACCCCCCTATACGAGGTGTGTTCAAAAAGTGTCGCGACTTTTGTGTTTTTTCAAAAATTATTTGTTTATTCATGAATACCTATTTTGTCCCCTTCAAAGTAATCCCCATGATATATTATACACTTGTGCCAACGGTTTTTCTAATCTTCGAAGCACTTCAATAAATCATTTTTATAATCTTTTTCAGCTCCTCCTTCGATGCCGTCTTTATCTCGTCAAGCGTAGCGTAACGTTGTCCTTTCATGGGCCTCTTCAGTTTAGGGAACAAGAAAAAGTCACAGGGGGCCAGATATGGGGAATACGGTAGCTGCGCGCGGCATCATTAGTGTGTTGTTTTGGCCAAAAAGTCGCGCACAAGCAACGATATGTGAGCAGGGGCGTTATCGTGGTGCAAAAGCCAATTTTTGTTCTTCCACAAATCCGGGCGTTTCTGGCGGATTGCTTCGCGCAAATTGCGCATAACTTGCATGTAATATTCCTTATTGACCGTTCTACCCTGTGGCTAGAACTCATGATGCACCACGCCCCTGCAATCGAAGAAAACTGTCAGCAAAACTTTCACATTCGACCGAACTTGGCGCGCTTTTTTCGGTCTTGGTTCGTGCGGCAGCTTCCATTGAGATGATTGAGCTTTGGTTTCCACGTCATAACCATAAACCCACGCTTCGTCACCAGTTATGACCCTCTGGAGCAAATTTGGGTCGTCGCGGACAGAGTCCAACATCTCATTAGCAATGTTCATGCAATGCTGTTTTTGGTCGCAATTGAGCAATTTTGGTACGAATTTCGCGGCGACCCGTCTCATGCCCAAATCATTGATAAAAATCGAATGGCACGAGCCAATCGATATGTTTAGGTCCTCAGCAACTTCTCTAACGGTGATTCGACGATTGGCCAATATCATTTTCTCCACTTCATTAATTTTTTCGTCTGTTGTTGAAGTGCTCGGGCGTCCGGCACGCTCTTCGTCGTTCACATCTTCTCGGCCATCTGAGAACATTTTGTACCACCGATAAACGTTGCTTCGGTCCAAGGCAGCTTCTCCGTATGCCACAGTCAACATTCGGAATGCATCCGCGCATTTAATTTCGTTTTTCAAACAAAATTTGATACAGGTTCTTTGATCCATTTTTTTAAATAGGTAAAAATCGAAGACGATCCAAAACACCTGCAAGCAAAGCAGCTGTCAACAATTAAGTTAACATTCAAAATGGCCGAGCTTGTCGGAATAAGTGAGAGACATGAGTACCAACATAAAGCCACAAAAAGATCGAAATTCGAATATACGTAACCCGCGAAAATTAAAAAGTCGCGATAACCTTTTGAACACACCTCGTATAGTAAATAAAAATAAAAGTAATCGGTATATCAGGGAAATCACACCCTTCTCCCTGGTCATGAGGCTGAACTCCTATATTAGGCTCCATTTTTTTGCTTTGTAATAATGTATTTATATCTTATAATTATAAATATAAACTATGTATATATTAAAGATTCTTTTCTGCTTTTATATTCTGACATAATCAATAAGAATAAAGGGTTTGGTTTGATGAGAAATGAAGATAAGGAAAATGAGAAAAGAAACCAATCCTTTGATTCCTTAATGATTATAACGAATAAAGACATTAAGACGCGAATGTTTTTTTTTTTCACAAATAAATCAAACTTCTACTGTTCTTACTGTCATGAAAAATATTGGGAAGGCTTTGCTGCTCATCAGTGGTGAACTCTCCTGGCAGTTTCACCAATTCAATCTACCAGACCGCTTCTTCAGAGTTCCAATACTGTATTGGATCATTCTGATTTTGTATGCTACACTGAAAAGTGGAATCTTAGAATTGGTATTTAAACAAAATATGGACATAATCTTTTAGGACAGTAGAATTACATTCAAATATTTGCATCGAGCAATTTTCTTCTGCGAATAATAAGAACAAGTTAGGTATAAATTAATACAAATCGCAGTAAAGACAGTAGAAGTTTGATTTATTTGAGAAAAGAAACATTCGCGTCGTAATTTCTTTCATTCGTTACTATATAAAACGAATAAAGAAATTAAGACGCAAATGTTTCTTTTGTTGGCTCCTTATTGCTTCTTTCTCTATTGTTCCTTGTTTCGTCCTCTCCAGCAAATAAATTTCGACGATATCAAAGGTCTACAAATAAAAGATACTTCGGCCAGTAAATCTTTTTATTGTCTCAACGTTTCGACAAATATATTTTGTGCTCATCAGGAGCGAAATAAAAATTAAAACATTTGGCAAAGCGTTAGAAAATATTCTATTTATATTTTATTTGAAGAACTATGAATACCGGCCAGGCAGCCCCTATCTTTACGAAATCAAAGGGTTGATCAAAACAGACAGCAATACGTGAACTAGCCTCAATTCAGTATACTAGACATTCGGCCAAATAGCTTCCCTTGTTGAAGGTTAGGTGAGGCATGGCTAACAGAGGCGAACATTAAACAGAAAGAAACTGCTGGGGGGGTGGAGGAGCCTGACTAACTACTGATAAGAACAAATGATAAATTAAAGTCATCTCACTATTGATCTCCTGAGAGTAATTTCCCTAAAATGAAATTTTGATAAACGATGTTCTATAATGAAACCTCCTTCACTTTTTTCCCTTTTTCTATTTAAATGAGGTATATATAGATTCCCTGTATATACATAACCTTTAATTGGATTTCATCTACACATTATTTATCTATGTTTCAATACGGTTTATTCATTTGAGTTTATAAATATAGATTCTTCTTTCATTATATTTACAAATTTTATACTATTCTATAATTTTTATTCAGATGAAATTCATTTTTTTACTGAATTGAAGTGAAGTTGTGAGGATTCGAAGACTGTTGATGATTGATAAAAGTTAAACTTATTGAAAAAACCTTAAAGAGGTTGCACCTTTTAGTATGTATATAGGGTTTCAGGCAATAGCTAAAATATATTTAAAACATAGTGATTTTTATTGAAGACACACGAGATAGGCAAGTCTGATTATAAATGTCTCTGTTATCTTATTTAAAAAAAAAAAAAAACAGAAAACTTCTATTACATTCCACTTTCTTAGGTTCTGTCCATGAGGGTAAGTTTGAACTATTATAAGTTAGAATCATTTTTTCAGGAATGATTTCCATTTTAGAATTTGAAGTAAATCAGTTCCAAAGACATCTTGAATCAGGTTACTTCAAGAGATTCAACATAATAGCTATAGTATGGTGGAAGACCTTATGATCCACTTTGTCCATTTCTCTCTCTCTTCCTCATTGAGAAATATCTCATTAATAATAAAACCAATTTGGTAGCCTCATCTTGCCTTCGGCAATGTCGTAATTCCAATAGTAGCAATATCAACCTTTAGAAGTTATGAAGTAAATTATACACCGCGCGACATTGAAAATGGAATATCAAAAAAGAGTATCCAGAAAAATATACTAATTTCAGGAAAGACACTTCGCACCTAGTTTTGCGAATGATGTGAAATGCGCATCTCTCTTGTGCACGTGGAGTAAGATATAAAGGAATAAGAGAAAAGGACAGTTCATTTGTGCCGTTATTTCTTCAAGGAAAATAATCGTGAAAATTCTATTCTTGTTTCAAAAGACACGTGTAATAACAGATAATGCCAGGCCGTTGTCAACGAAGGCACTTCCAGCAGACCGATTCTTTTACAAGTGACATGGTGATTGGACTGAAAAGGGCAGGTTGGTCCAAAGTCAAATCAAAGTTGACACACACCTGGGTGCGTCCACGGTGCACCGACTATGGAGAAGACGGTTGGTAAACGGAAATAAAACAATTTAAAGGAATCCCAGTGTATCTAGAGTGATCTCAGCACGCGTGGATCGGCGAATCCTTCGACAAGCAGTGGTGGACCCATTAGCCACTTGTAGCTACATTATACAAAAGGTGCAAGACACCATAGAACAAATAAGACGTCGATGGTGTCTTGCACCTTTTGTAGAATGGAGGTACAAGTGGCATGTGGGTTCGCCACTACTTGTTGAAGGATACGCCGATCCACGCGTGCTGAAATAGGAAAAATAGGACTTCGATGGAATCCTTGGCAGAAACACGTCGAATCCATATCAGTAACTACAATACTTGCAAGTTGTGGGGGTCACAGATACCCTAGGGAAAAAGAAAATATGGTTTTACGGGCTACCAACCAAATAAAGGAGCTAGGTAGCAAGGATTTTATTATGTTATTAACAGAGTATGATTTTGATATTTATATTTTGTTACTCTATTAACTTCCAACTTGTTATAATGTATTTTATCAATTATAATTTGTTCTTGCCTTAAATAAATTGCTATCATCCTGAAGTTTGTCTTTCCTAATTTTCCACGTGGTAACTGTCAACGAAAGCCCTTCCACAAGAGAAAGCATTTGCTTCAAATGTTTCAAAAGAAACCCTGGAATGCGTGATATATTTCATCTCGAATTTTATACAGGTTGTTATTTTATTAATCTATGAACTCAAGAATTATGTAGTTTACATACTTGTGCTTTTTGTTATTCTGTTTATAATCCATATTAAGTGATTTATAAAATCTCCTGGATATAAATCAAACAATTAAAAATGTTTCTCATGATGAGTTTCTTTACAATTTATCAAAGCAGTTTCAAGATTTCGGGCATCTCAGCCCTTCTACAGGAGAACATAAATAAACGAATAAAACGCCGCCTGATGCCAAACCTGGTTCAAATTCACATTAATAAGTACCACTCAGCAAGAGCAAACTAGTTTATGATTATTGAAACAGTGAATAATATGTGAAGGTTATTTACATATTAAACAAAATGTTAACGTGGGATTCAATCCCGGTTCATGACTGTCGGGAATCGAGCGTGTTACCCTCTCATCCACTGACTTCCTTTTGATGCCAAACCTATGTTCTCCTATAGAAGGACAGAGATACCTAAAAGCTTGAGACTACTTTAATAAAATGAAAAGAAATTCATCTCCAGAAACATTTTTTATTGTTTTAATGTTTGTAATTCAGTTATGTCGGTTAAAGACCATCATGCTATCAGTATCAAAAAGTGAAAGACAATAAGCTTTTTTTTTTAATTATCCCTAGTACACGTGGTACAGGCCATGATAATCATGGTGGTTGTTAGCGACTTCTTTTACTGTAAGTGCACCACATATCTACACATGTGAAAAGCAGTTCGACTTTGCACTTACAAATGTGCCAGAACCCCGTTTGGTTACTTGCACTCGCTGGTGGGGTTGGACTTTTGCAAGAATCGGGGGCCATTGGATCATTTTTTTTTATCAGAAAAAAGTGTCCAATGTGGGAATCGAACCCGGGTCGTAGTGGTCGAAAACCAAACGGTTTAACCAGCCTTCCACCGACGCCCCTTAATAAGCTTATGATTTTGCTTTGTTTTAAAAATGAATCGATGTTGGTTCCATATGCTTAAATTGAATATTACACCTTAGTTCTACATATATTTTATTGCTCAAAAAGGAACACAACAAAACAAAAAAAGAAACTACAATTGCAAATGATTTGATAACTAACAAAGAAAAAAAATAATAATTATTAAAATGATGATGATAAAAATTTGAATATGTCTGCCAGAAAAATGCTTCTATGAATTAAAAAATAGGAATAATTATACAAAATTAACATATAAATTTCAAACACTATCTGTCTAAGAATCGAGGATTGATGAGTCCAGAAGGGTTTGCTATCAAAGTCTAAACAAAGATCTCATCTCAGCTTATCCTCCGAAGATAAATAAATCGAGTGACGTGATGATGAGAGCGTCAATGTCAAGATTAGGTGTGGCGTTTCATTCGGAAATTGTTTCTCCATCCTCAGGCACTTCAGATTTGTGCAACGTCTCAATTTCACTCTCTTTATACATCAAGTTACACTCCAAACATGATTCATTGTGATGTAGAAATATAGAAGTTAACAGAATCCAATATAAAATCTTCTTCTTCTTTCTTATCTCCACTCAATCATATCACGGTATCAAGCTTGTAAAGCTTGAGACTTTTGATGGTGTCTGCCGGGAAAGAGTAGAGCTTGACAACCATCATGATTGGAGCACTACTCAGTGGCAGGCCGACTTAGCTCCAAAAGAAATGGCTGCCTCTTACATGAGGAACAGACGCAATGTGCAGCCGCTCCTAACATGGAGTACAAACGCTGCTCATCCTGTATCCCTGGATTAGGAGCCCTTACAAGGTACTATCAGCTAGGCCAGCTGAACCCAGGTTTTTTAGTGAGCTTGTTACTGCTCCCCCTCCTCCTTTTCATACGGGCTTGGGACCGGTAAAGGCGGAGTTCCATTATAATATAATATGATCCATTAGCGCACCATCTGTTAAGAGAATTCGAAACTATTATAAAGGCTTATATAAAAGGGCGTACCTGGATCTGTAAAGAAAAAAAATATATTCTTAAAATATTTCGAGAGATTGCTCCCTCTTTATCAATTTATTGCACCGTAAACTTAATTTACAAATTCTTGTGGATCACATGAAAACAACTTTGTCATTGGTCAAAAATAATTAATGATAATATTATGATAAATATAATGAAAATAATATGATATTAATAATAATTATAGACGCGTATGTTTTTTAAAAAATATCAAACGATTTTCTACTGCCCTTACTGCAATGAAAAATTAATGGAAGGCCCTGGTACATCAGTGGTGAACCTTCCCAGCAATTTCACCAGTTTAATCTACCATACCGCTGTTATATTGCATTTTTCGGTTTTCCTCTTATAGCGATACTGATGCTAGACTCCTGAAATGAGTATTTTAGATAGACAGGCTCTTCCATTAACATTTCCATTGCAGTAAGGGCTGTAGAAAATTGTTTAATTTTCAAAAGAATCGTACGCGTCTATAATAGTTTAGAATCCATTATAAAACTCTAAATTATAAGAAAACACATCCGTTTCCGAAGATAAAACTGGACAATTTAAGTTTATCAAATTTACAGACAACAGCAACGCATTAAAAATAGTGTACTATTTTCTCCAATATCTCTGGTTTAAGAGATTCTATAATAATCAAAAAGTATAAAGTACTAGCGGATGTTCCCGGCTTCGCCCGGGTTTTACCCGAGTAAAGGTTTGTATAACGAACATTTGTTAAAACGATTCTCTATAAACATATTAAAAAAAGATATATTTTGATAATTTGAAACTCGTAAATTTGAATCTCTCGATAAAGTGATCATTTTTTCCCGGTCCCTGTTTGCCGTGTCATCCTGAATTTTGTATTTCCTAATTTTCTACATTACAAAATAATCGTTTATCTAGTGAACATTTTTTCCCGGTCCCTTAAAAAATACTCGATAAGTTGATTTCGATAATTTGAAACTCGTAAATTTGAATCTCTTGATAAAGTAATCATTTTTCCCGGTCCCTGTGTGCCGTGTCATCCTGAATTTTGTCTTGCCTAATTTTTTACATTACAAAATCATCGTTTTATCATCGTTTTTTCCCGGTCCCTTGAAAAATACTCGATAAGTTGAATAAAATCATGGTCTTTTATGGAAGATGGACGTAGTTCCCGGAGGTCACCCGCGAGGCTTTTTTCTTGTCTACTTGGCACAGCTGTGTCACCAACTCTGCCCCCGCGCGCCAGGACCTCTTGATCCCTCTGATTGGTCGGTGGGAACTTGGACTGTCCAACCGGCCGGCGGCCGGACGATTACATTTTCTCGACGGGGGGGGCAGACCTAAGCCTATCTCCGTCGCAAGGTGGCGCTGCTTGCGAGTTAAAGCTACAAATCTGCAAATAACTCTAAGGATATTAAAGATATTCAAGAAATTATTTTTCGAAAACCTTTCCGGGGATATGCCTAATAATATCCCAAAATTTCACGGCGATTGGATGTATGGTTTTTGAATCTATAGAGAACACACACACACACAGAGAGACAGACATTCATTTATATATATTACCAAAAGATATTCTCAATCAATATTAAAATATCAAATATCTATAAAGTTGCTTTGGCTATTGTCCAGCTCATATTGATAGAACTAGAAACAAGCAAACATGAGTCGCTTATTATTTCTGTAGTTAATATGCAAAATTGTTTGTAAATCTGATTGGCTGGGATTCGAGCGTGTTGTCGCACGAGTTCAAGTTCAGACCATTTCTCAACCAAGCCTCTTACCGGGTTATTATCATCTAATTAATTGAAATTTTGTGTTGTCCTCTAATTCGTAAGCCCTATACTTATTTGATATCTATTGAATGGTAAACTGCTATATTACTTATTTTAAAAATATTTTACATGTCTTAATAGGTTTAAGAAACACTACTAGGTGGCTTCAATATAATACATTGTTTTACCCAAATGTTGTTGTAGCATCACGCTAGGAAACAATTGAGAAATCGCATTTATTGTACGACTCTCTTCGCCAAAAAAAACCCTTCATTTTCTATATTTTCTTACATATTTACATAATCTCTCAAAACTTTAAATAAATATGTGACATCAGTTAGAAATATTTTAACTACTACTGTTGTATCTCCTTTCCAAGGAATATATATTTCACTAATCAGATAAATCATAGAAAAGAACTCTTGGCGACTTATCCTTGTCTCAATCCGATTGTCAACAAATATATAATTGGATAAATACAATTATGTTTGATAAAGGTCTTCCTTTCGGTTTATATAAATTCTACAAGGCCGCAGTCACCGTTCGCAGGAGATTAATATAATCGCCGAATGTCGTGGTCCATTTGGATGAGGAAAGCGAAGACTAGAACGCGGCTGATTCCACACTAGTCTGTTCAGTGATTCGCTAACCTATGCACGGTGGATTCTGTGGCAACTGGATATACGTATAGCTGGAGTATAGGAGCTCATTTATGCTTCCTTCCTGTGGTGAATCTGTATAAGACCATTGGTCTTGATAAAGCTATCCGTGTGTATATTTCACTACTTGCACTTAACTCTTCAAATTTTCCTAATTCCTCCTGAAGAGCATTTAAATGTACTTGCGAAGGTGATTTTATGACAATTGCATTTCGGGTGTGAATAATTTATTAATTTTAATCTTTTGTCCATGTTCCCTTATTTTCTTCATAGTTTTAGAGATAGCTAGGATAACATCAGAGATTGTATCGTTGCTGGCTGGAGCTGCAATTAGCGTGAATTCCATGTTTTTGGTTTGTTTAACAATTAATTGTTGTTCTTGTTTTGTTACTAGAGAGTGCAAATGTAGGTTTGTTTACTGAAATTTCCTTCATTTTACTTTATTTACCATTGTTTAGTTGACAGCTTCTATCATTTCTATTGTGAAATCTTTATTCATATCACACAAATAGAAGAAACGCTTTTCTTTACTTGATTATTCATTGTTGATTAAAAAAAGGACATGTAATATTTACCCATAGAAGCACAGGGCGCCTCTCCCGTCAAAATAAACGTCAAAACATGACGGGAGAGGCGCCCTGTGCTACTATGGATCAATTTCCTCCCGGCAAATTTTCCATCTAATTTTTAGTTATATTTTTTTAGATTGCCTAAATATTTATTTATTAAGGCATTGAAATACTTCATCCAAAATGTTAAATTTATCGAATTTATATATAACCCAATCCATTTTCTTAGTTTTTAAAAAAGAATCCATATTTAAATATCTATATAGAAGCGTAAAATTTGCATAAATTGTAAGCGAAATTTACTAGTATATTAAATTAATCTAATAGATATAACAAAGAATAATGTACCAAATAAATATGTTTATTAATATAAAAGAAATTTGAAGTAATTTTAAATGTATAAAATAATAAAATTATGAAAAAAAAAACATACTTGAAGTCAATAATTACCGGAATTAGCGATGCAACACACGTCCACTCAATTTTGTCGAAAGATTTGAAACTGGTTTTGCATTTTTGTGTTCGTTTTAAACAAATTCATTTTGTTTGACACTGCACTGAAAAGGATTTGAGACTCTCTGGCTGTGTTTGTCTTTTGATCATTGTAAAGTATTTTAATTGCTTCTCCATCTGCTTATACAGTAGAACCTCCCTTTAGCGGACACCTCTCTACAAACGATACTTTTCATTTGCAAAATTATTTCTATTTAGCAACTCTCCGGTAAGAGGACACTTCTCTCTAAAGAACATTTGGCTCTACAATTAGATGTCCTTTACATAGAGGTTCTACTGTATAAGTAATTGTGGTTTGTATTGATCAGGTTAGGTTAGGTAAATGGTCACTATGTAATTATGTTTTGGTAATAGTTGCATATATGTATACCTTTATTTTTTATCCAGTAGAGCTTCTAAATTTAGTTCCTCTTTCATTTAACGTTCATTACTTAAGAAAATATAAAATCTCTGTTAAGTAGAAGATTTAAAATTCGTTTTTTCTTCGCCTAAATTCTATTAATCTTCAAACGAGAAGTAAGTTTTACCGAAGAGCGAAGAAACTATATTGAGAATAACCATTAGACCTCTGATCCCTAAAGTTAAATTGCTCCATTATAGAAACAAGTAAATTATCTACTCAATTATTCGATAGATAACGTCCGTTGATAAATGCCAATTAACAAACTTTATTTTGGAAATTGGCCTTTGATCTTTAATTAAAGATAGAACTTGCGAATCTGTTTATACGATCTTATATCGCGTGTTTCCTGCAATTTGGCGTATACTGTTATACTTGATATATATCCATGATAAAATTGTGAAAAAAGTTTTAAAATTACAAATATTTTCTCACAAGGAGTTTCTTTTTATTAAAAATTTAACCTAACAGAAACGGAATATCACTACAAAAACATTAAGAACAAATTTCAACGGTTACTCTTAGAATCTCTCGTTTCCAATGAATATAACAGCATAAACAGGAAAATAGATTTACCATCACAATACCTTAGATATCTCAGAAGAAATCAATAGATCAATTTTATAGGTTCTGGATGCCCTAAAAATTAAAATAGACATATTCCATAAAATAGTTAAATTACAAACCAATTTAAAAATTTTAGTTGTAAATATATATCCACGCTGCGCGCGTTTGTTTTTGTAAATATTTCTGGTGGGATAAGTCGATATTTTATTAAGCCCGTTGAAGAGCGATTATCACTTGAAAGCTAGCGTTTTGTAATAAAAAGAAACTCATTGTGAGAAAATATTTTGTCATTTTAAAACTTTTTTTCACAATTTTATCATGAATTTGGTTGTATATTGTTGTACTTGATTTATACTATTGAATGTTCTTGATAAATAGAACCATAATTTAAATCCATTTTTTTGTCAATTAAAATAATTTTATTGACATCTTGTCAATACATTCAAAGTGCACAGTCTGCACTACTGAAAATAAAATATATATGCATTATATACACAATATACAATGAATATTGCGCCTCTGCCACGCTGCAGAGTTTGGTGGAGAATCGCCAGTGGGTCTCCAGCGATACCACGCATTTCGTGATCTACGAAGAAATACTGTTGAAGTGTGGAATTCAAGCCATTTTTTACCTTTATTTAATATATAAAAAAAATGTCATCTCTCTAGTTAAAATAACGGTAAAGTATATTCGCCATCGATTATCTGTTCTCTTAGAACTAGCAGAATTGGGTTGGTGACAATGTTACACAATCAGAAGTCCTACTTTGAATAGCTAATTTATTTTTTAAATATTTATTTGTAAAACGACATTTGAAAATAATCCCGCATGTGTTTCTTTTAAACGAAAAATCAAATTTTATTTTTAAGGAGAAATAACGATTATTTCTAACCTTAGGGATGAAGTATGAAAGGATGAATTGTGAAGAGTAATGATAAACGGAAAAATAAAGTGTCCAGGGATGGGAATCGAACCCACAGTGTTCCGCTTACCGGGCAGATGCCATTTCCACTAGGCTACCCTGGACATATTTTTCCGTTCGTAAATATTATATGAGATAATTTATAATACAATATAATGCGGTTTATTATTAGAAAACGACATTTGAAAATTATCCCGCATTCATACTTCATTCCTAAGGTTAAAAATAATCGTTATTTCTCAGAAATAAATTTCGATTTTTCGTTTATAAGAAACACATGCGAGATAATTTTCAAATGTCGTTTTACAATCATAAGCCGCATTATATTGTATTATAAATATTTATTTGTAAAAACGCGCGATAGATTGGATAGATGACATCAGGTTTTGACGTTTATAATGACAGAAAGGTGATCTTTATTTTTATATATAACTTTTATTTCCTATCAAGCGGTGCCTAGAGCATCGCCCCCCCTCTTTGAGCGTTGAGGGAGGCGTGCGTGTTTTTAACACTTTGGCGTTGAGAGGTCGCTAATGAGGAAGACTGGAGCCGTCGTCTGGGTGGAGCCTCTTTAGGCCAGGTGTTTGGCATTCCCGTCCGGCTCGGGCACCGACAGACAATATCCTATCAAAATCTCCATCTATAATTTGGAAATAGATTTATCATTAGTCACTTTTCCAACTAAACATCTATTTGGTCTATTGTGAAGATTCCATTAAATTTCTTGAGGATCTCATGGATTAAAATCCGCCCTATGCTGGTTCATATATATGTGATTCGGTCCGAGAAAAAATATATAGCGATTGAATTGTTTAATTTTCATAAAGCGTTAGAGAACAAGGTAATCTTTAAGAACTAAAATTACAGAACAATTTCCTTCCATAGTTAATTTGTATAGTTATGTTGAATACTTTGATTTCCTTTTCATTCTCACCAACTCTCCTTTGTTTATGTTTTTCCCCCTTTCTTCATGAAAATGATGTATGGCGAGTCCTTACAGGGCGGAAATGTCCTAATAAAGCAGTTGTTGTTGTTGTATATGTGATTCGATATATTATTATAAAAATACCTTCATCAATCCACATAACAAAAACTTTTATATATACATAAATTCGGCAAAACTCTGAGAAAGAGAGAGGATTCATCACTCTGATCAACCAAACCCTCTCATAGAGTATTTTCTATCATCGCAATAAGTTCTGCAGAGGTAGTCTAGGGTTTAGTTAGAGCCCCAAAATATATATTGATTATATTCAAAATATTCCTTATTTTACATATAAAAATATTAATATTGTTTTATTTATTGTGAATATATATACTGAAATAGTTTATATATGTATGCATAACAATTTGGAGGTATGTTTTAAAATGTTTTTTTTTATTGCAGAAGAACTTGGAGTTCCCCCAACAAGAATAAAGAATTTCAAGTATAAAACAGAGGTAGGTTTCTATAATAAAGTTATCTTCAACAACATCAATACATTCATGGACAACACTTAAAGAAGTTGTACCTTTTAGCATGTATATCGGTATTCATATAATAACTTTGAGAGATATTTGATACCCCGTGACTTTTATTCAAGATACGCGATATAATCAAGTCTGAAAATAATTGTCTCTGTTTCCTTAAAAAAAAAAACAGACGACCGGTGACATAAAGGAGTTTCCACTTTCTTAAGTTTTGTCCATGAGTGTAATACATACAGCATATCAAAAACACATAATTAATTATAATATAAATTTCAATAACAAATATCACAACACACATGTCTTTAATTTTTGTTTTTATTTTTATTTTACCTGTAGAAGGGCATTGCCCGAAAGCTTGTAATTGTTTTTTTACAATTAAAAGAAACTCATCTTCTGAAACTTCTTTCTTGATATATTTTACTGGAAGAGTCTTTGACCTTTACACATGTCTATTGGTAAATTTGGTAATCATAAATATTTTGAAAGTAACTATATAAATAGTAATAATTTTTTTCATCTATATATTTCTTCTCAACCCATAATTTGTAATTTACAGTAACCCTGTCCTTCCAGAACTTCCTTTCTTTTAAAAATCCAATCTTTTGAGGATGAAATTATGAATATTTTTTCTAAATTGCCCATGAATTATATTATGAGCCTTCATAATTTTCCTATGTTCTCACTATATCTCCTCCAGCAACACCGTCAACAACTAAGACAAGAATTACAAACATACTGACTCTCCTCTTCTTAATTATTTTAAAAGCGATTAATCCAAAACACATGTTTTTCAAATCATGAAACATTTATTCTGTATTTTATATGTTGATGTAATTATACAAATGATTATAGATGCACTTATAGACTTGCGTTTTGTGTCGTTTTAACAGAAAAAAAAACGTTTTGACAATAAAAACGTTGTAGTATTAATGGTTACCTTTTCTCATGTTTGAATTGTGCACTTTCCAACCATCACTAATGACCTTTATTATCACAAATCCGTTGAAATTATAAAAAATACATTCAAAATTGGTGAACAAAATACATCATTTCCCTCGTATATTTGTGAATATTGTGTCCTTTGGATAATTCTGTCTAGTTGTGACTTGTAAATCGGACATACATTTGAATTTGATTTATGGTTTGTAGAAAGGTTTTTAAATTTAGGGTGCTTAGAGCAATTTTGACAATTTGGTACTTCAGTGCAGTTATGGCTACCCTGTACACCGCATATTTTACATATTTTAACAAGTCTTTTGTTTTGTGGTTCGAATTAATTCAAATGGATTAATTCAAAACATTTTTTGCATTGTCTGACAAATATTCTGTCTTGTATAGAACATCGCTCAAAATCTGTGTATAACTCATTACCCGTTTTTCTTTTATTTTAATAGACTTTAGTTGTGTTCTTTTTTTAAATTATATATCGGGATTCATACAATATCTCTGTAAGATATTACAGTGACCTTTATTGAAGACGCATAATAGAACCAAGTGTGAGCAACCTCTGTCTCCTTCAAAACAAAATCAACAGGCGACATCAAAGACTCTCCACTTCCATAATTTTTGTCCATCAGTGTAATAATAACAGTGTTTATTTTGGCTATATGAATTTTTGATGATACATTTCTTCCTGAATATCCCATTTTTATTTAAGATCTCTTTCTTATAAGATATATTATTATTATTATCATATAGATATATTATCATAAGATATATATTATTATAAGACACTTTTCTTCAATCGTCGTTTTATTTTGCCACTTAATGATTATTGGAAAAGAATGATGATATAAAAGAGTTCTAAATATAATCCGATATTAACCTTTATTATTAGTTTTAAAAGTTGAATAGTAAACCTGCGCATATCTAAGATGTAAAAATATATATATTTTTAAAAGGTGTTTCTTTATATTTGTAATATATTTATCTTAATAACATAAATATTTAAAATATGTAAATAATTACCAAAATTCGAAACTATTATAGATGCGTATGATTCTTTTAAAAATTAAGCAATTTCCATTGTCCTTACTGCAATGAAAAAAAAATATTGGGAGAGTCTAACTCATCAGTGGTGAACTCTCCCAGCGGTTTCGCCAATTTAATTAAAACCGCTGTGAGGGTTCACAACTGATGAACTAGGCTCTCTCATTAATTTTTCCATTGCAGTAAGGGCAGTAGAAATTGTTTCATTTTAAAAAGTATCATACGCGTCTATAATAGTTTCGAATTTTCATAACAGATGGCGCACTAATGTATCATAAATAATTATCTGTATAAAAATATATATTTTTGATTTGTTAACGTGATACTTCTATGTTGAAGGGATGATAAGCCCCGAAAGCTAGAAAATTTAATTTATACGAGAAACTTTTAGCCCCCCCCCCTCCCTCTATGGGTATTATTTATTTCATTAAATAAATTGTTTTGAATAAAGAGACAAATATTTTGGTTGATATAAAACTCCATGATTACAACTATATTTTAAAGCTGAGAAAAGCGTTATATACATCAACAATTATAAAAATATTAAAGAATATTTATCGGAAAAAAAGTTTCTGTGATTATAGATCGGATCTGGATTCAATCAGGAAAGGGTTGCAGGATTCCGCTGCAGTTTCCTGTTAGAGAAATGGAGAGAATCAAGGTTACACAATGGTCATTTCCTGAATGGAACCATCGTTAATAATTAGATCATCCGCTTAATTTAGGAGTTCAATTCTCCATTACCGAGGGAATTCTAGTCTATATAATCCGTTTAGATTGATATCTTAAAATCTGTAGAAAACTATGAGGCAACTCTTAATATGTACACTGTTATATAATATGTTTAGGCCTTAATATTATGATCCATTTCTATGAATAAGTATTAATACTCTGTGAGTGGATAATCATCAATTTGTATGTTATTGTGTTCTTTGTTGTCAAAAGTAAACAATGTGAGGCTCCCTGTAAAAGGTTATGTAATAAATATAACTAATAATTATATTTGGCTCATTTATTAATAGAAGATTAATAACAAAAGGAAGACCAAAAATAATACATACACTGTGTGACAAGGAAATTGCTGAATAACTCCCCCATTACCTTCTTAATTGTACAGCCCTTGATGCAGAGAGGAAGGCCCTATATCAACGAATTAAATGTACCAACAATTCACCCTACGTATTGCTTTCAAAAATATCAGCAAAAAAATATAATGCATTAACGTATTATAAATGTTTAGATGAACATTATGTAAGGACCAGTCAACGAGTGAATGATTTTGAGATGAAGAGTAAAACCAGTCCAATTTCTATTTCACTACCTATGTAAATAACACAGGATGATTATTATCTTACCCAATTGGGAGAATATGTATAGGGCAAGTCCCTAATAAAGGCTTTTGTGTGTGTGTGTGTGCTATGAGGCAGAATACATTAAATCAATGTATTATGTTTATGATGGAATGTGTCACTACACGAGTTTGAATAACATTTTACCCAATTCGACTTATTTTATAATTCGTCTCGTAGGATGTTATGAAATCAAGCCGCCTATACTGATGATGGGCATAACACCCTTACCATGATATATGTGTTGACTTTTGTTTAAGTTTTCAAAGCATTTATATTAGTACTAGCCGAATAACCCGGGCAACGCCCGTGTTTTACCCGATTGAATGTTTTGATTCAAATACTATTTGTTACAATTATAAATTGTGGTCATGTGGCCTAGTGTATCATGGCATCTGCCCGGTAAGCGGAAGGTCGTGGGTTCGATTCCCATCCCTTGACACTTTTTTTATTTTATCCATTCTGACCAAATTCTATCCGTGAACTTCACACAGTGAACTTCACACAGACAGAATAAGGCAATTATATAAGTAGATATTATTTTTAACACATCTGCTTTCTGTATCTTCTAAATTGCAATAAAAAGGTGTATTATATTGTTTTGAAAATAGAGCAATCCATATTTAAATCATTAGATAATAAAAAGGCATATATTGGATTTAATAAAAGATTTATTTGCCAATATTTCGGCTGGCTATATTGATAATTATAACACTATCCGGCGCTGAGTTTGTTTATACAAAAATGGAATGCTTTGATATATTGGCAAATAAATATTTTATTAAATCCAGTATATGCCTTTTTATTATCTATGTGTATTATATGAGGCTGATTCAATATGTTTTAGGAAGGTATCCATAAAAATATTGAAGGAGTATAAACTTATTTTTTGTTTATTTTCTACATAATCACCGTCCTTTTCAATGTATATACTCTATTTTTTAACTAGCTTGTCAAATCCCTGAGAAATGAAGTTTTGAACTTGTTCCTTACACCAATATTGGGCAAATTTTACACCTCCAAATTCTTCGAGAATCTTTGTCCACGTTGAACAGCTTTAAGCTGTGTAAAAAGATGAAAGTCACAGGGAGCAAGATCGTCAATTTGTCATTTCTATATATAAAATTATATTGACATTTTGTATTGATTTGAGTCAAGAGGTGATCCAACAATTAAGATTATATAAAAGGGCGTACCTGGATCTGTAAAGAAAAAAAAAACATTTTTTTCTCAAAATATTTCGAAAGATTGCTCCCTCTTTATCAATTTATTGTACAGTAATTAAGTTTACTGTGCAATAAATTGATAAAGAGGGAGCAATCTCTCTATATATTTTAAGAATTTTTTTTTCTTTACAGATCCAGGTACGCCCTTTTATATAAATTTTGTATTGATGGCACTTTTTTTTTAAATATAAATGTTGATCCTTATCATTTAGGTTTATATATATATATATATTATATAGATAGATGGGGGGTCGGTGGAAGGCTGGTTAAACCGTTTGGTTTACGACCACTACGACCCGGGTTCGATCCCCGCATTGGACACTTTTTTCTGTTTAAAAAAAAAAATGCTCCAATGGCCCCCCGATTCTTGCAAAAGTCCAACCCCACCAGCGAGTGCAAGTAACCAAACGGGGCTCTGGCACATTTGTAAGTGCAAAGTCGAACTGCTTTCACATGTGTAGACATGTGGTGCGCTTACAGTAAAAAGCAGTCGCTAACTACCCACCATGATTATCATGGCCTGTACCACGTGTACTAGGGATAAGCAAAATATATATATATATATTACATTAACTCTATATATATTACATTAACTCTAACTATAAATACAAGTATACATTGTATATACATAATTATTTCTTTTTCAAGTTACTTTATTTGAAAAATTCGCAGGTGAAGAAACACTTATAATTGGTTCAAGGTGTAAGGTTACTTAGCCCTTATTACCGACCCAACGTTGGGCGCCATACTATTGACATAATTACAGATGAGCTCGTTAGATAAACCCAATTGACGAAGAAATAACTCCTTATATGGAGTCTGACTGTGAAATATTTAATATTTGTCCTACTAGATGGCGCTCTGATATCTAAAATGTTCATGTGAGCGGGGTCAGAATATTTTTGTTGTTTTAATATATATACTTGTATATAATGATTTCATCATTTTATTATAATTCCTTGGTACAGAATACAAGTATTGTTAAGTACCCTAAGGTTGATCTTTATTTGCGCTGTAACACCCAGGTTTTTAAAAATAAGTAAGCCTTAATGTAGATAGTTTTTACAATTTTTTTAAAGTTATAATTTATAAAAAAAGAGAGAATATATTCTCAAAATATATCGTAATCCTTATATTGAGCTTAATTTCAATGAATTGATCTTATATTCATAGCCTAAACTGTTCGACCATTTGTATATTCAAATTTCGCATTGGCAAACATGCTCTAGTGAAGGTTCTTTGTATATTTTTTGTTGTTTTATAATATGCCTTTTCTCCTCCATTGAGTGCTCCATTTTACACTGTTATATAATGTGTTTAGGCCTTAATATTATGATCCATTTCTATGAATAAGTATTAAGAAATACTCTGTGAGTGGATAATCATCAATTTGTATGTTATTGTGTTCTTTGTTGTTAAAAGTAAACAATGTGAGGCTCCCTGTAAAAGGTTATGTAATAAATATAACTAATATTTATATTTGGCTCATTTATTAATAGAAGATTAATAACAAAAGGAAGACCAAAAATAATACATACACTGTGTGACAAGGAAATTGCTGAATAACTCCCCCATTACATTCTTAATTGTACAGCCCTTGATGCAGAGAGGAAGGCCCTATATCAACGAATTAAATGTACCAACAATTCACCCTACGTATTGCTTTCAAAAATATCAGCAAACAAATCTAAGGCAATAGTTAATTATACATTTTTTAGATCACCATTATGTAAGACCAGTCAACAAGTGAATGACTTTGAGATGAAGAGTAAAGCTAGTTCAATTTCTATTTAACTACATATGTAAATAACACAAGATGATTATTATCTTACCCAATTGAGAAAATCTGTATGGGGCAAGTCCCTAATAAAGGCTTTTGTGTGTGTGTGATATGAGGCAACTTTTCCCTTTTAAAATACATTGAATCAATGTATTATGTTTATGATGGAATGTGTCACTACACCAGCCTGAATAACATTTTAACCAATTCGACTTATTTCATAATTCGTATCGTAGGTTGTTATGAAATCAAGCCGCCTATACTGATAATGGGCATAACACCCTTACCATGATATATGTGTTGGCTTTTGTTTAAGTATTCAGTTTTATATTAGTATATTCTTTTTAGCACATCTGCTTTCTGTATCTTCTAAATGGCAATAAAACAGTGTATTATATTGTTTTGAAAATAGAGCAATCCATATTTAAATCATTAGACAAAATCAATTTCAGGAATATGGTAAATGCCTTGAGCATATGTTAATAGATTCTCCCTCTCTCTCTCTCTCTCTTGTGTTGCTTTCCTTTGGGCGCCAGTGTCCTTGGCGGGACATCGCGCTTTGTATTTACAGTTGAATAAAGTTGAATTAGATAATAAAAAGGCATATATTTGATTTGATAAAAGATTTATTTGCCAATATTTCATTTTGCTATAATGATAATTATAACACTATCCGGCGCTGAGTGTGCATATACAAAATTGTGATGTTTTGAAATATTGGCAAATAAATATTTTATTAAATCCAGTATATGCCTTTTTATTATCTATGTGTATTATATGAGGGTGATTCAATATGTTTTAGGAAGGTATCCATAAAAATATTGAAGGAGTATAAACTTATTTTTTGTTTATTTTCTACATAATCCCCGTCCTTTTCAATGTATATACTCTATTTTTTAACTAGCTTGTCAAATCCCTGAGAAATGAAGTTTTGAACTTGTTCCTTACACCAATATTGGGCAAAATTTTACACCTCCAAATTCTTCGAGAATATTTGTCCACGTTGAACAGCTTTAGGTTGTGTAAAAAGATGAAAGTCACAGGGAGGAGCAAGATCGTCAATTTGTCATTTCTATATATAAAATTATATTAACATTTTGTATTGATTTGAGTCAAAAGGTGATCCATCAATTAAGATTATATAAAAGGGCGTACCTGGATCTGTAAAGAAAAAAAAAACATTTTTTTCTCAAAATATTTCGAAAGATTGCTCCCTCTTTATCAATTTATTGTACAGTAATTAAGTTTACTGTGCAATAAATTGATAAAGAGGGAGCAATCTCTCTATATATTTTAAGAATTTTTTTTTTTCTTTACAGATCCAGGTACGCCCTTTTATATAAATTTTGTATTGATGACACTTGTTTTAAATATAAATGTTGATCATTATCATTTGAGTTTTATATATATATATTATATAGATAGATTATAATGTATATTATTTCCTAGGTTACCTTGTACGTAGTCAAAAAAGATTGAAAATAGTTCAATTGTACTGATTTTACATAAACTTAACTATAAATGCAAGTATACATTGTATATACATAATATCTTCTTTTTCAAGTTACTTTATTTAAAAAATTCGCAGGTGAAAAAATACTTATAATTGGTTCAAGGTGTAAGGTTACTTATCCCTTATTACCGACCCAACGTTGGGCGCCATACAATTGACATAATTACAGATGAGCTCGTTAGATAAACCCAATTGACGAAGAAATAACTCCTTATATGGAGTCTGACTGTGAAATATTTAATATTTCTCCTACTAGATGGCGCTCTAATATCTAAAACTGTTCATGTGAGCGGGGTCAGAATATTTTTGTTGTTTTAATATATATACTTGTATATAATGATTTCATCATTTTATTATATTTCCTTGGTACAGAATACAAGTATTGTTAAGTACCCTGAGGTTGATCTTTATTTGCGCTGTAACACCCAGATATTTTTAAAAATAAGTAAGATTAACTTGAGATAGTTTTTACAATTTTTTTAAAGTTATAATTTATAAAAAAAAGAGAGAATATATTTTCAAAATATATCGTAATCCTTATATTGAGCTTAATTTCAATGAAATGATCTTATATTCATAGCCTAAACTGTTCGACTATTTGTATATTCAAATTTCGCATTGGGAAACATGCTCTAGTGAAGGTTCTTTGTATATTTTTTGTTGTTTTATAATATGCCTTTTCCCCTCCATTGAGTGCCTCCCTAGGTGGCAGATAGGGGAATGTCTCCCAGAAATGGGTGGTACCAAGGAAAATGAAATACTCGGGGTAGTACAAAGGCTAGAATTTTCTTGGAGCCCTGTCACAGTATCAGCCAATAGTAGTACATGGTCTCACACCTACAAGAGATGAAGAGGATGGCGGAGGACCAGAAAGTAAGAAGAGACCATGTGGCCCACCTTCTGTAGAGGAAGGTATTGAAGGAGGGAGATATGGAGAGACCATGTGGCCCACCCTCAGTAGAGGAAGGCATTGAAGGAGGGAGATATGGAGAGACCATGTGGCCCACCCTCTGTAGAGGAAGGCATTGAAGGAGGGAGATATGGAGAGACCATGTGGCCCACCCTCAGTAGAGGAAGGCATTGAAGGAGGGAAATATGAAGAGACCATGTGGCCCACCCTCAGTAGAGGAAGGCATTGAAGGAAGGAGATATGAAGAGACCATGTGGCCCACCCTTAGTAGAGGAAGGGATTGAAGGAAGGAGATATGGAGAGACCATGTGGCCCACCCTCAGTAGAGGAAGGAATTGAAGGAGGGAGATATGAAGAGACCATGTGGCCCACACTCTGTAGAGGAAGGCATTGAAGGAGGGAGATATGGAGAGACCATGTGGCCCACCCTCAGTAGAGGAAGGCATTGAAGGAGGGAGATATGAAGAGACCATGTGGCCCACCCTCAGTGGAGGAAGGCATTGAAGGAGGGAGATATGAAGAGACCATGTGGCCCACCCTCAGTAGAGGAAGGCATTGAAGGAGGGAGATATGGAGAGACCATGTGGCCCACCCTCAGTAGAGGAAGGCATTGAAGGAGGGAGATATGGAGAGACCATGTGGCCCACCCTCTGTAGAGGAAGGCATTGAAGGAGGGAGATATGGAGAGACCATGTGGCCCACCCTCAGTAGAGGAAGGCATTGAAGGAGGGAGATATGAAGAGACCATGTGGCCCACCCTCAGTAGAGGAAGGCATTGAAGGAGGGAGATATGAAGAGACCATGTGGCCCACCCTCAGTAGAGGAAGGCATTGAAGGAGGGAGATATGAAGAGACCATGTGGCCCACCCTTAGTAGAGGAAGGGATTCAAGGAGGGAGATATGGAGAGACCATGTGGCCCACCCTCAGTAGAGGAAGGCATTGAAGGAGGGAGATATGAAGAGACCATGTGGCCCACACTCTGTAGAGGAAGGCATTGAAGGAGGGAGATATGAAGAGACCATGTGGCCCACCCTCAGTAGAGGAAGGCATTGAAGGAGGGAGATATGAAGAGACCATGTGGCCCACCCTTAGTGGAGGAAGGCATTGAAGGAGGGAGATATGAAGAGACCATGTGGCCCACCCTCAGTAGAGGAAGGCATTGAAGGAGGGAGATATGGAGAGCCAATTTGGCCCACCCTCAGTAGAGGAAGGCATTGAAGGAGGGAGATATGAAGAGACCATGTGGCCCACCCTCTGTAGAGGAAGGCATTGAAGGAGGGAGATATGGAGAGACCATGTGGCCCACCCTCTGTAGAGGAAGGCATTGAAGTAGGGAGATATGGAGAGACCATGTGGCCCACCCTCTGTAGAGGAAGGCATTGAAGGAGGGAGATGTGAAGAGACCATGTGGCCCACCCTCTGTAGAGGAAGGCATTGACGGAGGGAGATATGGAGAGACAATGTGGCCCACCCTCTGTATAGGAAGGCATTGAAGGAGGGAGATATGGAGAGACCATTTGGTACAGTCTCAGTAGAGGAAGGCACTGAAGGAAGGAGATATGGAGAGACCATGTGGCCCACCCTCAGTAGAGGAAGGCATTGAAGGAGAGAGATATGGAGAGACCATTTGGTACACTCTCAGTAGAGGAAGGCATTGAAGGAGGGAGATATGGAGAGACGATGTGGCCCACCCTCAGTAGAGGAAGGCATTGAAGGAGGAAATATGGAGAGAACACGTGGACCACCCTCAGTAGAGGAAGGCATTGAAGGAGGGAGATATGGAGAGACCATTTGGTACACTCTCAGTAGAGGAAGACACTGAAGGAGGGAGATATGGAGAGACCATGTGGCCTACCCTCATTAGAGGAAGGCATTGAAGGAGGGAGATATGGAGAGACCATGTGGCCCACCCTCAGTAGAAGAAGGCACTGAAGGAGGGAGATATGGAGAGACCATTTGGCCCACCCTCAGTAGAGGACGGTACTGAAGGAGGGAGATATGGAGAGACCATATGGCCCACCCTCAGTAGAGGAAGGTACTGAAGGAGGGAGATATGGAGAGACCATGTGGCCCACCCTCAGTAGAGGAAGGTACTGAAGGAGGGAGATATGGAGAGACCATGTGGCCCACACTCAGTAGAGGAAGGTACTGAAGGAGGGAGATATGGAGAGACCATGTGGCCCACCCTCAGTAGAGGAAGACATTTAAGGAGGAGGAAGATGCCCTTAATAAATATTTTTATTCTGTTCTTATCAGCTTAATATACGAATTTATATCTCTCAATATTCCTACATTCAGCACTCTCAATTTATCAAAAGAAATAGTATAATATCTCTAGAAATATATTATGAGGATGTTTGTCAAAATAAGGAAATAACCGATATAATATTTCAAGGAACAAAGATACACCTGTTACATATAAAGAGATTATACATAATAATTAATATTAAACACTCTATACCAAATTTTTACATATTTTCTGAAAACTTTCTTATAGAGATATGTGTTCTATAGATATTTTTCTCATTAAAATAGTGTTTGATATTAATAACTTAATAGTCTTTGAGTAATACATAACACAGGCTATTAATAAGGTCATTATATCTTGAAATATTTACTTTTTTGAAAGTTGTGTTTTATCCTTTAAAAGCCAAATTTCAATATGAGTATCTGAGAAATATTCACTATAGGGGGGAGGTTCCTATATTGATTATTATCTATAACACAGAGATAGAGCTAATTGAAAATTATTGGAAGTAAATACTAATCACTTTTCAAAATCATCAGTCAATATTCGATTTTTTTAATGGAATTTTATATTAAAAATTTTGAAAAGGAAATAGAGACCAGAAAAGATAATTCATCTTAACGCGGATAAACTTCTAATGATGCAAGTATATATTAGTTATATTAAATTATTTTATTTAGAATTATATTTCATATGTTCAAATATTATGTTTATATCTACCACCATATATCGAGACTTTCCCTATATAAGACCGATTGCTGTTGTTTCTCGATGGCCGGCTCAAACCTTTTGTACATTATGTAAATAAGTTTTTAATTATTTTTATTCTTACGACTTAAGCCAGGCAGTATTTTTCTCAAATTATGTTTTTTTATATATTCCATTAGTTCAATTAAAGCAATTTCTGATCATAATTATATTTTTTATTATACGTTCAAGATTTTTAACCACGACTGCATTACCATAGCATAATCCTCAAGATAATCAAAATCAAGCAGAAAATCGTAATATTTCCTAACACATATAAAATTTATTTGTGTCAGCATCCATTAAAGTAAGCGTGAGAACGTTTCAGAATGGTAAAACTTGATACCAAAAAGAGAGAACAGAAATATAATTTATATAGTTTTAAAAATAATTTTATCGTTTTGACATATAGAAAATATATCAGATATTACAGGGATAATTGGTTATTTGATGGGACACCTTTTGAATGGGAAGGTCCATAAAAGATAATCCCATAACGGTTCCACCTCTTGATAACAATAGCTTTGCTGATAATATTATCAATAAATCTAGTTTGCTAAACAAAAATAAGACAAAGTTCTGTAAAGAACTCTGTGACGGTGAAAATGTGAATACATATTTATATTAATTTACAAGTATATATTTTCTTTTAATATTTACCATTTTTGTATTTTATATTATGAAAATTCGAAACTATTATAGACGCGTATGATTCTTTTTAAAAATTAAACAATTTCTACTGCCTTTATTGCAATTGAAAAATTAATGGGAAGGAATACATAGCAGATGGCATGCTAATGCATCATAATATATTATTTTATATTGTTTACGAACCTTGTAATAAAAGAGAGCCTTTTGATAATAAAGAATATGCAGGTATATTTTGTATTGATAATTTTGTCGTCGGTTTACTCTTATCTCAACAATATATTGATACTAGCCGAATGACCCGGGCAACGCCCGGGGTTTACCCGAATAAATGCTTTTATCCAAATACTATTCGTTACAATTATAAATTGGCGCCGTGGATTTCATTATTGTATAATATATAAATAAGTTTTAAAAATTGTAAAAATATATATATATATATATGCATCGGCCGGGAATCGAACCCGGGCCGCCCGTGTGGCAGGCGAGCATTCTACCACTGAATCACCGATGGTTATGAGAAATGGCCGTATTTGGGTATTTATTCCATTCACAAAAGCAAAGGGTGACAGAATTGATTAAGAAAGAATTAATTATGACGCTGATAACAGTCGTTTTATAATTTAAAAATCCACTAGATGGCGCTCTGCCATATAAAAAAAGGCTCATTTTAGTGGTCAGGATATACCTAATTTGTTTTTATAACCAACACCTGACCTTTTTTGTTTAGAATTATTTTTTAAACAATTTATAATGTATAATATTTTCTAGCCTACCCTGTATGTAGAGAAATAGATTGGAAATAATTCAATTGCACTGATTTTACTTCAACTATTAATACAAGTATACATTTACATTTTTTTCAAGTTACTTTATTTTAAAAAATTCGCAGGTGAAGAAACACTTATAATTGGTCCAAGGTGTAAAGTTACTTAGCCCTTATTACAGGGCCCACGTTGGGCGCCATACTAATGACATAATTACAGATGAGCTCGTTAGATAAAGTCAATTGACGAAAAAATAACTCCCCATATGGAGTCTTTCTGTGAAATATTACTTTTTTCTATTTTGTTGGAGAATAAAAAAGTGTCAACTCGTGAAATTTTAAATTTGAAGCTACGCTGAGTAATAAATATAAATGGATTCTTGTTACGAGATGTGAGGGGTAGATAATTGAAGAAGAAAAGTTTCAAGGTTTTTTTTTTCAAGTCAGCACCCTAACGCCTCTCATATTTTTATGGTGAAAAATTTCTTTTGTCATTGTTTTATTTTCTAAGACTGATTTTTAGAGAATAGGAAACCAAGCAAAATTTGATATATTCGATTTTTTATAAATAATTCCATATATCTTGTCAACTATAGCACAAAACATTGAGTTTTTTTTATTATCTGTATACAAGAAAGTGTCAATATAAGAAAGCATTAGCAAACTCCTCGAGTAGAAAATTAAAAATATTTTCTGATGATGTTGTAGGATAAATAATTTATAAAACTGTACATAGATGGCGCTGTTAAAAAAAACCTTAGCTAATTAGATATTATACTAATTTATTTCCAAACCTTTTATGTTCATATTATATATACATTTTTCTATTCCTAAAACTATATTTAGTTTTTTAATTAATTAATTTTTCTGTTAACTACCCACTTCCTTATATTTCAAAAGAAAATGTATTTTGACTAAAAAATTTATTGAACTAGTTATTAGTTGGCGAATCGTGTTTGTGGTCATTTACCATAATACCACAATGTCATTCAATGGAAAAAAACCTCCAATGAAACATTTCTTCTATTTCCTGTAAGTCTTTCAATGGACATTTTAATATAAAATGATACCGTTCCATCTATATATAAGAATGTAAACATTAAAACATGAATATTTCTTTTAAATGTAAGCGCACACACTTAGTTAGAACATAAAAAATTAAAAGACAGAGACGAAATTATGTTTGTAAGTCAAATCATAATGAGTTCTCAACCAAAACGTTTAAAGGGTAATATAGACCACTTTATCTCATATGCCCAGAAAATAGCTCGAATGTAATGTAATAAAATAGACATTTCCTGATTATGCAACTGAGAGCTTGCGCCATCTGATGGAATAAACATCAACTAATTGTTGATTTTTAATTATTACAGAATTTGCCAAATTCTTTTGATCGATCAATATATTTGGCTCATTATAATGTAATAAAAAAAGAAATCAACGATAAATTGATATTTATTCCGACAGATAGCGCAAACTATCAGCATCTCTTATTTTCACGATCAGATGTCTTTATCTTAATTTATCAACCTGATCTCAACAATTTCACCTTTGTTCTATTTTTCAAATATAATTGTCACAATAGAAGATAATTATCCTTAAGATTGGCAAAGTTAACTTTTTTTATATTGCTATACGGAGTGATTGTATATGTTACATACATCAAGTATCTACACAACTACCAGTAAAATAACCCCCGGTTACCTGTTAGCTGGCAGAAATCGACAAATTATTGATTAATCAAGTATGTGTATAAGGCTCATTATAATGTAATAGAAAATTAACGATTATTTATTACTAGACGAATGACCCGGGCAACGCCCGGGGTTACCCGATTAAATGTTTTATTCAAACACTATGCGTTACAATTATAAATTTGGCGCCGTGGATGTCACTCTTGTGAAACGTCCCGTCCAAACTTTACATGTACATTAGGTCAGCTGATATTACCTCCCATCTTCACCGCTAGAGGCGCTGCTCGCGAGCAAAAGGGCAAACTCGACGATATTCGGGAAAGAGACCTGAAAATTTCACTATAAGTTTTTCCACATTCTACTCTATATACGGTTAAAATTTCAGTCAGATTAGTTACGATATAAATATCGTATTATATTTACGACCTAAGTATTCTAAACGTATGTGTTATTGAGCGAACTATATTATTAATAAAATATTGAGAAGATTTAGATTTTAAACGTATTTATAACCTTTTAGTACTTGATAGAGGACGCTGTTCGTGAGCTAAGTAGAATAATTTGAATTTATAGTTTTAATAATTGATTTATATATTTTTTAAAATAGCCTATCGTCTTCCCCGTAATTTTTACTTATGTATGGAAATTTAGGTACTATAAAAAAACTTTGCTTCAATAATATAAAAAAAAAACACCCAGGCTAAGTTTCGAACCAAGGTTGTGGAAATACGAAGCCGTACACCTAACCATTAAGCTACGCTTTGCATTATAAAAATGCGCATGTAAAGCTATTTCAGGCCTTACATATTTCTAACGACCTTTTTGAAATAGGTTTTTGAAACATGGAAATTATAATACTTCAAATAAATAGAAATAGGGTGAACACAAATAAAACATACCAAATATTTCGAATTAGAGCAGTTATTTTAAACGGCGAATTAGATCAGTTATATCTAAAAATGAAAATATATAAATCTTCAAATCGAGCGAGCGTCTATAAATATTTAGATTTAGATCAAGTATTCTAAACGTATGTGTTATTAAGCGAACTATTATTAATAAAATATTGAGAATATTTAGATTTTAAACGTATTTATAACCTTTTAGTACTTAATAGAGGGCGCTGTTCGTGAGCTAAGTAGAATAATTTGAATATATAGTTTTAATAATTGATTTATATATTTTTTAAAATAGCCTATCGTCATCCCCGTTATTTTTACCTATGTATGGAAATTTTGGTTTGAATTAGTGAACTACTGCGAATTTGTATACTGGACATACAAAACAACAAACAGACATACATTCATTTTTATATATATATAGATATTCCGACAGATAGCGCAAACTATCAGCATCTTTTATTTTCACAACCAGATGTCTTTATCTTAATTTATCAAACTTGATCTCAGTATAATTTCACTTTTGTACTATTTTCTTTCAAATATAATTGTCACAATAGAAGATGATTATCATTACGATCAGCAAAGTTGATTATTATGAAAAAGGCATCTCCTTATCGTGACTGAAAGTTGCTGATGGCTTGCGCCATCTCTCAACCATCAACATCTTTCAGTTGCACGATAAGGAGATTCCTTTTTTACATTATTTATGCACCTTATCCCAGTTCAATATCACATTTGTACTATCTTTTCACAAAGTTAACTTTTGTTTACTTTTTTATATTTTTATTTATTTAATACAAAACACATGCTATATCCTATGTGGATATTTGCATGTAAATATTTAATCTTATTATGTACATAGTTTTAAGTATATATACAAATTATTTATAGTTTTAGAGAGAGTGTGAAAGTTATTCAAATTTACATTTTGGAGCAATAAATTATACAATAAATAAAAATTATTTACACACATATTATCAAAAGTCCAATATATATTAAGAATTACAACCACTAAACCAGTGGCACAAATATAGAACATTCCAAAACAAAATAACAACAATAAAAAAACTATACTAATTAAGACTAGAAATTTCCATTCTTAATGTAATTCAGGTCCACGGTATTTGAGATAGTCTACAGGATTTGTTAAATTTTCTATATTCATCTTTACTGGAAACCATTTGGCTTAAACTAGAACTTGACATTGTACTCTCAAATCAGCAACAAGTGGGCACCGGATTAAAATATGCTCAGGGTTGTAATATTCTTGGTCGCATAAGCAGATTACTATACGGAGGGATTGTATATGTTACAAACATCAAGTATCTACACAACTACCAGTAAAATAACCCCTGATCACCTGTTAGCTGGCAGATACGGTATCGATTCTGCTCGCAGCGAAACCTTTCATTGCGTCAGGCAGTAATCGGATTACAGACGATACTGGAGCTCGCCAGAGTGGGCTACAGAACTCCATTCATCGCCCTTGGGTCAGCAAAGTCTCATTATCTTAAGAACTCCATTCTTCATTTACCTACAAATGGAATAGACACGCCATCTGTATGTGGAAAATAACATTATATAACGATAATTAGTTTATTTATCAACAAAATATTCATCTACTATATTTACACTGCGTTGGAAAAATATTGTAAGGGCTTGGTTATCTATGGTGAATCCTCTCAGCGGTTTCGCCATCTTAATTTATCATACTGCTCGAAAATTGTATAGATATTTTCTGCATATATATGTTATATAAAAATATGTTTTTCAAATATATTTCATAGATTAAAATACTTTGTTAAATCGAACACCAGAAGTCGCCGTTCTCACTATAAAAACTCATTGTTGTTGTTTCCCGATGGCCGGCTCAAACCTTTGTAATTATGTAAATAACCTTTAGTTTTTCTTGTTCTACCCGTCTTATGACAGGCAGTACCCTTATCAAATTATGTGTTGTATATATCCCATAAGCTCAATTAAAGCAATCTCTGATCAAAATGTATGTGTATTTTTAAGATTTTCCGCTACTGCATTACCATAGCATAATCCTCTAGATAATCAAAATCCACAGAAAATCTTATTTCCTAATATATATATGACACTCTTTAGAAGTCTTCTAAAATGTTCAAACATTTATCTTGTCGATGCTGTTAGGAAATATTTGGTAGATATATAAATCTACATAAGAAGAAACATCTTCCAACTGTGTCCATAGTCTTGCGAACATCCCCCTTCTCACAGATTATATTGAATCTAAAATAATTAAATATCATTTAGCTCATCTTTCGATAGAGGATCAAAATACTTATAGACCATATTCTCCAAGTATAATTAGATCATTTTTAAGTGCAAAATGGATGAATTATTTCTAAAAACAAATGGAAAATTCCAAAGCTTTTTCCCTTTTGAAATTCCAACATATTTCCGCTCCAATTATTAAAATACCCAGTTTATAACGAACCATGGGTATTTTAAGGGGTTTTTATCAAAATTTGGCGTGGTTGAAGACTCTAGCTGTCATTGTGGCAACGAATTCCAAGATTCAAGACACCTATTGATGGAATACCCACTCTTCTTCACCGCTAGACAACAGACAATAAATAATGTTGTATATCTATATCAATTTGTAAATAGCAGAGAGAATTATCTTAGGTTCAACTATTTTTGCAAATATATTTATGATTATCTTTCAAACCTGAAAGGTTCAGTTTCCTAATATATCTTATTGTTTCTCTTTTTATTTTGATTACTTTTTCTTGTATAATATGTTTATAACTGTTTCTGTTTAAAAAATGTAAATCGACGTAATTATCCCAAGCCGGGATATCGCGTTTTGTGTGTTGAAATAAAATAATAATAAAAAAGAAATAATAATATCAATCAAAATTGTAAACTATTAATAGATTTGTGAGAAATCATTTATAATATTACAATAGGTTTGTACTGGGCTGACTGCATAACATCGGAAATTTGATTTTAGTTTAAGTTGTTTTCTGAGAAGAAGATAGGCGAACAGCCTCGTCAAAATATTGAATTTTAATAAATTTATTGATCCAAAATATGCCTTTATTTTATATATCATAAATGGATTGCTCTATATTTACATATATATATATATCTTATATAAATAAAAGAAATTTTCTGTTTGTATTTTAGATCATGTTGAGGATTATAGTAATGCAATTATTTGTTGGTTCTTTTTAGTGCTAAATGGTATTGGTGATGCAGTCGTGGCTGAAATCCTCAAAGTAAAATAACAAAAATAGTTTTGATAAGAGATTGTTTTAATTGAGCTTTAGGATAAACATAATTTGGTAAAAGTACTGCCTGGCTTAAGGCGAGTAGAATAAGGAAAAACAAAAGATTATTTACATAATGTACAAAGGTTTGAGCCGACCAACGGGGAAGAACAACAACAATGAGTATTTATAGGGGAAGCGTGACCTCTGGCGGTCTATTTAACAGAGTATTTGAATCGATGAAACATAATTTTAAATAAAATAATACTTTAATATAACATATATATATGAAAAAACAATAGAAAAAAATCTTTGTTTTTCAAGAAGCCTCTGGGACCAAAAATCTTTTTGGTCACAGTGGTACAGCCTGCTCCACGCTGACGAGCGCCAACAGCGCGAAACGAGTTCGTGGATGGCTTTTCTTGATTTATAAAGAAATTGAGTTGGTCAAATATCACGGAGCAAGCTAAATAAACGTTTAGTTTATTTTTGCTCCACTAGATGGCGCTCTGCCATCTAAAAAGCACATGTGCTCGTGGTCAGGAGATGCCTTCTTTATTTTTAATATCAACACCTGACCCACTTATCTTTTATTTTTTTTCTATTATTTTTTCTTATATAAATATATAATAAGGGGTATTTTCCAACTATCTAATTCTTCTAGGTTTTAGGAAATTCGGACTTCTATCTGAATTTTTATCATATTTTAGATATCATTACCTTCCTTTACAAATTATATATGATATTGTGCTAAAATTTATATCGAATAAAAAATCAAATACAGTTCCAAATCGCCAACAATAGATAAAGCTAAAAAGTCGTTTGCTTTTATAAAAATACAAACATTTGTTTGAAACACATTCTATATATTTTTTAAATATCAAAGTATTGTATAAGAGAACCTTTAAATAGATCCTAATAAAAAATATATCAGGAAAAAATTCTGCTTGCATCTGAATAAAGCATTTTTTTCAGTTGATATTGAAAATTAGAAATGTATTGTGTGCGCTGGTTTCTTTATGACTTCCAATTACTAGGAAAATATATTCATTGAAAATTCTTATAAATCGATTCGTTTTGATCTTGAATATAATAGGCTATCTCGAATTTGAATGAAGGTGAAGTTGAAAAAGACAAAGGCACTTTGTTTTTTATGCTTCACTCATCTTCTATCAGAATTTATTGACTTTATTAGCGTACGCTTAACTTTAAAATGTATTCCTGTGTCAAAAGTATTACAATAATAAAATTTAAAATAAAAAATAAACGTTAAATCTACATATGCATATATTGACCAAACTTAAGCAAGTGTGATTTATTAATAGTGGTCTATTTTTTTAAGAGACAGAGGTACTTTTGTTCACACTTGGTCATCTCGTTGTGTCTTCAATTAAGGTCACTGTGTATCAAATATCTATCAGAAATATTGTCTGTATTCCGATATAGATGCTAAAATAGACAACTTCCTTAAGTTTTGGCCATGAGTTTATCTTTCAGAGTTATTATCTGTATTCCTATATACATGCTAGAATGTACAACTTCCTTAAATTTTGTCCATGAGTGTATCTTTCAGAGTTATTGTACCGGTATACATGCTAAAATGTACAACTTCCTTAAGTTTTTTTCATGAGTGTATCTTTCAGAGTTATTGTATGAATCCCGATATACATGCTAAAATGTACAACTTCCTTAAGTTTTGTTCATGAGTGTATCTTTCAGAGTTATTGTATGAAATCGATATACATGCTGAAATGTACAACTTCCTTAAGTTTTGGCCATGAGTTTATCTTTCAGAGTTATTATCTGTATTCCTATATACATGCTAGAATGTACAACTTCCTTAAATTTTGTCCATGAGTGTATCTTTCAGAGTTATTGTACCGGTATACATGCTAAAATGTACAACTTCCTTAAGTTTTTTTCATGAGTGTATCTTTCAGAGTTATTGTATGAATCCCGATATACATGCTAAAATGTACAACTTCCTTAAGTTTTGTTCATGAGTGTATCTTTCAGAGTTATTGTATGAAATCGATATACATGCTGAAATGTACAACTTCCTTAGGTTTTATTCATGAGTGTATCTTTCAGAGTTATTGTATGAATCCCGATATACATGCTGAAATGTACAACTTCCTTAAGTTTTGTCCATGAGTGTATCTTTCAGAGTTATTGTACTGATATACATGCTGAAATGTACAACTTCCTTAATTTTTGTTCATAAGTGTATCTTTCAGAGTTATTGTATGAATCCCGATATACATGCTAAAAGGTACAACTTCCTTAATTTTTGTTTATAAGTGAATCTTTCAGAGTTATTGTATGAATCCCGATATACATGCTAAAAGGTACAACTTCCTTAAGTTTTGCTCACGAGTGTATCTTACAGAGTTATTGTCTGAATCCCGATATACATGTTGATTTGTACAACTTCCTTAAGTTTTGTTCATGAGTGTATCTTTCAGAGTTATTGTCCGAATCCCGATATGCATGCTGAAATGTACAACTTCCTTAAGTTTTGTTCATGAGTGTATCTTTCAGAGTTATTGTATGAATCCCGATATACATGCTGAAATGTACAACTTCCTTAAGTTTTGTTCATGAGTGTATCTTTCAGAGTTATTGTCTGAATCCCGATATACATGCTGAAAGGTACAACTTCCTTAAGTTTTGCTCATGAGTGTATCTTTCAGAGTTATTGTATGAACCCCGATATACATGCTGAAATGTGCAACTTCCTTAAGTTTTGTCGATGAGTGTATCTTTGAGAGTTATTGTCTGAATCCCGATATACATGTTAAATTGTACAACTTCCTTAAGTTTTGTTCATGAGTGTATCTTTCAGAGTTATTGTACCGGTATACATGCTGAAAGGTACAACTTCCTTAAGTTTTGTTCGTGAGTGTATCTTTCAGAGTTATTGTATGAATCCCGATATACATGCTGAAATGTACAACTTCCTTAAGTTTTGCTCATGAGTGTATCTTTCAGAGTTATTGTATGAATCCCGATATACATGCTAAAAGGTACAACTTCCTTAAGTTTTGTTCATGAGTGTATCTTTCAGAGTTATTGTATGAATCCCGATATACATGCTGAAATGTGCAACTTCCTTAAGTTTTGTCGATGAGTGTATCTTTGAGAGTTATTGTCTGAATCCCGATATACATGTTAAATTGTACAACTTCCTTAAGTTTTGTTCATGAGTGTATCTTTCAGAGTTATTGTACCGGTATACATGCTGAAAGGTACAACTTCCTTAAGTTTTGTTCGTGAGTGTATCTTTCAGAGTTATTGTATGAATCCCGATATACATGCTGAAATGTACAACTTCCTTAAGTTTTGCTCTCATGAGTGTATTTATATTAATACGATTAACCATCAAAATATAAAGCACGAAATTATATTTTTCAACCAGAACAAACTTCCTACCGTACTTTATTCAGCTTAGAACCTATAGTAAAAAAAATATTATTTTTAAAAGATAAATTTTACACTTAATAATATAGTTTGATTTTATTATTATGTTCTTTTTTTTTTTTTAATTGGATCCTAAATTTATTATAATCATCTTGGAGAGATAAATTATTAAACCTATTTATTCGTGTTTAAAATCAAACGCTCCTATTCATTTATAAATAAATAAACATTTTGAGAATCATGAATACATTTATATTACGATGCACTAGCGCGCCACCTTTTATGAAAATTAGAAACTATTTTAGAAGCGTAAGATTATTTTTGTAATTAAACAATTTCTACTGCCCTTACTGCAATTGAAAATTTAAAGGGAGGGCCTCACTGATGAGCCAGGCCCTCCCTTTAAATTTTCATTTGCAGTAAAGGCAGTAGAAATTGTTTAATTATCAAAAAGAATCTTACGCGTCTATAATAGTTTCTAATGAATAAATTTATTTAATAAATAGAAAAAATAAAATCCTCTGAAATACATATAAATAATATGCAAAACAGATTCCGATGATAAGTTTTTTGTTTTATTGTACAGTTAAACCTGTCTATAGCGCCCCCTCTAAATAGCGCCTTCCTCTTTATAGCTTCCGATTTCAAACGTTAAAATGTAAACATTCTACACTAAAAGTGGCCTGTCTTTAGCACCCCCTTTCTCTAGCACCCTATTTTGGTAAGTCCCAATAGGGGGCGCTATAGACAGGTTTAACTGTATATTCATCTCAAGTTCTCTGGTATCAAAAAGCCTTCTTCAAGAGTATATGATGTTCATCTACTTCTGTAGAATATGATGATCAAATACTACTGTAGTATATAATTATCATTCATAAATTTCAGAATAAATTATGTCTAAATAATTGATTGAGAATGTAATGATGTTATTTATAATGTTAAAACGTATCGATTTCCACACAATGAATAATAAATCTAAGTAAAGGAAGTCTCATATATTCTGTCGTGGTATTTCCAACAGAAAGAATGTTCGCCAACAACGGGTTTGTGTTATCCGAAAACTTGAGATGAATTTACAATAAAACAAGAAATTAACCCTCTTAGAATCCATTTTGCTCAATATTTGTATTTACAAATTTGAAAATAGCTTAGTTTACAGTTTTCTTGATTTTAAAATCAACATTTATACTTGCAAACACTTTATTTAATTGTAAAACAACACTTGAAATTACACCGCATGAGTTTCTTTTCAATGAAAAATCAAAATTTATTTCAAGGTGAAATATTGACTATTTCTAACCTTTTTGGATGAGGTATGAAAGGGTGAATTATGAAGAGTAATGATGAACGGAAATTTTATTTTTACGTTCATCATTACTCTTCATAATTCACCCTTTCATACCTCATCCAAAAAGGTTAGAAATAGTCAATATTTCACCTTGAAATAAATTTTGATTTTTCATAGAAAAGAAACTCATGCGGTGTAACTTCGAGTGTTGTTTTACAATCACAAGCCGCAGTGTATTATATTGTATTATAAGTTACTTTATTTAATAATTATGTTTAAAAACAGACTGTCAACATGGTATAACAGCAAATATATTCGCACAATCTTCATAAGAAACATTTTCCTTATAATGCAATATAATATATATATTTTTATATTGTATTATTATTATCATAATTTCCATCCCTGGACACTTTTATTTTTCCTTTATCATTACTCTTCACAATTCATCCTTTCATAATTAATCCCTAAGGTTAAAAATAATCGTTATTTTTCCTTAAAATAAATTTTGATTTTTCGTTGAAAAGAAACACATGCGGAATAATTTTCAAATGTTTTAAAATACTGGTTTTATCAGGAAAGATAATAGTAAGAAATTTGCTAATATATATTGAAACCTCAGTACTGATAAAAATTAAAGAGCTTCTTTGATTTTATTTTAGCTTTCTTTGAGGGAAAATAAAATATATTCAGGTCATGCAGATCTTGAATTTAATCTCTTGAAAAAGATCATTCAAAGCTTTAATCACCATTCTAAAATTCGAAGCGACTCTATAACATAGAAATTGTTTCTTTGTGTTTACGAACTTTTGGAACAACCTTGTATTTTATTTTCACAATGAATTATATCTTTAGATAATTATTTGCCAATATTTCAGTTGGCTGAAGGCCAACCTTTATCAAGGTATTACGGTTTGTATAAAAAAAAACTCAGCACCGCATAGTGTTATAATACCACTGTTGAAATAATTTTAAAAATACAAAGTGGGTGGGGGAAATTTTGCATGAAAAGATTATTATAAAAATTACAATCAGTATAAGTTAAATATCTTATAATATTAAAGGTGAAATATTAATGGGGTATAACTTATATTTAAAAATATCTGTGTGGATTAATTACATAAAATATATTTCAACAATAATTTATTAAGAGATAAATGTAAAATTTCAGAATGAATTATATGTCGAAATGATTAATGAGTGTTTAAGATGTCATATATTGTTGCACCAAGTTGCAGCTTTGCAGAGTCGTCGACCTTGGTTTCCTTCTTCTTAGTGTTATACACGTTTCCCGAGCGGGTTTCCATACTCAAAGCAAATAAAGAAAAGTAAATTAAAATAAATTATCTTCTAAAGTTATTTTGTTAATTTATTCGTTGTCTTTCTTGTTGGTCGTGATCCGCAGTCTTCGTCTAGGTCCTCTCTCTCGCTCCAATAACCAATCAAGATATATGTACAATAAAATATTACAAAAGGAATGAAACTAACACAAAGCAATAACGCGCCATCTAGACATATAAAATGAAAGGATTTAAAAGCACGAATGTTTCTTTTATACATAATACAAACTTCTACTGTCCTTACTGCGATGAAAATATCTATTTGTCCCATATATATTTTATCATCACAGTAAGTAGAGTAGAAGTTTGTATTGTGTATAAAAGAAACATTCGTGCTTTTAAATCCTTTCATTTTATAGGAATGAAACTATAAAAATGAATGATGATAATCTGAATAATCTGTTTTAAATAAATATTAAATATCATAGAATATTTTGAATATATGTAGGGCGCATTAAAATTAATACAAAATTTATATGTTATAAAATAAATAAAGCTTCCAGGGCTAAGTTTCTTGTTTAAAAAAGGCCACTCAAAGTTCTAATCATCATTCTAAAATTCAAATGGGCTCTCAAATATAGAAATTGTTTCTCTTTTCTCCAAAAAATAATAAACTTAGCCCTGGAAGCTTCATTTATTTTATAAACAATAGACAATTAAAATAATTTTATTTACATCTTGTCAATACATGCAAAGTACACAGTCTGTACTATTAAAAAAAAAAAAAGATAATATGCATTATATACACTATGTACAATGAATATGGCGCCTCTGCCAGCGCTGCAGAGTTTGGTGGAGAATCACCAGTGGGTCTCCAGCGATTTATAGATATTATGTATTGCTCTATATTCAGAATTAATTATATGTCAAAATAATTGATTGAGAGTGTAATGATGTTATATATAATGCTGAAACTTATCCAATTCCAACCAACGAATAATAAAACCAAGTAAAGGAAGTCTCATATATTCTGTCCTGGTATTTCCTACAGAAGGAATGTTCGCCAACAGATTCAATCAGAAGTGTGCTAATTCAATAAACGCTCTGCCCCTCCCAGCTAGAGCTGTCAAACTCAGAGATGGTTCTAATAATTCCTTTTTTGTCAACACCACGACAATTTAATTATTATTGATTGGAGAGAACCTTTTATTTTATTCTTAACTTGACTTTCCATACATAGTCTGTTTTATTTTATAATACAATATAATGCGGTTATGATTATTGAACGATGTTTAACAATTGCCCAGCATTTCAAGATTATAGAATGAAGAATGAACTAGTTGTTTGTGAACTTAACGATTTGAATTCCGATAAAAAAATCATATTTAAAGTTCAATTCATTTTGTAAATACATTCTAAACTTTCTACAAAATCTGGATCTCTAATTATTTCATGCGTTGAATAATGTAAATAACTTATGTAAATAAACTTTTAACCCTTTTTGGCGCAAGTATCCCTTGCGGGATATAGCGTTTTGGAAATAAAATAATTGATAATTGATGTCTAACAAGTTTTACTGAAAGAGATATACACAAAACTATACAATTTTAAAACATCTGTTGGTAAATTATATATAGATGATGATTGTTCACATATATAAATCATTTTATTCTTGATCGAACGTTGCGGCCCACTGTACGTATTACAAGGTTGTCCCAAAGGTTCGTAAACACTTGCAGAATATTCAAATCTATAAGCTTGAGGGATGAGTTTCTTTTGCAAATAAATTTATTTCGAATTCGAAAGAAAATCATCCCTCAAGCTTATAGATTTGAACATTCTATTAAGGGATTAACCTATTAATTATAACTTGCAGAATATATAAATACCAATATTATTCGCCGTTATGTATAATGTCTTTGTATTATGTATAAAGTATAACACAAGGTAATAAGACCAAATCCAAATAAATAAATAGTGTGTGACGTTTCGGTAACAGCGTTGTAACCATCTTCAGGCAAAAGTATTGAATGAGAAATTTTACCACAGCATGTTTTAAATAGTTACTGTTATCAAATGTGTAAACAAGATAGCAGATAAGAATAAGATAGTTTTCTTAGAAACACAGATAATTAATCTTAGAATTAAAAGTGGAAAAAACCCTTTTTTTAGATATAATTAAAAGCATATCTAATAATACCATTGATATTTCCTTTTTATTCCATTCTGTTAATTGTAGCACATTTATTTTGAATGAAAATTCATTTGTTAACAGTAACTATTTAAACCATGCTGTGGTAAAATTTCTCATTCAGTACTTTTGTCTGAAGATGGTAACAACGCTGTTACCAAAACGTCAAACACTATTTATTTATTTGGATTTGGTCTTATTACCTTGTGTTTATAATCTATAATTTAAATTGTGCCTTATTATGTATAAAGTAATTGTATTATGTATTAATATGTATTCTCTGTAATAATATTATTCGCCAAGTAATTTCTTAAGCTTTTTTCCCCAAGAAATCCCTAAATACTTTCGTCCAAATTTTTATAATACTCAATTTGTTACAAACCACGAAAATTTCAAAAGTTTTTTTAAATAGAATAAAGGCAGTGGAGGATCCAAGTTGCTTTTGTGGTATTGAGGAACAAACCTCAAGACATCTTGATCGATTACCCAGCATTTCAAGATTATAGAATGAAGAATGAACTAGTTTTTTGTGAACTTAACGATTTGATTTCCGATAAAAAAAATCATATTTGAAGTTCAATTCATTTTGTAAATACATTATAAACTTTCTACAAAATCTGGATCTCTAATTTTTAATGCGTTGAATAATGTAAATAACATATGTAAATAAAATTTTCTCTTTGTTTAGCGCAAGCATCCATTGCGGGATATAGCGCTTTGGAAATAAAATAATTGTAATTGTAAAGTAATAAGAAAATGATGTTTTAAGAAAAACACGAACTTTTGAGACATCCTCATACATCCCAATTGTTCACCTACGCTACAGAAATGCTGTTGAAGAAGGTATTTAGTAGAGTAATAGTTAGTTGGACTTAGTATAAACCACCAGTAATAGTTAGCAGGGCTATAGTAGCAATCTCCTTCCTTCTAAAGGCTCTCCACTAAGAAGCTTAGAACCTCTTCAGTAAATATTCAGGCGTTTCCCATCCGATCTCTTCTAACTATTAATTGCTTTCCTTGAGCACAAGTTAAACTTTTACCATCGGAATCTTTTCTAAATTGTTTTTCTAGATCTTATTTTTTTACTGTTCCCTGATTTTTTATATATATACAGTCGAAATTGGATAATTCGAAGCCAAAAAATATTAGATTATCAAAATATTCTAATTAAAATCATTTTGAATAAAAGTCTTAAAAGTCTAGGGACCAAGATGAATATTTGAATTGAAGACAATTTTGACAATTTATATAATTTTATTGTCATCTTGTCAATATATACAAAAGTTGCACAGTCTGTATTATTTTAAAAAGATATAAATATATTAAAAATAAAAATGGCATATCCTGACCAGGAGCACATGTGCTTTACAGAAGGCAAAGCGCCATCTGGTGGAACAGAAATCATCTAAACATTGATTTAGCCTGTTCCTTGATATTTGGCCAACCCAATTTCTTGATAAATCAAGAAAAACCATCCACGAACTCGTTTCGCGCTTTTAGGGGCTCGTCACCTATGCATACTATGTAGAAAGAACATGTGGAGCCTCTGCCAGCGCTGCAGAGTTTGTTGGAGAATCGTCAGTGGGTCTCCAACGACACCACGTATTTCGCGATTCGAATTAAAAACGTTGGAATTATTCAAATTACTGTATATTCTAAACGAAATTATTATACATTATATTGTTATAATTCGAAATTTATATAATTTAATGGAACAACTGATAAACAGATTTTTATGTTTCACTAAATTTTTCCTCTTCTCTCAATATATGATGATTGTCCATCGCCACTTTTATTTTGACTCGTTTAGAAATTTTGCTCAATTCTTTTTTCAAACAAAGGTTTCTGGAGATGAGTTTCTTTATCTTTATTAAACGTAATATCAAGCTTTCAGGCATCTCTTTCCTTCTACGGGAGTACATAGAAACATATAAATACCGTTTAGATGCTAACTGATTTATGTATGGGGCTGAAAGACGAACGAGAAGTGCCCCTCAGTGAAATAGGCCTTGAGGGACTCTCTTTGGAACTCCTGTTGAATGAGGTGGTGAGAAACAGAGCTGGAACTTTTGCGTTGTTCAAATTTTGGAAGACGGCTGAAGAAAAAAGAAAGCTATATACATAATCTAATTGATGTAAATAATCATATGTAAATAATATTTGTCAGGATTAGAATGACGAATCCTGTATGGGACTTTGATTCCACTAAAAGGCTTGTTACTGCTGTTGTATATAGTCACAGTTTAGAAAATACTATACTATACCTACTAACTTATAGGTTTCTCTCTGTATTCTTAGTTCTCTTCTCTTCACTTACTCTGTAAACTGGCGAATCCTTTATAGGACGAGAGATCCTCAATAAAGGCTTTTGTTGTTGTTGTTGTTGTTGCTAACTGATTTATAAACATTTTAATTTAATAATAAAAATATACACTCATTAACAAAACTAAAGGAAATTGTACCTTTCAGCATGTATATCGATATTTAGACATTAATTTTGAAAGATATTCGATGAAACGTGACCTTTATATAAGAACCCAGAGCTTCGTTTGTTTACATGCACTCGCTAGTGATGTTGGACTTTTGAAAGATTCGGTGCATTCGGAGCATTTTTATAATTAGAAAAAAAAAAGTGCCAAATGCGCGGGATTCAATCCCGGGTCGTAGCGGTCTAAAACCAACGGTTTAGAACACCCTTCCACATACCTACCCTGACAAAGGAGGTCGATTTAATATATTTAAGATAAAGATAAAGGCTGCCTGGCCGGAATTCTTAGTTTTTCAAATTAAATATATTTCGGCCAGTAAATCTTTTTTATGGTATCGACCTTTCGATCAAAATATCTTTTATTTTACCAATATTTCAGTTGGCTGAACACCAAACTTTATCAAGTTGTTATAACATATTAATGTGTGTCAACAACAAAATCAGCGCCATATAAAGTCAATAGAATTTATAAATAGCAGTTTGTTGTTGGCAAACATTAATATGTTATAAGTTGGCGTTCAGCCAACTGAAATATTGATAAAATAAATTTGATAATTTGATAAAATGATATTTTGTTCCAATATATGCCTTGTTAATTAAAGAATTATTTATGGATTGCTCTATTTTCAAAACACACACATATATTTATACTAGCCGAATGACCCGGGCAACGCCCGTGTTTTACCCGATTGAATGTTTTTATTCAAATACTATTTGTTACAATTATAAATTGGAGCCGTGGATGTCACTCTTGTGAAACGTCCCGCTCCAAACTTTACATGTACATTAGGTCAGCTGGTATTACCCCTCATTTTCACCGCTAGAGACGCGAGCGAATTGACTTTTTGTAAATATACATAATTATAAAGATAGAAGCTTCTATAGAAATAAATAAAAAAAACGAAATAGCTCAGTTAGGAGAGCGTTAGACTGAATATCTAAGGGTCCCTGGTTCGATCCCGGGTTTCGGCATCTTTTTTTAATTTTTAAATTTCTACTTACCGTAACTTGACACTTAACGTGACAGAATTGTGCATGACGCTGATAACTGTATTAAATATAATCCAAATTGTGCCTTATCACACACTATTTATTTATTTGGATTAGGTCTTATTACCTTGTGTTTATAATCTATAATCCAAATTGTGCCTTATCACACACTATTTTTTATTTGGCCTTATTACCTTGTGTTTATAATCTATGACGTAATGCCGGCGGTGCGCGCCCGTTGGCTGCCGGCGAGCACGTGACCTCCCTGTGCGCGCGCATCCGTGACAGAGGCGGCCGATGAGGAATGAGGAAAGACGGTCGTGACTATATATATATAATAATAATATAATGATAATTATTATTATTATTATTATCATTAGATAATGATAATGATCATAATGATGATGCGCGCGCATCCGTGACAGCGGCCGATGAGGAATTGAGGAAAGACGGTCGTGACTATATATATTAATAATAATAATAATAATATAATAATAATTATTATTATTATTATCATTAGATAATGATAATGATCATAATGATGATGCGCGCGCATCCGTGACAGCGGCCGATGAGAATTTGAGGAAAGACGGTCGTGACTATATATATTTATATATTTTCCTTTTTTAACCAGGTAGTAGTTTGAGTAGTTTTTTTTTATTTTTTATGTTGCTATATTCTATTTGAATTGAATGACCATCTATTGAATACAATTAGATAATTTAAAAAGGTATCTGAAGATCTGAAAGAAAATTTTTTTCTTTCACAGATCTGAGTACGCTTTATTAATATAAATAATTTATTCTATCTAATGACCTAATATTCCAAAGCAATAACACGTCATCTACATACAAGTTTAACAATTGAAGACATTAAGACGCGAATGTTTCTTTTCACAAATAAATCAAACTTCTACTGTCCTTACTGCGATGAAAAAAATACTGGGAGGGCTTAGCTCGTCAGTGGCGAACCCTCCCAAACGGTTTCGACAATTTAATCTACCAGACCGCTTCTATAGAGCTCTAATACTGTATTGGATCATTCTGCTCTCATATGCTAAACTGAAGGATGGAATCTTTGAAATGTTATTTAAGTAAACTATGGACATAAGCTTTTAGGACAGTATATTCCACCAATTTCTTTTGAGTGCAACACTTTCTATTTTCCCTAGTGTATATGTTATGCTAAACAAGTCTTTCGTCAATAATGTAAGCAGCAATAAATTTCACTCGAAAGTCAATTTTGAAATTTAATTTTGGAAATACCGCTATATGACCTACTTATAGCTTTTAAGTGGCCGGTGGAAGGGTGGTATAAACTATTGGTTGTCGACCACTACGACCCGGGATTGAATTCCGCATTGTGATTTTTTTCTGATTAAAAAAAATGCTCCAATGGCCCCTGATTCTTCCAAAAGTCCAACCCCACAAGCGAGTACAAGTAACCAAATGGGGCTCTGGCACATTTTTAAGTGCAAAGTCGAACTGCTTTTCCCATGTGTATAAAAGTGGTGCACTTACAGTAAAAGCAGTCACCAACTTCTACCATGATTATCATGGACTGTACCACGTGTAATAGGGATAAGCAAAAAAACCCTATATACTCGTGCCAAGTTTCATAATATTCCACCAGTTCCTTTTGAGTGTAACACTTTCTATTTCCACTACAGTAAAAGCAGTCGCCTACTTCTATCCACCATGATTATCATGGCCTTTACCACGTGTACTAGGGATAAGCAAAAAAACCTTATATACTTGTGCCAAGTTTCATAATATTCCATCAGTTCCTTTTGAGTGTAACACTTTATATTTTCACTACAGTGAAGCAGTCGCCTACTTCTACCCCACCATGATTATCATGGCCTGTACCACGTGTAATAGGGATAAGAAAAAAAAAACTATAAACTATACAATCGTGCCAAGTTTCATAATATTCCACCCCCCCTATAATGTAAGCAGGAATATATTTCACACCAAAGTCAATTTTGAAATTTAATTTTGAAATTACATCTATATATATATGACCTATTTGAGGCTTTTTTAAATCTAAACTAATCAAATATAGTAGATGAAAACCATCAAATAAAGTCACTGCAAACAATCCGATAGTGCAAACAATCAAATACGGCTTTGCCTTCTTGTAAACACTAAATCCAATTGGTTTTTACATGTGTAAACAGGTAGGCGAATTTATTCTCAATATCTATTCTTACCTAGAATCTTAATTATTAAATGTATTAAATCGACTTCCTTTGTCAGGGTAGTTATGTGGAAGGGTTGTCTAAACCGTTGGATTTAGACTGCTACGACCCAGGATCGAATCCGCGCATTTGGCACTTTTTTTAATCATAAGAATGCTCCAATTGCACCATTTCTTGCAAAAGTCCAACACTACCAGCGAGTGCATGTAAACAAACGGAGATCTGGGTCCTTATATAAAGGTCACTTTTTATCGAATATTACCACGTGGCGTTTTTTTCTTGCGGCGTGAAGAGCGGCTTTGTCGTCGTATCGTCTTTAGGGACATCGTCATCTTGGAGAGAAGTCTTGGCTTTGACACGGCGGTGAAATCCTGGAGCCAGTCTCTGACAATGTAGATCACAGCACCCATGGCTTCTAGGTCTTTTCGACGATCTTCAGTTTGTCTTCCCTAATTTACCCAGCATCTCCATCAAAATGCCACGTGGAAAATTAGGGAAGACAAACCTCAGGATGACACAGAATTTTTTTGAAGCAAGAACAACCTATTAATGATAAACAAAAGATAAAGAATGAGGGAAGTTTACAAAGTAAATATCGAAATTGATAATCTGTTGTAAAATTTAAAAAAAGACTTCGTTACAATATCTTTCAGAATTAATGTCTGAATCTCGATATACATGCTGAAAGGTACAATTTCCTTAAATTTTGTTAAAGAGTGTATATGTTATGGTTTAGAGCTATGACCCTCGACAGTACAAGGGTGGCTTTGATTTCATAATATATTGCGAAAGGATTTATGTAATCGGCCGAATGTGCAAACAAAAAGGTTTTTTTTTTTTAAGTTGATGATTTGGCAGGACCGATTTCTGGTGTTGCGGTAGATTGTCAACCATTCTGATGTAGTGGAAAATATACTTTCTTCATTCTTCCGCCATTTCAATATAGATTGTTGAGATTTAAAATAAGAATTGAGCTTCATTTTGAACAGAAATGTAAACTTCAAGATAAATGAGATGGTCACATATGGCTGAGTGTGAAACAAATCCTGGGTGGGTAGAAGTAGGCGACTGCTTTTACAGTAAGTCCACCACATGTCTACACATGTGGAAAGAAGTTCGACTTTGCACACACGAATGTGTAGATATTCGAATATAATTCTGCTGTTCTATAAGCTTATGTCCATAGTTTTCTTGAAAATCATTTCTGAGATTCCACCCTTCAGTGCAGAATCGTCCAATACAGTATTAGAGCTCTGAGAAGCGGTCTGGTGGATTAAATTGGCGAATCCGCTGGGAGGGTTCACCATTGATGACCCAAGCCCTCCCAATATATTTTTTTCATCGCAGTAAGGACAGTAGAAGTTTGTATTAAGTATAAAAGAAACATTCGTGCTTTTAAATCCTTTCAATTTATATGTATAGATGGCGCTTATATTGCTTTGTGTTAACCTACGAATGTGCCAGAGCCCCGTTTGATTACTTGCACTCGTTGGTGTAGTTGGACATTTGCAAGAATCGAGGGCCATTGGAACATTATTTATAATCAGAAAAAAAGTGCCCAAAGCGGGAATCGACCCGGGTCATAGCGGTCGAAAACTAACGGTTTAGACCATCCTTACACCGACCCCCTGAAACAAATCCTAGTTAGATGGCATTAAAAGCTGGTGTTGCATAACCATAAGGAAAAATGGAATCACAATAAGAAGTTGCATGAATCTTCCTCACTTTCTAATCAATCTTAGGAATTTTGAGGAAAGAATTCAAAAGATTTTTTTTTATATATTCTATCGCACACAATGATTGTCAATTAACTTCTTGAAAAGTAGGAAAAGAAATATTTAATATAATAAAAAATGGTTTGTAAATTTCCTTGTTTGACGTGTGACCATCACTGTTTCTTGCTTTGAGTGAAATACTATAAACATCCTTTTTGACTTCTTTTATCATTCTTGTGACTAAGGGCATAGAGATTGGTTGATCAATTTACTCTTTCTCTATCCAAAGATATGATTTGAAGATCGCATAATGACTTTCTCCATCTTGCACGACTTCAAAGGAAACAGCATATACTACATTCTATAATGAATGAAATCCGTCAGATATACCTATTATATTCCATAAACATTACAACTATTAGTACATATTGTATTTAGATTCATAGACAAAATTAAGGGATATTGTACCTTTTTAGAATGTATATTGGCATTCAGACAAAAACTCTGAAAGATATTTGATACACAGTGACCTTTATTGAAGACACCAGATAAACAAGTGTGAACAAAATTGCTTCTGGCTCCTTCAAAAAAAGAAAGAAAACAGAAAACCCGTAACTTCAAATATGAAACTTCATTTTGTTCATGAGTGTATTTACCTTTTTGATTTACTTTTTTATTTCCATAGTAATAAATTACCTTTAATATAAATATGTATAATAAATATATCTTTTTTGGTAATATATTTTACTATAATATTATCAAATTACAAAATTTATCGATAGATGGTTGTGGGAATTAGAATTGTTTTCAATAGATTTAGTTCTATATTGAAAGCCGGTATTATTGGGTATAGCGCTAAATTCCGAAATTTGCAGCTATTTTTATTCTGCAATAGCTTTATTTGGCAATACAACCAAACATTTCTAACTGAATGGATTATTCTACTAGGCTTGCATGGCTATTATCTGCAACGTTGAATTATTAATAAAATCAAAGAATTGCAGAAGAATATAGGTTTTCTGAATTTCAAAAATCAAGGATAAGTATATATTTTTAATATTATAAAATATATCTTATTCTACCTTTAAATAAAATCTTAGCAGAGGGGGGGGGGGGGGGAATAGACAAGTAAAAGAATGTACATTGAATTGTGTTCAAAATAGCATGAAAGCTACAAAAATATTTTATGATATCTCTAAAGAAAAATTCAATAAAATGGTATCTACATATTTTAAATCAAAAGAACAACTTGCAATTCCTTTCTTTCTTTTGTTAAAACGACAAGCTTTTATGAGCTTGTATCTCATGAGCCTGGTGGTCTTATCAAGTGATATAGAGCGCATGAAAGCTCTCTGATTTAGCAAATAAATGCTTTGAGTTTCGACCTATTGATGAACCTATATTGGGAAAGAATGGTCAGTGCACCTTCTTATTAATGTTTCCAGCTCAATCTAATATTGTGTTGGGCTGTTTTGTTTATATAACAGCTGACAACTTGCAAGGATTATAGGAAAGTCGTATTTAAGACATTTCAACCCCACCAGCGAGTGAAAGTAACCATACGGGGCTTTGGCATATTTGTAAGTGCAAAGTCGAACTGCTTTTCATATGTGTAGACAGTAAAAGCAGTCGCCTACTTCTGCCCACAATGATTACCATGGCCTGTACCGCGTGTACTAGGGATAAGCAAAAAAAGTGCGAAGAGTATTTTTAATTAATAATATCAAAAGAAAGAAAAAAGGGGGAGAAGAATGCTGACTACACCAGTCCCACCTGGACAATTGGAATATTTGACCAAATTCTGGTCCAAGATGACTAACGTGGCAACGGCACCCATTTTCTAATAAAGAGTAAAACCGATATCTCCAACAATGATACGATAGAGAACATTGCTACTGCTGTGATAGAGATGTATGGAGTCATCTGCGGCTCTTCATTGGACACGACAACAACAGAAAATTGACATGGACCTAGAACAACAGTTTTACACATCCAAGATAGAGGATATTGCTACTGCTGTGATAGAGATGTATGGAGACATCTGAGGCTCTTCATTAGACACGACAACAACAAAAGAATACAAAATAGTAATTTCTGTAAATTTTACATATAATCCAAATAGTTCATTATAAAAAATCCAAAGAAATATCTCTATATCTATCTCGTTATAATGTGAACTGTTCATAATATGATAGAAATATGAGAAATTTATATGCATCTTGAAGAGCCATATAGTTGTTCTTAAATGTCCAATCGAGAGAACAAATGTAACCGGACGTCAGCCGATACCTTGTACGCGAGGCCACGGGGTTTCCTAACTTCATTCAAGGGCAGTCTTCTGCCGGCCAACAAGCAGGTGAGTGACTTTTTGCCCAGTCGCCAGCAGGTCCTGAGATGTCGTGATAATATATTCTTCATTAAGATTGCAATGGCTATAATGTACCGTTATACTCCCTGAAGAATTTGTCACTTCTTGTAGATAGATTTGTAGTTCACACAGATATAGGATTGAATCCTTTTTTAAAAGACATATAGTATTCCAACTTGTCAACTAACTTGTTGAATCTCTATTCAAGTATACAGATTTTTGTGAATTTCCTTTCTTAGACTAAGCTAATGATATATACATATAGATTCAAAGTAAAATTGTATTGTGCTTGTTTTGTGTTGTGTGTTGTCAGTGTTTGATTTATGTTGTGTTTTGTGTTTTTTTGTTTTGTGTTGTGTGTTTTGTTTTGTGTTTTATTGTTTTGTGTTGTGTGTGTGTTTTAGGTTGTGTTTTGTTTTCTGTTGTGTTTTGTGTTGTTTGTGTTTGTTTTGTGTTTTATTGTTTTGTGTTGTGTGTGTGTTTTAGGTTGTGTTTTGTTTTCTGTTGTGTTTTGTGTTGTTTGTGTTTGTTTTGTGTTTTATTGTTTTGTGTTGTGTGTGTGTTTTAAGTTGTGTTTTGTTTTCTGTTGTGTTTTGTGTTGTGGTTTGTTTTCTGCTGTGTGTTGTGTTGTTTTGTGTTTTTTTGTGTTGTGTTTAATGTTGTGTGTGTATTGTGGAAGGCATCTAAAAACTACAAAGATTTCTCACAATGAATTTCCTTTTTTATTTTAAAATGCCAGCTTTCATATCGATCTTCTAAACAGGCTCAAATTAAAACATCGACTATTTCTTATAAGAAATGTGTGCAAAGTATTTATTAATAATAGTAAAAATATATTTGTAAACACTTCTAGTAAGAAATAGTCGATGTTTTGAATTAAGCCTGATAAATGCGGCTATTTTTTTTTTTTTTTTGAAAGCTATCATTTTAAAATAAAATGAGAGTCATTGTGAGAATTCTTTGTAGTTATCAATTTTTGAGCAGTGTAAACGAAATTGCCTCTGTCTTCATTAAAACAACAGACGACCCCGGTGGCATAAAAGACTCTTCACCTTTTTAAGTTTTGCCCATGAGTGTACTTCGTAAGACGTTTGATGATTATGAGGCAGGAACTTTAACATCTTTAGCTTAATAAATGAATGATAGGTTTTACTAAAGGTTTTTAAAGTCAAAATATGAAATTAAATGTTTAGAAGATACTGTACATAGCGTATTATTCCGAGTTGATGAATATGTTCATAATATCCAGTTGTTGTTGTTGTTGTTGTGTCCAATGAAGAGCTTCATATGTCCCCATTCATCTCTATCACAGCAGCAGCAATGTCCACTATCTTGGGTCTATGTCAATTTTCTGCAAGGCTGCGGCCATTGCTGGGCATGAGAATATGTGAGTAGGTGTTAGTTCCACACTAGGACAGTTGTTGCAAGTCCTATAGGTTCTTGTGACATCTGGATGTATTGTCATTCCTTTATAGTGTTTCGTTCTAAGTCTTGTTATGGTTTTTGTCATTTTTATCTCTAGAGTTAATTTCACATATTTGATATTTTCTTATTTTTTGCTTAATTATATTGTATTTTGCCAAAGCATCAGCGTCAAATACTGACATTTCTTCTTTCCTTCAGCTCAACATTATGGCTTCTTTGCTAATTCATCTGCCATAATATCCAGTGAAATGATACAATACCGCTCAACACATGTGAATTAAGATTTTAGGCCACTTATACTGTAAATGTACCATGCTTCCACACGAAATATCTCAGAAATTATATTTCGCATCGAATGTAGGAAAGTAAGAGTCATTTCCTTTTTGAATAGAAAGAAAACCAAAAGTTGAAAAAGTCGATAGTTATAATAGAAATATGTAAATCTCTATTCATGATGAAATTGTGAAAATTTAGCTTGAGCAATTTAAAATAAAAATATACTCATTGTGGGGAAATATTTTGTAATATTTGAAATAACATATGGGAGAAATTACCTTCAGTATATTTGATTCGAAATAATATTTCTTTTATCATAGTTTTAATAGATTTTTGATTATATTTGTATGTTTTGCGATAGATTCAGTTTTTCATTATTTTTGCTATCGCTAAATCGCTTTCACTTAATCGATGCAGAGAAACCATTTAGCAAAGCACTTTAGGTTTTGTTTTTTTAAAATTGTTTTCAACAAAGTTTATAAAAATGGTAGTTATCATTCAAATTCTTTGCTTTCCTATTTGAAGCTGTAATTTTGTAAGTGGATGCAATAATCAGAATTTATTCATCACCATTGGTTAGAAGAAAACTTTTTTTATTTTCTAATACACCTAAATTATAGAACGACCTTTGAAAATTATCCCGCATATGTTTCTTTAGAACAAAAAATCGAAATTTATTTTTGAGGAGAAATAACGATTATTTCTAACCTTAAGGATGAAGTATGAAAGAATGAATTGTAAAGAGTAATGATAAACGGAAAAATAAAGTGTCCCGTGATGGGACACGAACCTACAATGTTCCGGTTACCGGGCAGATGCCAAAGGTCCTTCTACAATCATAAGCCGCATTGTATTGTTTCAAAAACAGGTAAATTATATTATTCTTTACAGCCATGCAAAAATCTCTAGCCAACTAGAACATATTAAGTATTAATCCTATTCCAAACATTTTTACTCTGTTTCATATTTAGAATTCATAGAGTAATTAAGGTTTATATTTAATTAAAGAAACATTAATATATATATACCATAATTAGATTATAATTAGTTATTTCTAGCTGCTACAATCTAATTAACAGTTGATATAATAACAAGAGAAAGAATCGTCTGACATCATCTTGAAGAAGGAATAAAAGTTAACGGTGACGTGTTTCTTTTATTAATGCTGTAAATTCGGCAATATTTCAGACTTTGACGTCTTTCAACAGGCTACTATCCAAGAAAATGATTCTTGAAGAAGGAACAAAGTTGGAAAATTCCTGTCGAAGGACATCAAAGTCCAAAAACTTGCCGAATTTACAGCATTAATGAAATAAACTCGTCACCGTTAACTTTTGTTCCTTCTTCAAGTTGAGATACTGTTTATCTGAAATAGTGAACTTAATATTGTGATTCTCTGCTTTCAAATAAGATAAAGCTCTTACAGTATTAACTTCGAAGGAAACTATTGAGGCTAGCTTATCAATGGAAAACACGACCAGCTATTTTACCAGTTAAACTGATTATTTTTGGAAAGTATCGTCCTGAATGATTTCTTATATCCATTAGTGTTTCATGTTTACATTATTTTTAAAGATTGAAGCAATATCAAGCGATTTAATGCGTCTCTTAGTTATATAATTATTCCTGGAATCATTAGTATCATCAAAAATAAATAGCATTAATAGAAAAATAGACCTCCCAACCCAATATAACAATATCCCTGGCAAATTATCTATAAATTAATATATATTTCATCCCCCATTATAATATATAATATTTTAGCTATAAACAGTCTGATGCACGCCCACACATGCCAATAACATAATTATTACTGTACAAAGTTCATCTTGATATTGTATATAGAAGTATATACTCGTTGAAGAGCAGAAATTTTGCTCGAAAACTTGCGAAAATCAAAATTAAAAGAAATCCTTTACCTTAATATAGTTTTTTTTTCTTTTTCGAATATAATTCTTCCTTTTCTTTTTTGAAAAAAATCCTCAGTGGCTAGCTGAGTAAGCGCTAGGTTCAGTTTGACGCCATGTCAAGTTGACATTCTGACAACCGCCTTATTTACAGAGAGTGATTCACTTTCAAAATATTGTTTTTGCAACGTTGTTGAATCATGCGCTTGTAGGCGATTTTTTTTTAAATATGAACGTCAATTTTAAAACCCTTCAGATTGAGTGAGCAAAATATTGAAAAGAAAATACAGTAGAACCTCCTTGTAAAGGACACCTAATTGCAAAGTGTCCTTTAAGGAGAGGTATCCTCTTACTGAAGAGTTTCAAAAAGGTAAAAATGGTCATTTTGTAAATGAAAACCATCCTTTATAGAGAGCTGTGTCTTCTAGCGTGAGTGTCCTCTCATTGAGGTTCTACTGTATAAAATTTTCTGAAAAAAACTTATAATTAGAATTTCAGAAGAGTAATTTTCTTATATTCTCTCAAATAACTATGGGAATAAAAAAATATTGAGTTTTCCAAATAGGCTATAAGGCATTTAAGGCATACATTTGATGAAGCAGGAAAATCGTTTTCAAATGAGAAAACCCGAAGAAATCTGTTAAACATTGGGGGAAACTACGGTACAACAAGTGTGTTGTTAGGTTCACCAAGAAAAACCTGCAAAGAAATATCGCAGCACGGATTCTAACTTCATTCATAATCTGCCAAATCTAGAATTATATAGAAAAATGATTACCTAAAAAATCCTAATGGTAGAGATTGAGGGAGATGAGAGTAAAAATATTGCCAAGTAGAAAATTAGGAAAGACAAACTTCAGGATGACACAACCATTTATTTATGTCAAGAACAAACTCTGATAAAATACAAGATAAACAATGAGGGAAGTTTACAAAGTAGCTAAATATAAATATAAAATTGATACTCTGTAAATAAAATGATAAATACTTTTCTACAATATTATTCGCTATATAGGACTTGAGCGGGCAATGTAAGTGCAACCGGTCCAAATTTTGGGGCGGTTGTTGATGTTTTCCAAAATTGTAACGTAGAAAATTAGTAAAGACAAACTTCAGGATGACATGGCAATTTATTCAAGGCTACCAACAAGATAAACATTTATAAGATACGAATTAGGCAATGAAGAAAGATACCAGAGTAGTAAAATATAAATATCAAAAATTAATAATTTGTACATATAATAGATACTTTGCTACAATATTATTTACCGTGTTTGGCTAGTTGTCTAAAGAAAAAATCATGGCCGAAGATCCCTCACTTATGTCCAGCATAAAGTACCTGTCTTTAAGTTTTCACACACATCAACTTATCTTTCTTTTTTTTTTTGGCCATAACCATGTGAATATTCAATTGTTTATGTAATATAGTATTTGAATTAGTGTTTATTCTTGACGCAAGTATCCCTTGTGGGGATATCGCGTCTGATTTGATGATAAATAAATAAATCTTTCATTTTTTAATGTATTTTCTTCGGATTTCTTTAAGTCCTGGTGCTAAACGTAAAGGTAATGATAAGGCAAATTTAAATAAAAGCTAACCTGTATACCATGGTTTCGGCCCTCATTCAATGAGATTAATAAAAAGCAATTTTAATGCATATTTAAAGAGAGAGGGTCTTCTTTTGTTACATGAATATCATCATATTCCTCCACTTTTTGGATTTCTGTAAGCCCTGGTGCAAAAGGTGAAGGTGCTGATAAAGAATGAGCCATAATAACAGTTTTAGAAAATTCAGACAATATCTAACCTGTCTACCATGGTTTCTGACTTTGGCCCTCATTTGAGGATTTTAACCAAATGCATTGTTCAAATGCCATTCAAAGAGAAAGTTTCTTCTTTTGGTACATGACTCGCATCATATTCCGTCTCTTTTATGCTATATAAATAGCTTCAAATCGGATTCGATTGTGAAAGGTAGTTTTTAATTCACACTTTGACAATCGTTTATTTGAACATTCGAAAGTTATTAATTGCATGTGAATGCGCACAGTTTAATTATGCATTTGATATAACTATAAATCGAGTTTCTCACACTTTTCCCATGGCCTCCCTGAGATACTAAGTTTATGAACCTTTTTTATTATTATCCCTAGTACAGGTGGTACAGGCCATGATAAGCATGGTGGGTAGTAGTTAGCGACTGATTATAGTGTAGTAAGCGAACCACATGTCTACACATGTAAAAAGCATACACCTGAAAGCTGAAAACGGAATTATGTCAGTGCATTCAAACACAACCTAACTATATAGTGTCAATGAACGGAGCCCTGGATAAAACATTGGAAATGTTTACTGTGTTTACGAAATAAGGGATCAAATTATAGCTTTTTTTGCTTATCCCTAGTACACGTGGTACAAGCCATTATAATCATGGTGGGTAGTTAGCGACTGCTTTTACTGTAAGTGCACCACATGTCCACATATGTGAAAAGCAGGTTGACTATGAATTTACAAATATACCAGAGCCCCGTTTGGTTACTTGAACTCGCTGGTAGGGTTGGACTTTTGCATAAATAGGGGGCCTTCGGAGCATATTATTTTTCAAATTATAAAAAAGTACCCAATGCGGGATTCGAACCCGGGTCGTAGCGGTTGAGAACCAACGGTTTAGACCATCCTTCCACCGACCCCCCAAAGAAAATTATCAATATTGTATTGAATGAATTGTTTAAATAGTATTTTCGTTAATATATTCATAATTAGTTTAAGAATTAAATTATTATTTGAAGTTATTTTAATAAAGTCTCCTAATTATTTTTTTTCCTCTATATATAAAATTTCAAAGTCATTATGACAATCAGATAGTTAACTACCTTTGTCTCGATTTTTCTATTTAAACTTTTTCCAATTAAAATAATAGTCTGCTCTCTCTTTTCAAGTTCATAAAAAAAATGATTTTTCGTTTAATTCAATCCCTAATTATTTATGAATAAATACTTTTAAAATATTAATTATTAATTCTCTTGAAATTATTTATTTGTATTTTTATTCGATTTCAAAAAGAAAATCTATATTGCACTTTTGGTATTCATTTCTTTCTCAATTGAATTTCAAATTATAAATATGTTATATATTGTAAAAACAGATGTCTAGCAATGATTATATTTCTCAGTGGAAACAGGAAAAACTAATAAAATTCACCTTTGAATATACACTTCAAAAACCTAATGCGAAATGCTATAATGGGACGTTTGTTCCTAATAAAAATAAACAGGAAACAAGCGCTACAGAATAGATGAAACCGATTATTATTAAATGTCAGAAATGATAGCAAATAGAAGAAATTTTATGCTTAACACGTTTACATATACTACAGAGTTTTTACCTTTAAAATATACACTTCAAAAAAAAAAAAACAATGCGAAATGCTATAATGGGACGTTTGTTTATAGTAAGAATAAATAGGAAACAAACGCCATAGCAGAGATGAAACAAATAATAATGTCAACAATAGTAGCGAATAGAAGGGCATTTTTACAGAACACGTGTACCTATACTATTATATTAGATTATAAACTCAAAAGAAGCTTCTTCTATAAAACATGTTCTATAGAAGAAGCTATTTTTGAGTTTATAATCTTATAGTTATGGTTTTCTTCTCTTTCTTATCTTCACTCAATCATATTTGGCTATCAAGCTTGTAAAGCTTGAGATTATGACTGGGTGAAGTAGAATGCGTCTGACTTTGTCATTAAGACTCGCGGCCCACCGCGAAGAAGAGAGAGATAGAATAGCATTTTCATTCAGTATTCTATATACAGTTACGAGCTTCATGCATTCTTAATTCTTCATCTCTGTCACCGTTTGCTTTTTTTTTTTTGGAATGGCGCTCTCCTATTGGTTGGCTACGATCACGCCACCTTTGCCCCCCCCCCCCCATCGTGCCCCCCCCCCCCACTCGCTTTTTGGTTTTTGTAACTATTGTGTTGGAGCGGGTCGCTCCTTAAATAAATGCATTTATTAGTTAATAACTAAATGGAATCCTCTCTTTCTTTTTCCCAGTAAGAGACGCCTACGGAAGCCAACAGTACATAGACAGATAGAGCACATAGGCTATAGTTATTAACTAACATGCATTTATTCAAGGCGCCAATTTATAATTGTAACAGATAGTATTTGAATAAAAACATTCAATCGGGTAAAACACGGGCGTTGCCCGGGTCATTCGGCTAGTCTAAAATAAATTACAGAAGAGAAAGAACAAAAACACAACCGAGAACGTTAAATAAAAATAACACGCCGAGACTGGCAGCGCCTGCGTTATATATATATATACTCGAGCAAACAAGAGCAAGAAATAGTCACAGTTGATCAAATATTCACAATTACAATATTGTAGCAAGAGATTTATAGGGAGAGAGATTCAAATAATATGACAACTTATCCCAAGATAAAATAATAATAAAAAGAGTGTTCAGCCACTTAGGCGTCTCGTTTTTTTCTTATTTGCCGATAAGATTCCGAGAACCCCTCACACCCGTGGTTGTCCCCCTTAACGAAGTCCAGTGATGATTGACAGGTGTCCCAAGAAGCTTCCTGTGGCCGGGTTGTAAATCTACTTGACATTATTGATAAACCAAAAAATTGATATATTATACACTTTACTGAAAAAAAAAATGTTAAACTCAGTAAAGAACCAAAATAAAAAATTTGAGAAGTCATTCAATCTACTAAATACTATTTGAAATTAATTAACAAAAATAAATGCACATATACAAACATATTTCTGGAGAACTAGAGAACAGAATGAGTAAAAGAGAGAGCTATGAGGTTAAGGAATTGAAATTACTAGAAAGACACTGGAACCTAGGACCTGCCGAAGAGTAGATAAACAGAAGCAATTTCGTGAATGTGAAGGCTGAACATTGCGACTGCCCGTGCTATAAATGCATTTCAAATTTCAATTGTTTAATTTTTGCTTGTTTTAATTCTGGATTTATCATAATTATCGACGGTGAGTGTAACGAATGAAAACATTAAGACGCGAATGTTTATTTTCACAAATAAAACAAACTTCTACTGTCCTTACTGCGATGAAAAAATGTTGGGAGGGCTTGGCTCATCAGTGGTGAACTCTCTCAACGGTTTCACTACTTTAATCTATCAGAGCGTTTCTTTAGAGATCTAATACCGTATTGAATCGTTCTGCTTTTATATGCTACACTGAAGGGTGGAATCATAGAAATGGTATTTAATCAAACTATGGACATAAGCCTTTAGGAAAGTAGAATTACATTTAAATATTTGAATCGAGCAATGCTCTAAATATGTCTATCTTGCTCTTATTGTTTGCAAAAGAGCATTGCTCGATGCAAATATTTGAATGTAATTCTACTGTCCAAAAGCTTATGCCCATATTTTACTTAAATACCATTTCTAAAATCCACCTTTCAGTGTAGCATATAAAAGCAGAATGATTCAATACAGTATTAGACCTTTAAGAAGCGGTCTGGTGGATTAAAAAAAAATTGGCGAAACCGCTGGGAGGGTTCACCACTGATGAGCCGAGCCTTCCCAAAATTTTTTCATCGCAGTAAGGACAGTGGAAGTTTTATTTTTTATTTTTATTTATTTTTGAAAAGAAACATTCGCGTTTTAATGTCTTCATTAGTTATATATAGATGGCGCGTTATTGCTTCTATTAGTAAGTGTGATTCACTTTCAGAAAGAAAATATGTTAACTCTCATTTTGATTGGTGTTGAGACAATTACGTAACACGTGACACCACGTGCCTTGTAATCTACCCATGTATAAGCAAATCCACTTGTGCTTCTACAAGGTGTCTGAACCATTTACTTGCACTCGCTGGCTGTGTAAGGGAGTTAGTTGACTTGTGCAAGATTCGGCGGCTGTTGAAGCAAAGTTTTATTCCTGATATTTCCCTAATGTGAGATTTGCACCGGTTGTCCAGTGATATCATTCATAGCAGCATCGGAACCATTTATATCAGCAACAGGAACTATGACTCTATTAACAATGTTATTTATTTTAAATCAATAGAGTCACTTTATGGTATTGGTAAATAAAGAGAGAAACAATTTCTTTTTTTTTTTTCTTTTTTTATTTTATAAAAAAAATTATATTTGAGGCGCTGAGTGGGAGGCTACCCCCGGTGACTGGAAGAAGGGGCGGGAGACTCCACCGGGGGGAGTGACGGGGCATCTTGACCCGGAGCCTTCAGCCGGGAGGTGAGGGGCGACGGGGACCGAGGGAAGCAGGACGGCCGGCAGCGGAGGACGGTGGCAGGCTGTAGGGACGGCTGCCGGGCGGTGGTGGCTGGCGGTGGCCACTTGCGAGGAGCAGCAGCACCGCGGGCTGGAGGGTCGATGTTATGGCCCGCGGTGCTCAGGTGATGGAGGTCCGGGGGCTGCTCCTAGACATAGACCATGCCATGATAGAAGCAAATTCTTAATCGAGATGAGAACGCGACTTACCTCGCAGCCGCCCGGACTTACGCCGTCGCAGGCGTTTGCCTGCCGCTGCAGCTGCTGGACGGTGGCGGTCCGCCTCAGCAGCTGCGTGGTCCTCCGACTGTAGATGGTTACCCCGGGGGTCAGGGCTGGAGATGGGCTGGTGACGTTCCCCCGGGGTCACGGCCGCCCTCTGGCCTGGTGGTAGTGGCTCCTCGGTCCCATGGATGTTTCTCCCGGCTACTGGACTTGGGGAGGGGGGAGCTTGGAAGAAGAGGTTGGAGACGATCGTTGCTCCCCCCTGGTTTCCGAGCCAAGATTCTTTCCGCGCCGTCGCTCATTGCCTCCTCACTCAGCGCCATATTCGATACTGAAAAGAAACGCCGTCATTGTTGTCCTCTTTAAACCTATTTCAAATATATTTTTTGAAAACGTGAGTTTGAAAAATGATTATTTCACTGACCAGGATTTCGAAAATCTACAAAAAAAAAATTTCATATTATCTTCAAAAGTTGCTCTCAAAGATTCTTGTCAAAGTTCATTTCAAAGTTCCTTCAATCCCGGAATTTATCAACCACATCTGTATATGCCTTCAAAGATCCAAATAAACCTTAATATTTATTTATGATAATTCAGCTATTTAAAAAAGAGAATCACAAATGATGACGAACTCTTCTTAGAAAAAAATTGATCTTTCTTTCTTTTAACCATTGATCACAATCTTCCTTAATACCTTTCTGATAGCTGTCAAATAGCTCATGGTCATGTGATTATCCCGCTAGCTCAAATATGTCGATATCCCTGTACACATCTTAAAATTTTTATCTAAACATATTTTGATCCAAAATATCTCTTCCCATTCCGAGATGACGTTGAGTTATCCGAATAATAGATTGCGTACAGAAATTGGCTGCTGTCGTTTAACTAAGTAGAGTTTGTAGGAAATGAGAACACTCCTGGAAAAGCAGAACACTATCACGTTCAATATGAGAAAGACCAAACATAAAACTCTTCACCACAAGATTAGGAGCACGCTATATATCGTAAAACGTCACAAGTAAATTAGAAAAAAATAATAGCTGACAGAGACATAAAATAATGTCTCATCACTAAAGTAATTAATTTTATATCCATAGATTGCCCATGTGGCCCACCCTCAGTAGATGAAGGCACTGGAGGAGGGAGATATGGAGAGACCATGTGGCCCACCCTCAGTAGAGGAAGGCATTGAAGGAGGGAGATATGGAGAGACCATGTGGTTCACCCTCAGTAGAGGAAGGCATTGAAGGAGAGAGATATGGAGAGACCATGTGGCCCACCCACAGTAGAGGAAGACACTGAAGGAGGGAGATATGGAGAGACCATGTGGCCCACCCTCATTAGAGGAATACATTGAAGGAGAGAGATATGGAGAGACATGTGGCCCACCCTCAGTAGAGGAAGACATTGAAGGAGAAAGAGATTGCCTCAATGTCATCTTACTCTTTAGCTGAATCTAGTTAACTGTCAACACTTCAAATATTCAGACACTTTCAGAGCCTATATCCTATTAGAAACATATTCATTCTATATTATATAGGAGCCCCTAGCCCCATTGATCAGAAAATAATAGATAAATAAAGCTAAAATGGAAGAATTTGGAATAAAGAACTTGAATAATATTGAAACTTCAGAAATACTCATTTCCTCCATAAATCTATTCCATTATAAGTGTTTGCAAGTTCTGTGAATATTTAAAGATATTTTATATAAACTTGATCATCAGCATAAATGAAATGTCAATAAGATAGTAAATTCTCTTCTCCCTATAAAGTGTTTAAAAGAAATAAATAATTTGAGAGAGAAAGAGCTAACTTGTTGAAAGCCAGTTGAACCTGAACTGTGCTTCTTTTCAAAAATATTTTCAAGGAAATGTTACCAGAGTCTTTAAGGTATTGGGATTTTGGGATTATGAATTCGAATTTCTCCTCTGATATATAAATTAGAAAAAGCGAATGAACAGTTCCCGTTCTATTCAGTAATTATAATGTTTATCAAAGTTTATTTTCAGTTTTTTATCTTTTAGTTCCAAGGTAATTATATTTTAAATAGTAAAGTGTCCTTAAAAGAAGCGTAAAAGTAATTAAAGTACAAGGTGTTTCCATGTTTAGCATTAGAAGAACTATACCTTCAATAGATATTCGCAAATGTTCTATGTACACATGGTATAGATTGTCAAAATAAAGATAGATAAAGATTGGTATCTGCTCCTAACATTTTTAAAAGTTTCCCTGGAGTAGAAAAACAGAACAGCTAAGTATCGGATTATTGCACAATGATATTGGCGTACCAAAAAGTAAATATAAGAATTAAATTATTTATTAGCGAATTTACTCACAAAGAATTGAATTAATAATAACTTTATTAACATCCTTCAAATACAACTTGTATAACGCGATATCCCAAACTCAGAGATATTTGCGTCAATACATTTCTTTATTGTGAAAATAGAGCAATCCATAAATAAATATTTAATTAAAAAGGCATATATTGGTTTTAAAAAATAATTTATTTTACCAATATTTCAGTTGGCTGAACGCCAACCTTTATCAAGGTGTTATAACATATTTAATGTGTGTCAACAACTGTGTGGCGCTGAGTTTGTTGTTGACACACATTAAATATGTTATAACACCTTGGTAAAGGTCGGCGTTCAGCCAACTGAAATATTGGTAAAATAAATTATTTTTTAATCCAATATATGCCTTTTTAATTAAACATTTCTTTCTATCATATCAAATTGGCTATTACAAGTAGAAAGGTCAAGGAGAAATAAGAAAAACATACAAAAGCAATTCTCTCAAAAGTTCCTTCCCTCTCTTTCCCAGTTCAAAAGATAGTTATATATATATCTACAAAATTGATAAAAAATTTATATGTTCTTTTCTAATCTACGAATCCATGTACCTGTCTGATGCAACTAAATTTTCTTTCCCTATAATCCCGAAAAATCGGGCATTCCAATAGTAGATGTTTTGAATTGTTTTGAATTAAACATAAGATCAGAGAATCAAAGCTCTTAATGAAGTACAGGTTGATCATTTGGATTCAAACCTGTCATATTCAGTATCATATCGCTTTTTGCTGCGATGCATACGAATTATTTTACTTATAAAAATACCAAATTCCTTATTAGTTAGCTCAATAAATGATGAGTTTGGACGCATGTAAGATTCTTTGGTTTGATTTCAAATTCCGGTTCTTCCTAAATGACAAATTGAACTACCACCTTCACTAACAGAATAAATCTGCCTGTTATATTTAGTATAATCATGATGCTTACCAAAGTTTATTTTCAGTTTTTTTTTAATTTCAAGGTATTTTCATTTTAAATAGTGAAGTGTCATTAAAAGGAGTGTTGAAGCTATTAAAGAGAGAGAGAGAGAGAGTATATATATATACATGTCGATTCAAGTTTAGCATGAGAATACTTATAATTTCAATAGATATTCGCAAATGTTCCATGTACACATGGTACAGACTGTCAAAATAAAGATGGGTAAAGATTAATATCTTTGGTTGGTTCCATAAATGGTAAGTTTGGACGCATGTAAGATTCTTAACTTCTGATATGAAGGAAGAAAACCAACTTTACCTGACAAATACAAAACAAGAACGGAAAAATATGTCCAGGGTAGCCTAGTGGACATAGCATCTGTCCGGTAAGCGGAACACTGTGGGTTCGATTCCCATCCCTGGACACCTTTATTGTTCCGTTTATCATTACTCTTCACAATTCACCCTTTCATACCTCATCTAAAAGGTTAAAAATAATCGTTATTTCAAATGTCGTTTTACAATCACAGGCCGCATTATATTATACAAAACAAGTTGTTTACAATAGAAACCAATACATCAAGTTTAATAGATTCTGCAGGCAGTATATTTCAAGGCGAAAGTATTGACCGTACATATTTCAAGCTACTATTTATAATTACTATATGTAAAAAATGTTGACATCGAATGTGTAATTTGCGTGCTTCCCAATGTTCAATTATGTTAATTTCATAATAATTTGATTTGTATATAATTTCAGGTTTACATGCAATTATCCTAATTGTGGATATGGCGTGTCTTCGCAACTGTTAAATAAATAAATGTAAGATTCTTTGGCTTGGATTCATACTTCGGTTCTTCGTAAATGATAAATTGAACTACCATCCTGTTTAACAGAGTAAATCGGCGTGACAAGAGCTACTGCCATGTAGGGTTGAGAGCTGTCAGATGAAGGTCGGCCAGCATGGACAAAGAAGACAAGTCAGAAATAAAAGCCCTGCAGGTCAAGTCAACAACTTGGGTCAAGGCCAGGTGACGACCTTGCTCGACACTCCGCAAACTTGTGTATTGTCATCAGTGACTGACGGACGCGACTATTGTCTTCTTTTATGACAAACCCACCTTTATGAAATATTCTGGAGATATTTCCACAAACAATTTATTATATAGCACCATTCTATTTTTTCTAATTAAAGATACTTCGGCCAGTAAATTTACTGGGGGTAGTATCTTTAATTTGAAAAACTATGAATTCCACCCAGGCAGCCTCTATCTTTACCATTCTATTTATTAATCAATTATTAATTTAAGCCATTTAACTCAGCATTCATATTTGGTGGATCGCAATTATTACCCTCGCTCTGTCTTAAAATAATGGTCACTCTTATTGAAGGAACAAACTAAAGTATTTAAATCAACATACATTTTTAAATATATACACCCATACCTCGCTTTGCGTCGTTTCGTTTTGCCTTTTTTTTTTTTTCGAAGTTGCGTTGCTGCTTAATTTTTACTGATTTTCACTGTGCGTCGTTAGATTTTCGAAGTTGCGTTGTTTTGGATTCGAGTCTTTAAATTTTTTTTTTATTATTTTCCTAAAATATGGCAACATCTTTGTTTTTGATTGCGCCTTCACATTTTTTTACTTTGCGTCGTTTCAATTTGCGTCGTGTTTTTTTGGAACGTAACCCCGACGCAAAGCGAGGTATGGGTGTATTTAAGTTAGCCTTTCTGGGAAAAATTACTTATCTCTCTAACAATAGATATTTATATATAATTACCTCTCACACATCTCAAAAATCTATATTAGCTTTAATATATATATAAGAGATATTTCTGTTGATTTTAGAATATTGGATATAGAATTATTGATAATTTTCTTGATGCATGAATATGTTTGTTTTTTATATATTGCAGTCCTGGTAATATTAATAAAAATAGTTTAGAGAACAGAATTAGCTTTAATTGAACTTGAGGAATATATAAAAAAACTGAATTTGATAAAGTTCTACCTCATTTAAGGCGAGTAGAATAAAGGAAAACAAAATACTTATTTACATAATTACAAAAGGTTCGAGCCGGCCAACGGGAAACAACAATAGGTTATATAAAGGGAAGTCGCGACATCTGGTGGTATACTTAACAGAAAGTTTAATCTATGAAATATAATTTGAAATAAAATAATGTTTTTATATAACATATAGGAATATATATATATTCCAGGAATAATAAAGCAAACCTACAGTAAACCCAGAGAGAGACGGGCGGGTAAGGACCTGTCACTTTAGACCTCAGCGACATTCCAAGGGGCGACTACTGGGGCCCGTTACTTGGAACCTCGGTACTTTTAAGACAGTTGGGGATTGTGTGCGACACGAACGGACGCCTGGCTGTTGCCGGGCCCGTCTCTCCCGCCTCTCTCTCTCCGGTTGCCTGGGTTCCTCTTCCAACTTGTGGTGTGTTTATTTCTCTTCCCACCTTATTATACCACATATATATACATGCCTAACACCATAAGAGGGCTTATCAAATCACAGATTATTATTGTCAATGAATACAAATTAATATTTGAATTATATAATATCCAACACTTCACATATTCACTCAGCACCTTTGTATATTGCCATCAAGAACTGACAAGGCTACAGTAAATTTTAGTCTAAATTTACAATATGAAATTTTCACGCACATACAGGTAGAATATTCCAAGAAATTTGTTCATTTAAATTCTAAATAGCATACGGATAATAATAAGTTGTTCTCAGTAAATATAGTTTGAAATTTTTCAAAAGTTAACTAAAAAGGAAGCATGTTGATTAACTACTGCACGTTGAAGAATAAGGCGGAATAGCTCAGTTGCGAAAGCATTAGACTAAATATATAAATGTCTCGGTTTCGAACCCGCGTATTGGCATATTTTAATGCCCCGATGGCCCCCGATTCTTGCAAAAGCCCAACCCCACCAGCGAGTGCATGTAACCAAACGGGGCTCTGGCACATTTGTAAGTGAAAAGTCGAACTACTTTTAATATGTGTAGACATGTGATGCACTTACAGTAAAAGTAGTCGTCAACATCTACCCACCATGATTATCAGGGCGTGTACCACGTGTACTAGGGATAAGCAAAAAAAAACGATGAAGAATTAACCAGTTGGATTGAGGCTGACAGAACCTCTCACTACCCGGTAATCTTTGTACATCTTGTTCCCTATTTTGAATAATTAGAGTTTGATATAATTCAAGACTGTTTTGGAAACCAAAACAAATGAACATTAGCTTTTAGCTATTTCTTTGCTATCAACAGCGTTAAGAAAGTCCGTTATTAAATCATAATAAAAAGACCCAAGAAAGAGATCGATGGCTTTAGCCTAAAGATAAAATGGTGAGAAATAGCGTTAAAGAGAATAAATGAAGTATCCATCAAAAGTTAGAATTATAGGGTCGAAAGAAGCGTTATCGATCAAAATAAAACAGCGAAATGAAACCACTACAAGAGAGAGAGAATAATTAAGATAATTAATTAATTAAGGAATCTTGACAATATCTAATCCTGCACCTGTAGGATTAACGCGGCCACAAATTAGCGCCGCTGGCTGGTGTAATTACAGTATATTTCAGAGCTCTTATCAACCACGCTGTTATTCACGGTCCATTATCTGCCGTCACCCCTTTCTGGCTTGTGTCTCTTGGGTACTGTAATAACTACTGCAATAGGTACTGTGCTCGATAGAACCTAGAGATGGGTCTTGCGATTGCCGTTTGGAAGTGCAAATAGTGTAATAGGATCTATATGTGTGCAGAGAAGATTTAGATACAGCGATTAAGCCCTGCGATACTTGTTAGACAGTACAACTACTACAATGTGAATGACATTGAAAAAGTTAACATTGTTCCTTGCGATATTCTCGTAGTTGTCAGTACAACTACTACAATGTAAACAATTATAAAAAGATTAGAATGGCTCCTGCGATACATATTCAGCGGTAGAGCTACAACAATGCCAATAATTAGGAAAAGACTAGCATGTGGCCCTGCGATACTAGAATTAGTGATTTTATAAGATCTATACGTTTTAATTATATTAATATTATCGAGTAGAATAAAAGAAAATACTCAAAGTAACGTAGAACAATAGCTTTAATATATATCCAACAAATATACAGTTATTTATTGTACATATATTGGATAAATTTCTTAATCATATTTAATTCTATTTGAATTAGGGCAAATACAGACTCTTTGAAAGCTAAAAAGTAGTTAAATTCGACAGGAACACTGAAGTCTCAGGTTCCCTCGTTCATTACACAAAACAATCATGCTCCTAATCCGTCTATCCTTTACAAATGGCAATATGCATTCACATCTCACAATATTATCTTGAATTACTTTTCACACGTGGAACATTGTAATAATTACACATATTTCCTCCATATAAATATATTTGGTATTACTATATTTCTCTATAAAACGCAGAATCGGATGTTCTAGACCTAAAAAAGATTACTTTTAAAGAAAACCAGAGTATTTATTTTCTAAGATGAGAATCTGACTTCTGTTAAGAAATGGACCAATTTATCTAAGGAATAGAACATTTTAAAAGACTTCGATTTTTTTCTGTAACCCGATTTCCCTACTCAGGTTTACCTTCCAATGAAATCCTTCAATTGGATTACCAATAGCATGTATGTTACAAGGTAGGCTGCAAGGAAACAATTCAAAATCTGTTTAAACTATATTTAAAAGTTTGCATTCTTAATTTGTATATTCGTCTGGAACAGTATATTATCAAAAGAACAGAAGCGTGAGGCCAAGCGTTTCTTGTAAGGATTTTCATTGTTTCGAACTTTCTAACATGTCTACCCTTCTACAGGAATGAAAATGAGAACTTATAAGAGGATGAATTGTTTTCTATATATGAATATATGAACATTTACAAATATTAAAAGATTTAAATTTGAATAAATAAAATCAACAAAAGATATATATATATGAAAAATAGTACAAATGTGATATTGTACTGGGATAAGGTGCATATATTATGAAAAAAAAAAGGTTGCACGATAAGAAGAGGCCTTTTCTTTTTCATATATATTTGATTATATAGGAGTATATATGTAAAACTGAAATTAATAGAAAATAAACTGTGGAAAAAATTAGTATAAGAATGAATAATGTTACGATGTACTAGAGCGCCATCTGTTATCAAATTATAAAACTATTTTAGAGGCGTAATATTCTTTTTAAAATAAAACAATATTTCTTCTAAAATACCCATTCCAAGAGTCTTACAACAGTCACCTATAAAAGGAAGTTCCAAAAATGCAATATAACAGCGGTATGGTAGATTGAACTGGCGAAACCGCTGGGAGGGTTCACCACTGATGAGCCAGGCCCTCCCTTTAATTTTTCCATCGCAGTAAGGACAGTGGAAATTGTTTTATTTAAAAAGAATATTACGCCTCTAAAATAGTTTTATAATAAGAATGATTATTTTGATGTAAAAATAAAATAAAATCGATGAAAAATGTGAACAAAACGAAATTACTTTGTATTAAACTATGAAAAGAAATTATTGATCAGCTAGTATGATGCTTCTATATATGTTATTAAGTTTTTTAGATACTATTGTTTCTAATATCAAGCGTTGGTGTTTGTTTTTGATATATAGTGTGCATTCTTTCGATGTCTTATGCTATATAATGTAATATCTCTCGGTAGAACTGACATCAGTGAATCTGCTGCACTACATGGGCTCAATGATCCAAAAGTTAAACCTTCCTTGACGAACTATTTTGTAAGCGTTCACTTTGGTCAAATCAAAGTGTATTGATTGTAAACATTAGTCCTGTATCGGTATCAAAAATATTTTGAGGTAGGGTTAAACGTTTTGGTGTTTCGATCATTTATTATTTAAGAAGGAAAAAAATTAGATACGCGTGTATGTGTGTGTGTGAAATTCCACTTTATCGCACATGTACATGTGTAATTGATATAGTTTTCCATCTAAGAAAATATAAATAAAAAATGAGAACTGTTTCCCCACAAAAATCACAGCCTTTTAATGGCCATCTCCAATATCGCAGATTCAGTCCAGTAAAAATTTCCACGACAAATTCTTGCTGACGCAAATCTGAAGAGATTACAGTAGGGGTCAATAAAAGTGAGATAATATATTGTTTTGACCGGAGAGAAACTTTTTCCTTCAATATCTCCAAAAATTTCTGAAATACTATACAAGTGAAATAATAAATAAAACTTCCTTCGAAGATGAATTTTCGCTTTATTATATGTTTTTATTATCAAGTTTTCTGGTTTTACAAATCCTTCTACTGGAGTAGGAGAAAATATATAATAAAGTAAGAAACATTTTCTCGAAAACCGTTTTATTTATTCTTTTACATATTGCAGAGAGGATTCTACTTTTTTATTAACATGTATATTATAGAACGACATTTGAAAATTATCCCGCATGTGTTTCGTTTGAACAAAAAATCGAAATTTATTTTAAAGAGAAACAACGATTATTTCTAACCTTAGAGATGAAGTATGAAAGGATGAATTGTGAAGAGTAATGATAAACGGAAAAATAAAAGTGTCTAGGGATGGGAATCGAACCCAGTGTTCCGCTTTCCGGGCAGATGCCATGTCAACTAGGTTTTATTTTTCCGTTTATCATTACTCTTCACAATTCATCCTTTCATACTTCATCCATAAGGTTAGAAATAATAGTTATTTCTGCTTAAAATAAATTTCGATTTTTCGTTCAAAAGAAACACATGCTGAGTAATTTTCAAATGTCGTTCTACAATCATAAGCCGTATTATATTGAATTATCAACACTTATATTATATAATTTAAGGTAATATTTGGCAGAAATACCACTTTATTTAGGGTGCTATTCTTTCTTGAAGATTTATTTCTATCCATAGTGTACAGGCCACACATTTAACTCAGATAAAACTACAGCACATTACACAAACATAAAAAAACAAACAACAGCGTCTCTTCCTGATAGCAACAATCCAACTCAACAGTATTAACCGAAATATTTACCTCCCTCTACAGTACCTGCACATATTTAATAATAACAGATCATAGATTCTATTAAATCTCTTTGATATTTACTATGGATATTGTTCATAATACACTATGTATTCAAAAAGGTTAAATGTATTACTTGTTTCCTTATACTGAAATAAGTACATCAAATGTCAAAAAACTTTATAAGTTTATACAAAACCGTTAATGATATAATCAACTGTTGTGGTCAGTCATAGCTGAACCTCCCACCGAACTATGATACAATTAAAAAATAACTCCCTAAGATTATGAAAACAAAAATATAACAGCGTATTCAACAAGACTTCGCTAGACTCGACAATTCGAAAACTTTTTAAAACTATAAACTTCTCTGTAATTCATTTATGCCAGAACGCTACTTATCATGGAATATGTCATCGAAGATAATAGCCTTCATTGCACGGACTAGAATTACTGCAACTCTAGATAGAGGAAGTCATATTCTCATCATCAAAAGGAAAACATACACTGCAGGATTTGTGGAAATATGATATCTGATGAAATCTCCCACTATATCATAGAATGCAAATATTTAGGTGAAGAAAGAGAAAAAACTCTTGAAATCACCTTCTGGAGATTTAGCAACCCACTGAAGACGATGAGAACTATTTCAGAAAAGAAAAATATAGCAATAGAATTCTATAATTTCTACAGATCAATTGTAAATAGATTTATACACAAAATAGGTAGTGAGGAAAGTTTTAGAACACAGATGTGTAAATAAATTCCTTTTCAAACAAAGGCTCACGTGCACATTCCCCATGTGAGAAAAAAAATTACTGTATTATTTTGTTGTTGTATGGCGAATCCATACAGGGCAATGGGCCCTAATAAAAGCCTTTTTGGTTGTTGTTTGATTTGTTTCCTTATACAAAATCACAATGTATATACAACATAATATTGTAGAAGAATGATACTCATGTACCTAAAAAAAGAAGTAATTTATTCATTAATTATACATAAGAACGATATATCATGTTTATCACCCTGATAAAAACTTTACTGGTGATGATAAGGAATAATGTGACACAAAACCAGTTTGGACAAATTCAGACAAAATAACAATCTGTATAGAACGGTTTAGGGCCATGGCCTCTTCATCAGTATATATATATATATATTAAGAAAAAGACATATCATTATCGTGCAACTGAAACCACCACGCTGATGAGGGCCAACGGCCCGAAACGCGTCCGTGGTTAGCTTTTCTTGATTTATCAAGTATGGGTATTTGGCCAATTCTGGAATAATTAAAAATCAACGAGAATAGTTGATATTTATTCCGATAGATGGCCCAAGCCATCAGCAACTTTCAGTTGCACGATAATGAGATGCCTTTTTCTTAATTTATGCACCTTATCCCAGTACAATATCACATCTGTACTATTTTTCATATATATATATGTTATATTAAAATATACTTTATTAAAAAAAAACTATATTTCATAGATTCAAATACTCTGTTAAATCGACCGCCAGAGGTCACACTTCACCTATAAAACCTCATTGTTGTTGTTTCTCGATGGCCGGCTCATGTACATTATGTAAATAAGTTTTTTTTTTTTTTTCTTACGCCTTAAGCCAGGCGGAACTTTTACCAAATTATGTTTATTATATATTTCTTAAGTTCAATTAAAGCTATTTCAATCTTCCTTAATTTTATTATTATATCATAAAATACTTATCTATACAAAAATCAAGTAACAGCTAATAATATATAAATAATATTCAAAAACAGCAGAAAATCTTTATTGAATATAATATATATATTATAAAAAGGATTTTCTGTTGATTTTTGAATATAAGAGTTATATAGAATTTTTACTTGATACTGATTATTTTGAGAATATTGTTGAGCATTTGCTTGATCATGGAATCCATATGTTTGTGATATTGTTTTGCATTCGTGGTAATAATTAAATAAAATTAACTTTGAATCACAATTTTCTTTAATTGTGCTAATGAAACATAATTAAGGAATAAATAACTGATTTGAGGCGTAAGAATAAAAAAATGAAAGACTTATTTACATAATTTACAAAGGTTTGAGCCGGCCATTGGGAAACAACAACAATAGAATTTATATAGTGAAAACGGCGACCTCTGATGGTCGTCTTGACAGAGTGTTTTTTTTTTTCTTTAGAAATATCAATTTTAAAATCAAATATTATATCTATATAACATATATATACATTGTATGTGTTTGTGTGCTTCAATTGTGAATCATATTTTAGTTGCAAGTTGTATTTAATATTAAATTATTAATATATGTATAATTATTAACCCTGGAAGCTTCATTTATTTTATAAAGTTAAATATTAATACATATAAAAATTATATAATAAAGGGCATATATTGGATTGAAATAAGATATATTTGCCAATATTTCGGTTGGGTGAACTCCAAACCTTTATCAAGGCATTACATTTCTGTATACACAAACCTAGCGCCGCATAGTGTTATAATATCACAGTTGAAATAATTTTAAAAATACAAAGTAGTTGGAGGGAAACTGTAATATTATAACATTATGCGGCGCTGAGTTATACAAAAATGTATAACTCGATGCCTTGATAAAGGTTGGCGTTCAGCCAACAGAAATATTGGCGAATAAATCTTCTATGCAATTCAATATATGCCTTTTTACTCGTATTATCTAACGATTTGAATATGATTTGCACTATTTTCAGAACATAATAGATTGTTTAAAACAATACTTGAATTCATTTATAAATTTAAATACAATCATTAGACCTCCAAGGAAAACTTTATTTTTATTTACATTGAATCACCAATATTTTCTCCTGTAGAAGGGCTTTCTTTCCCGAAAGCTAGAGATATTTATAAAAAAAAGATTTGTAAAAAAAAAAGAAACTTTTTCCTGGACACCTAATGTTTGTACAACAACAACAACAACTGCCTTATTAGGACACTTCCGTCCTGTAAGGACTCGCCATACATCACTTTCATGGAGAAAAGGAAAAAAAAAACATAAACAAAGGAGAGAATGGAAAATTAAAAGGAAATCAAAGTATTCAACATAACTATACAAATTAACTATGGAAGGAAATTGTTCTGTAATTTTAGTTCTTAGAGATTACCTTGTTTTCTAACGCTTTATGAAAGTTAAACAATTCTATCGCTATATATTTTTTCTCGGACATTATTCTGATTAGCTGAACTGGGTTTACGTAGACTTGGATAATGTTCTTTAAGATCTTATTCCGTTCCTCGTTAACAATAGTGCATTCAGAGATGTAGTGGGCCATTTCTTCTATGCTTTCAGTTTTGCAGACCTAATGTTTGTATTTTAATATTGTTTCAAAGAATTATTTTATCGAATCATTTAGAATTGCTACAAGTTACCCACGTCATGTTATCATATTTAATTAATTTCTAGTTTCAAAAAATCATAATATTGTACAGTGAACTTTGCTTTGACAAATTGAAATTTTAACAGATTGACTGAAAGGTTTCTTTTGTGATATTTATTTAAAATAATTTGCGAATTTTCCGTGAAGTTCGATATACCGTGGTTGCTTCTTTTTCACCCCGGTAAATCATAAATGTGTTGTGAAGTTGGTTTCTATTATTTTGTAACAAATCCAACAAGATTATTTCTTAGACTTCTGCCTTAACAGGAATCAACGACATGAAGGAACTTCTCTATAGACTGGATTCTATTAGAACCTCCTGAATTTTTAAGAAAGGTCCAAATTGCAACCGCAAACACTTGAATAATAAATTTGTCAAAATTGAAATTTATTTGTTAAAAAGTCGTGTTTTCAACTTTGTATAGAATAGTAAAAGAAAAAGGGTCACAAAAATATACAATTTCTAACTAAATCTTTCAGAGAGTCAGACTTACATGTTTATATATTAAGAAAAGGGTATCTCCTTATCGTGCAACTGAAAGTTGCTGATGGCTTGCGCCATCTATCGGAATAAATATAAACTATTATCGTTGATTTTTAATTATTCCAGAATTGGCCAAATACCTATTCTTGATTAATCAAGAAAAGCTAACCACGGACGCGTTTCGGGCTGGTGGCCCTCATCAGCGTGGTGCAAGCTGTACCTCAACGACAAAAAAAAAAATTGGTCATTAAGGCATCCTGAAAAAGTTTCAGTTGCACGATAAGGAGATGCCTTTTTCTTAATTTATGCACCTTATCCCAGTTCAATATCACATTTGTAGTATATTTTTCACATGTTTATATATAGATGGTATATATATAAGGCTATAGATAAGAAAAATAAATTTGAAAAAAAGGTCAAGCGTTGATATTAAAAACAAAAAGGCATACCCAACCACTGTCAGTATTATAGATGGGAGAGAACCATCTGTTGGAACAGAAATATTCTAAACGTTGATTTAACCTGTTCCTTGATATTTAGGCAACCCATTATTTTGATAAATCCTAATCTATATTGTTTTAAAAACGTACACCAATACTTCGCTTTGCGTCGTTTCGTTTTGCGTTTTTTTCGAAGTTGCGTCGCTGCTTAATTTTTACTGATTTTCACTGTGCGTCGTTAAATTTTCGAAGTTGCGTTGTTTTGGATTCGAGTCTTTAATTTTTTTTTTCCTATAATATGGCAACACCTTTGTTTTTGATTGCGCCTTCACATATTTTCACTTTGCGTTTTATTATTACTTGGTATATTTATATTATTGTTGCACTAATAGCAATCACTATGTCTTATGGGGGACGGTGGAAGGGTGGTCTAAACCGTTTGTTTTCGACCGCTACGACACGGGATCGAATCCTGAATTTGGCACTTTTTTCTAATTAAATAAATGCTCCGATTTTCCCAGATTCTTTCAAATTTCCCAACCAAAGGAGCTATGGCACATTTGTAAGTGCAAATCTCAGAAAACGGCGTTTTATCGACTCATGTACAAGAAAGGAAAATAAAAGACCCAACACTACTAATATAGGTCATCAACATTCAGGTCTCGCCTGACCTCTGACCAATGAGATAAACCACAGACCGTCTGATACAGAATTATAAGACTTCACTTTGGGTGAAAGCAAATTATTAGAAAAATAAAGTTCGAAAATGAAAATTTATTTCAATATATTGATATTTTC